>VZTZ01011668.1:66206-93863 GCA_013400955.1 Drymodes brunneopygia
AATAAATGCCTGGGACATTTTATCTGTGCACTGAAGGGCTCTGTCTGGTTTGCAGTGGCTCTGGTGGCTGCTGCAGGAGCAGGGATCCCGAGGCAGGGCTGTGTGTGGCTCCTCCTGGCAGTGTGACATGAAAGGCCAATTTACTCCGTGGCAGCTGGCTGGCCTCCATCTCCTCATTTCGCTGGCGTCGCTCCATTTTGTCAGACCCAATTTGTAATTTGCCTTGAACTGAAGCGATACCCTGGAGTCAGGATGTCCTTTTTGTGTAGCTGGCCACTTAGTGACGTGCTATTACATTTTATCTATTGACCCTCTGGCTGTGGAGAACACGGAATATTCCTGATTGCAGTCACAGTTTCAGTCCAGCTGCTTGCCCATTTTGGGCACAGGTCTGTGCAGGTGAGAGAAGAGCCTGGCTGTTCCTCCTTTTTATTCTGTGAGCACCTCTAAAATGAGGAAACAGCCTTCATGGTCTATTAGACAAAATACAAACCCAACTGAGCAAAACCCAGGCTGACAGCACTGATCCCCTGGCTGCTGTGTGGCCCCAGGTGCTTGTCATTCTGGGGATGTCACTTGCCTTAAAAAGGCACTCAGGGCCACTCCATTTGTTTTAAATACCGAGGGTTATACCTTGAAAAACGCCATCTGTATCTTAAATGTTGGTGCTCATCTTTAAATTTCTTCAAATGGATGGGGTTGTCCCCCCTGAGTGCTGCAGGAGGAGTGGAGTGTCACAGCTCCTGGGGAATTGCCTGGTGCATCTGCTGTGCCTGCTGTGAAACACTCCATCAAAACATCATCCATTCCTGTGGGAGGGCATCCCACAGATCCAGCTCTTTGGGAGACAAAGCACAGGCACTAAACACAAAACACTGCACACAAACAGGGGGACAAATAGCTGCTTTTTTAGTTTATCTGTGGCAGCACTCACAGGAATCTGCAGGGAATCCCTCAGGGGAAGGGGATGACCTGGAGTGAGCACAGCCCAGGGGTGTTTGCAGACAGACCAAGCTGGTGGCAATCAGCTGTTTGGGGAGGTAGCAGGAATGAGAAGAGTCTCTTTGAGGAGGAAAGTGGAGATAACTTCTGGAGTGTGTGGTCCTTAGTGTCCTGAGGAATCTCATAAGAAGAAACTATTAAGTAACAGGAGACCTTTGACACTTTTAAGTGGATTCAAATTAAGCTGTTGAATGTCTAAACCAGTTCAAAGATACTTTCAGAGGAGTCTGCCTTTGTCCTGGTTTGTTGCTCGTGTGTTCCCTCAGCTTTTCCCCAGCCACAAAGGGGAAGAGTAATGTCCAGCCACAGTGTTTTTGCAGGGAGTCCAAACTCCAAATACACACATGAATTATTCCAGGCTCTTCATCTGATATTTGTATTCCTCTATCTGTGTGGACAGAAATTGTATTTTTTTTGCGTACAACAACTTGTCCAGTGCAGGAAACTCTCCTGCAGAAGATTCTTTACTTTGCCTTTCTCAAAAGAAAGTCAAAGTCCTTGAATTCCCAAGACTTGTCCCAGTTTTTGGAAGATAACTTTTGGCTGTCTGGCCAAAACTTTGTGATGCTGCCCCAGTGAGTGTGCACCACGTGTGCTGTGTGTCTGTGTGACACTGGGCACTCTCCTCACTCGGGGCTGTTCCTCCAAAGTGATTTCTACCAGACTTTTCTGCTTGGAAACATTTTACACCCATTTGAGAGAGCCAGGGCTTCGTGTGCCTGGAAATATTTTTAGTGTTTATTTTGGTTTGCCCTCCTGCTACTCTAACTCATCTATAAATGATCTGGCTGCTTCTTGTGGTGTTTGCCTTCCACTTGAGAATCTTCTGGCTCTTCCCTCTGGGTTCAGTGGTGCAGGGTACAATTGCAGTGTGCAGCATTTCATAGGCAAAAATGTCCACGTAGCTGATAAGAGGAGTCCTGTCCTTAACACAGCTTTTTCCAGGCAGCCTGGAACAATAAATATCCAAAAGCTGCTGTTTGTGAGCGTGCTGGGGAAGCACAAACAGGAGACAAAGTCCCTTTGTGGGGGACACAAAGCCTTTCTGCTGAGTTTCCCCTTCCCTTTCATCACAGCCCTCATCGTTTGCCTCTCGTGCTCCCATTCTCTCCAGGAACAGCAGGAAAATGACCAATTTGTGGTGTATTGCTTTGAGAGGTGGTGCAGGCAGAAGGAACAGCATTTTCCCACAGCCTGAAGGTTTAATTAGTGATCAAGGGGCTTGGTCTTTGCTGTGCTGCTGGTGAGCACTGGGATGAGCTCAGGAAGGATCCAGCTCTCTGCCTCAAGGCCCCTGTGCTTAAATCATGCTCTGAACTCCAAATCTGAGAGCTTGAAGACAAAGCCTGGCTTTCTGTGGTGCTGAAATATTCATGTTCTGTTCTGCAGTGTATTTCATAGGTAATTTGGGATGATGGGTGTTATTTTTAGCCTCCCAAGTGTCAGTGGTTCGAGATGAGTGGTGCTGCCCTGCCCTTCATCACCAGCCCTTTCTCCTGTGCTGGCCTCTGGCCTGCCCCCAGTGGGATGAGCCCCCTTTTCTCCCCATTGCCAAAGTTCTGGTTTCTTCTGCTGTCTAAAAACCAGTGCTCAGCAATTCATTTTTCTCTCTGCAGGTGATAGTGGACACCCCAACCAGCCCGGTGACCAGCGGCCTCCCACTCTTCTTTGTCATCACTGTCACAGCTATCAAACAGGTACAGCTGCCAGTGTGGGAAGGAGAAGCTGGGGACACGTAGAGAAAATGATGAACATGTATTTAATTATCCTCAGAAGGCACCAACATGTGCTGGTGGGTTTGGTGCACCCCTCTTGGAGGGTGGGACGTGCTCAGGAGAGGCTGCATTATTGGTGTCTCCTGTTCTGGCACAGGTGAAGCATCCCTGGGCTGTTGTGAGGGTCAGGAAAGCTTTGTGCTGTAGTTCTGCTGTTACTGGAATGTTTTTCCTCTTTTTGGAAAGACTCTGAGTCCTTGCAGGGACGTGCTCCAGCTGCAGCCCACGCTGTGCTCCCGTGGTGGTGGGTGGGAAGGACAGGTTCTGTTCAGCCCCTCAGCCTGTCCTGGAAACATGCAGTCCTCATCTTCTTGCAGTGTTAAAAGACCTCTTGCCATTTCCATTTGCCACATGTCATTTCAAATTCCCTGCCTGAATAATAAAAAAAAGAAGTTTCTTCTACGGGGGCTGGAAAAGGAGAGCTAGAATAAAATCTCTCTGCTTCAAATCTCAGTGTTTTATTCTTCCAGTAAAGACTGAAGAGGAAGAGTCTCATCCTGCGTTACCATAGGAAGGAGCTGCAGGCTGCTGAGTGTGTTATTCACATTATCAGTCTGTTCTTACCAAAGCTGAGAATAATAGAAGTGTGTTACAGTAGTTCAGCTGCTCATTGCCTGCCCCACATATAGATTATTTTTATGTGTTATTTTAATCTGTTCTGAATCTGTCAAATAGGCATATGAAGTTTTTAAAAGAAATTGATTCAGTCTGAGCTACTCCTGGTTGATGTTTTGTCAGGCATGAAGGAGGTCTGAGGACCAGCTGCCTTATTCATGGTTTTAAAGTGTCCCTCTCACCCTCACTCCTCCTTTTTCATTAGTTCACTTGCTCCTTGATGAGTTTGTGTCGTGTGTCTGTCCCTCAGGGCTACGAGGACTGTCTGAGGCACAGAGCTGACAACGAAGTGAACAAAAGCAACGTCTTTGTTGTTGAAAATGCGAAGCAAGTGCGGAAAGAGAGTGAAAAAATCAAGGTAACTGTTAGCAGGACTTGCATGTGGTTATCTCTGAGGCTGAAGGGAGCACGGAGCTGTGTGCTGGGGGGACAGGGACAGGGGAGGAGGGAGGGATGTGCTGGGTTGGAGCTGCCCCAGTGTGCTCACTCTCAGATGAGATGCTCCCAAAACTGTTCCCAGTTAGGGAATGAAGCTGCCTTTGATTGCTTTTGAGAAGCTGTCTCACAAAAGCTGTACCAGGGCTGACAAGTGTCAGATCTGTCAGCATTTTGCACTTCTCCAGGACAGGCAGTCCTCTTCTATTTCCAACTCTCCCAAGGACAGCAGGAAAGTACACTTGGCTTTGACGTTAATTTATCACCTCGCACTTCAGGCAAGTTCAGTCTCTTGCTCCATCAAGATTTAGCAGAGAAATAAATGCTAACTGTGCCACGTGGGTGCTCTGAGTCAGTGCAGAGCTGGATCACCCCATCAGCAGTGATGCTCAGGGATCCATGCACCTGTAGACCCCAATTTACCTTCCAGCCAAAGCGATTTCCTCTAGGCTTTGCCAGAAGCTGAATCGTAACCATCTGATAACAACTGAGAGGACTCCTCATGTGCATCTTTCCTTTCTCCTAGGTTGGAGACATAGTGGAAGTGAAAGCAGATGAGACCTTCCCCTGTGACTTGATCTTTTTGGCCTCCAGCAGCCCTGATGGGACCTGTTATGTCACTACAGCCAGCCTGGATGGCGAGTCCAATTTCAAGGTGAGGGGGCTGGCAGGGAGAGCAGCCTTAGGAGAGCTGGTGCTTGGGTACCTGGAGGTGGCACTGCCTGCATGGTGGGGCTGTGCCCAGCTGGAGGCTGTGCCATGGAGCCCATCCCTGTGGCTGTTTGGTTCTTTGCAGCCCCTGCCTGCCTGCAGTGCTCTCTGCATCCCCTGCCTGCTTGCAGTGCTCTCTGCAGCCCCTTGCCTGCTTGCAGTGCTCTTTGCAGCCCCTTGCCTGCTTGCAGTGCTTTTTGCAGCCCCTGCCTGCTTGCAGTACGTCAGCAGCAAGGCCCTGGGGGATTGTTTGTGCTCTGTTTTGTCTCCCAGGGCCATTTCTGCTGGCGCTGCCCCAAATTGGGTTGGTGTTTATTGATAAAGCCTCTCTGCCCATCACGGGCAGTGTGTTGGTGCTTCCCTGCTCCAGCCACGCTCTGCAAGCTCTGGTGCATCAGGGGAGCAGTGCTTGCAGCTCCCCAGCTCCTTTCCAGGACCTGCCAGTGCTCCTGTTACTTAGCCAAGCATTTCCAGTGACATTAGGGATTTCTTTGAGGCAGCATGTCTGGATTCATTTGGGGAATTTTTCACCAGCGTGAGAAAAAGCATCACTTTTGGGACTTTCTCTCCCTTTCCCTGGAGCAAGCAGGGAAATTTAAAAACTAGTCTTGCCCAGGATGAATATCTTCAGTTTATTTTCTTTCTTTCTATATCAACCCTTCTCTAAACTAGGGAAAGGAGCAACAACAACAAACTTCTATACGTCAGAAGACATGAACATTTGGTTGCACTTGAGTCTGATAAATATTTATGCAGATACTAGCAGCTGCAGTAGTAGGACTGGGANCTTTGCAGCCCCTTGCCTGCTTGCAGGCTTTTTGCAGCCCCTGCCTGCTTGCAGTACGTCAGCAGCAAGGCCCTGGGGGATTGTTTGTGCTCTGTTTTGTCTCCCAGGGCCATTTCTGCTGGCGCTGCCCCAAATTGGGTTGGTGTTTATTGATAAAGCCTCTCTGCCCATCACGGGCAGTGTGTTGGTGCTTCCCTGCTCCAGCCACGCTCTGCAAGCTCTGGTGCATCAGGGGAGCAGTGCTTGCAGCTCCCCAGCTCCTTTCCAGGACCTGCCAGTGCTCCTGTTACTTAGCCAAGCATTTCCAGTGACATTAGGGATTTCTTTGAGGCAGCATGTCTGGATTCATTTGGGGAATTTTTCACCAGCGTGAGAAAAAGCATCACTTTTGGGACTTTCTCTCCCTTTCCCTGGAGCAAGCAGGGAAATTTAAAAACTAGTCTTGCCCAGGATGAATATCTTCAGTTTATTTTCTTTCTTTCTATATCAACCCTTCTCTAAACTAGGGAAAGGAGCAACAACAACAAACTTCTATACGTCAGAAGACATGAACATTTGGTTGCACTTGAGTCTGATAAATATTTATGCAGATACTAGCAGCTGCAGTAGTAGGACTGGGAGATGCTTGAAGATGACATGATTCATTCCAGCATACTCTGAAGTCAGTGGGAATACCAGTGTGGATGTGATGTGTTTATCTGGGATTTGTGGCTCTCCTCTGTGGGTGGCTGTTAATTGGCACTGGATAACCTGTGTGGGAGCTGTGGCACAGTGCTGCTTCCACCAGTGAGGAGGAGGAGGAGGAGTTGGAGCTCTGGAGTGGCTTGAGGCTAAGAATAGCTACCCATGTTAAAAGGATATTGCTTGTTTGTGTCAGGTGTATTACAGGCATGAGTTCACATCACTTTTGCAGAGTCTGGGCTCTTACTGACTTGTGAGTCTGGAGATGTGATGCTGAGTTTCTGTATCAAGCACTGTGGTGTTTTTTATTGGTTTGTGGATTCCTGTAGGTGACTGGGAGCTGTCACCTGTTCCATGATGAGGTGAAGATGAGTTTGAAGGGGAAGAGGGAATAGAAAAGCCAGCTCTGTTTGGGGAAATAGATCTAACATTAGGCACCAGGGTTTGCTGCAAAAGGGGGTGAGGGAAGCACGGTTGGGTTATCACCAGACCTCATCTGCAGAGATATCTGCTGCCTTCCTGGTGGGGATTTTCCTGGTGTTTGGGGCAAGTCAGGTTGAGTTTTGGGAAAGGTGCCTGATTAAGTGAAACTGGAGCAGAACTGTAAAGGAGAATTTTTATCAGAGCTCTTGTCTTTGAAGCACAAATCTTTGGCCGTACGTCAGCTAGAAGAACACATGTTTTCTAAATACACCAAAGGGTGCAAAGATCAGGGAATTGATAGGGAGGCAGCTTTGAAGCATCCCTCAGTAACTGCACGGTGTCTGTGCTGGTGGGAGCAGTGCAAACCCCCCCAGGAGGGCTGGGTTTGGTACTGGGCACTGCAGGAACAGTTCTGACTTGTGCTTCACAAAAGCTGTGACCTGTCCTGGAGATCCACGTGTGCCTGGTGCATTTTCAGCTGGGAGAGCTGGGCAGGAAGGAGGGGATTTCTGATGCCATGACTACAGAGTGTGTAAGGTGGTGGTGCCTCCTGGGATGCAGGGCAGGGGACGCACTCGCACGGAGCGGAGGAAGCTTTTTAATGAATTTTGTTTGTGAAGATGGATTGAGGCAGCCCTGCCGTGACTTGGAGCTCTGAGTGCCTCCTATAAATAGAGCCTGAGAGGCAGCGAGCAGATCCTTTGTGGGCTTTTCAGTTAATTATGAGAGATGAACCTTTGCAGCAGCAGCTGCTAAAAATAGCTGGGAGTCTGCCAGTGCTCTGCCTGGTCCCTGGTGCTGGAGCTGGTGTCTGGTTACCCTCAGGAGCCTGGGCAGGTGATTCCCAGGAGCTCCTTCTTCATGGGAACACCTGCAGCTTCCCCTCCACCCAACCAGGGCAGGTCCCCAGGGAAAAGCAGGGATGCTCTGCTCTCAGTGGGTGCCTTACTGAGAGACCCAGCAGCTCCTTGCTGCTGTGGCTTTGTTCTTCTGCTGGGAGATGCTTCAGCTCCCTTGTAGGAGTGTGGTGAGAGCTTGGGAGAGCTGCTGGTGCTGACAGGCTTGTGCACGGTGGCAGTTCAGGTGATGGGGGTATAAAATTTGGGGATGGGATTGTTGCTGGGGCTCGTGGTGACTCTGCCTGTGCTCCTGTGCCCAGACCCACTACGCAGTGCGGGACACCACCGTGCTCTGCACTGATGAGGCCATCGACACCCTCACGGCCACAATCGAGTGTGAGCAGCCTCAGCCTGACCTCTACAAGTGAGTCTGTCCCTCCTGCATCACTCTCTGTCCCTCCTGCATCACTCTCTGTCCTTCCTGTGTCCCCCCGTGTCCCTCCTGCATCCCTCTCCCTGTGCCCATCCTGCATCCCTCTCCCTGTGCCCATCCATCCTCCAGCCCATCCTGCATCCCCCTCCCCGTGCCCATCTTGCATCCCCCTGTACCCATCCATCCTCCAACTCATCCTGCATCTCCCCCATGCCCATCCTGCATCCTTCTGCCTGTCCTGCATCCCCCCCTGTGCCCATCCATCCTCCAGCCCATCCTGCATCCCCCTCCAGCCCATCCTGCCCTGCAGCTGCCTGCTGTCATCCCCCTGCAGACACCTCAGCACCATCACCTGGGGGAATCTGCAGCTCAGCAAGGCAAAGACCATCTTCTTCCCATCCCATCCCAGACCAAAAGGGATCATCTCAAGGCAGTGATGAGCTGCTGGGCCTCTTCTGCATGAGAGGATGGCAGAGTCTTCAAAGCTCAGACTCTTTGCAGGAAAGCCTCCCTTGTGCAACACTTGCTGGGGTATAATGAGCTGGTTTTTGGCAGCTCAGCAGTAGTGATGGTCCATGCACCTGTTTTTAGGTCGTACTACCCCCAAGTGAAATGCATTTGGCTGAGTGACTTCCAGGAGTGAGTGATCTGTGAGGTTCAGTCCCTGGAGGGAGGTTTGCTGGGGTGTGCTGCAGTCTGTGCTGGGGTTGTTGGCACAGGGGCACCCCTGAGTGGGGGAAGTGTGTGGCTTCTCCCTGTCCTGAGCACAGCCTCCCCTCTAAAACACTAACCCCTCAGATTCACTTGTTTCTGTGTTTGCTTCCATTTCCTGTCAGTGACTTTTCTTTAGTATGTTTGTGGCATCTGTAAGGTGTTTGTAATACAAGTTTCTCATATTTTTATTGCAGATTTGTTGGAAGAATTATCATCTACAGAAGTAACCAAGAGCCAGTAGCCAGGTTGGTCTTGCAGCTGTCTGCTGGCCCTCCTCAAGGGGTTGGGCACCTACAGAGAATTTCAGGGATCTGAACTTGTGCTGCCATCATTTGGGAATGGTTTATTTTTTTCTTTAACCACTTCAAAGATTTCATTCTAAAAGGAGGCCTCCCTTTCTGCCATCCTGTGATTTGTTTGAGCCCCTTTTGGGGAAGCAGTGTGGGAGCACCTGGCAATGTCCTGCCCTGCTGATGGGGCACAAATTTACCAGGCAATTGCAAAATATTGTCATTCCAAGGTGAGCAAAAACTCAAACATCAATCAGGGTGTTTCAGGGAAAAAATGAGCAAATAATGTTCATAAGCCATCCTAAAGAGTTGGCTCCCACCAGAGCATGGAAATGTAATTATATAAAGAGAAAACCAAACTCAAGCAAGGCCCCATTTAAGATACAAATCATGTGATCAGATCTAAGGAACCTTTGTTTTTCCTCGTTACCTGTTTCTGATTCTAGTTTATAAAATAGTCTGAGTGTTCTTTGAGTGATGTAACGTTATGATTTCTTTTATGTTTAGGTCTTTGGGTCCTGAAAACCTGTTGTTGAAAGGTGCTACCCTCAAAAATACCAAGAAGATTTATGGTGAAGTCATTTTCGTTTATTTTTTTCAATAGTTCTGATAAGTAAGGATAGATGTAGATACTCACTACTAAATCTGGAGAGGGAGCAGAGTTCTCTGCAGCCCACCTGGGCTGTGCAGCTGCAGTTTTGATGCAGGCTGATTGCAGAGTGGCCAGGGTGAGGTGAGAAGGCTCTGGTGCTGTCTGCAGGGCTGCCCAGCCGTGCAGGCTGTGCTCAAACACCACACCAAGGTTTTTCTCTTTGCCTGAGACATGATGAGCAAGGAGCTGTCCCCAGATCCTTGGCTGGGAGCAGAGTCTCAGCCCCTGCTGCTGGAGGGTGATGGGAGCCTGATGCTTTTCCTGGCTCTCTGTGATCCATGGGCTCCTGCTCGTGCTCTGGGGTGCAGCAGTGGCTTTGCTTGGCAGCCTCAGAGGTTTCTGTGCAGTCCTTGGGTGATGCCAGTTCCTTGGGTGATGCCAGTTCCTTGGGTGATGCCAGTTCCTTGGGTGATGCCAGTTCTGCAGCTGGGACTGGAGTTTGATGTAAAAACTGCTGGGTCCCTCTGGGGCTCTCAGTCCCTCAGGAGCCCTGCTTTAATGCCCTGCAGGAGTTGCAGTCTACACTGGAATGGAAACAAAAATGGCTCTGAACTACCAGGGGAAATCTCAGAAGCGCTCTGCAGTGGAAAAGTGAGTATTTATGTTCAGGAGAAAAATTCTGTGAAACCTGTTGGGTTTGGGTTTGTTTTTAATGGGTGACGTGTGCAGAAATAATCCCCTAATCTGCTGCCTTTTGTTTCAGATGCTCTCTGATTGCATAGGAAAATCTGGGTATTTGATAAAGCATATCTTGCAAGAAGCAGCATCATTTAGTAGCTTTGTTTTATTTAAAAACAAAATTAAGAAATGTTAAACTATATCAACCTGACCCTGAATATCAGCAGTGTCTAAAGCACTTGTTCTGTAATTCCCTTCCTGTAAGGAAGTCTGGTTCCTGCCTATTTACATGTTTTTCTCTATAAAAATAGCTGCAAGAATTTAAAAAAAGAAACCTGTTTTTCAGATCTATCAACGCTTTCCTGATAGTGTATTTGTGCATCCTATTGGGCAAGGCCACTGTGTGCACCACTCTGAAATATGTCTGGCAGAGTAATCCATTCAACGATGAGCCTTGGTACAATGAAAAGACTAAAAAAGAGAGAGAGACGTTCAAGGTAAGTGGATTTTGATTTCAGCACCTCCTCCAACTTTACTTATTCTGGCAGTTTTGTTTAATCTGATGGTGCCTGCTGCCAGCCCTGGGAGTCCTGTTTGCTCACACAAAATGCTGTTGTTTCCTTCAGTCTCTCCTGCTGTTCGTGTTTCTTTTGTGCCTCTCTCCTGCTTGTGCACAGTGATATTTGTGTGGAGCAGGGCAAAGCATAAATAAATACTGTATAACACAGCAATGCAGCTGATTTAACCTGGGTCCTTATCTGAACTCGAGCTATCTTTCAGCTTTGAGTAGGTAAACTTAAATTTAGGCCATGTCAACCAGTTCCTTAAACTTGCTGAGACGTGGGCAGTGAAGCCTGAGAGAGTGGAAGTGTGTGGAGATCTTCATTTGATGGGTGATTGAGAGGACTCAGAGGGATTTCACTGCACCACTTTGTACCCTTGCCACAGCCTGGCTGCTCCCAAGCCACCTGCTCCTTTTTTGCTTTTTTACTTGGGGTCAGGATGAGCCTGGAGAAGTTTATGAAGAGGAATATTCCTGTGAAACATTGTTTGGGTCACTGTGAAGCAGTGAAATGTACCTGGTAGATCTACAGAAGGCAGTGGGATTTTCTGTGCCAAAGGAAAATGGGATTTAGCCCTGTATCTTAGCTGTATTCATGTTGTTTTTTCTTGTTTAACCTTAAAAGCTGTGTAAATCCCTGGGGGGGTGGCTGCAAACTGCCCCTGTGTCCTGACAGCCTCAGGCTGCATCTTCTCCTCTTCCCTTTGCAGGTCTTGCAAATGTTCACGGACTTCCTCTCGTTCATGGTCCTCTTCAACTTCATTATCCCTGTCTCCATGTACGTTACAGTGGAGATGCAGAAGTTCCTGGGCTCCTTCTTCATCTCCTGGGACAAGGAGATGTACGATGAGGAGATACAGGAGGGAGCCTTGGTGAACACCTCGGACCTGAATGAGGAGCTCGGGCAGGTCAGAGCTGTGCTGTGTTTGCATGAAAATGTGGATCAAAGTGCCCTCCCTGCTTAGGAGCCCTTGTTGTGGCAATTCCTTGTGGTCCCCTCAGGCCAGAGCTTTGGTGGCACTTTCCATTTAATGTGATTGCAGTGGCTGGAAAGAGATAAGGTTATAAATAGTGCATGAAGGAGCAGGAATTGGGTCACGCCGATTGTTCCCATATTGGGGAATTTCAGGCGCAGCGCTCTGCGTGTCAGGGGGTGCTGTGCTTTCAGTGCTTCAATTAAAAATTAAAAATCCTCTGTCTCTTTTTGAGGATTAATGGAAATGTCTGCCCAGTCATCTCCCTGGGCACGTGCTTTGCTGGGGCACCCAGGCAGCTCAGGCTTCCCTTTCTGGTCTGCACCAGGAGGGATGAGTGCAGGGGATGTGTAGTGCCTCCTGCTTTGGATTCTGCTTTAAAAACAGTAATAAAAGTAGATTTGGAGTAGCAATTAGCTAATTGAAATAGAGCAGCAAGATGAAAATCCCCCAAAAGGAGGCAGCAGGCCTGCAGCAGCAGTTCCATTAAGCACTAGGGCTATAGCAAAGGACCCAAGAAAGAGGATGAGGGGAAAGTGAAGAGCCTGGAGACAGATTTTTAACTCTTCAGAAGCTGCTTCCACCTGTGCAACAGGCTGAAAAACACAAAGTAGCAAGGTAGCAGAGCTACACAGTGATGTGTGGTGGGGCTCCTGCATCCTTTTTGCAGGGTCAGGTTAGGACAGCAGCCAGGTGCTCTCCAGCTTTGGCACAGATGCACAAACGTGCCCCTGGCTGTGTTTTTTGGGGGCTCCTTCCCCAGCCCTGGTGGCAGCTGCCTGGTGCTTGCAGGTGGAGTACGTGTTCACAGACAAGACTGGGACCCTGACAGAGAACAGCATGGAGTTCATCGAGTGCTGCATCGATGGCCACAAGTACAAGGACTGCATTTCTGAGGTGGATGGCTTCTCCCACACGGATGGACCCCTGAAATATTATGGCAAAGCTGAGAAGGTGAGGGATGTGCCTGTTGTGGGGGGCTGTAGGGGCTTTGTGGGCAGCTCCTGGCTGGGGGCTGGCATTCAGCTGCTGACCTCCCTCCCTCCTTCCCTCCCTCCTGCCCCAGAGCCGTGAGGAGCTGTTCCTGAGAGCCCTGTGCCTGTGCCACACGGTTCAGATCAAGGAGGCAGACCAGGTGGATGGGCTGCTGGCCCCCCCAGAACGCAGATACACCTACATCTCCTCCTCCCCTGACGAGATCGCTCTGGTGAAAGGCGCCGAAAAGTAAGGACGGGGGGAGATGCTGGGTTTTTATTTCCCTCTCTCTGGTGGGGAGGAGGGAGGTGAGGATGATCTGAAGGTGGTAGAACCCTTTCCATGGTCTCTCTGGGATGTGTGCTGTGATGCCAGTGGTGAGCCTGACCTCTGCAGTTCCCCAGGTGAGCCTGGGGGTTTAAATGAGCTCTCTGTTAAAGGCAGATCTCCCCTGGCAGGCCGTGGTTTGCACTCACTGAGAGCAGCCCCAAGGTGCTGCAGTGCCCAGATGTGGGAGAGGCTTCTTTGCTGGAGCCCCACATGGGCCTTGTGCTTTAATCCCCAGGAAACAGAGACCAGTTCCCATGTGCAGATTGCAGTGAAATTGTTTCCTGGCTGTGCAGTGGCAAAATAATAGGATTGGTTGCTTTTGTTCAACCCCACATTTGAATCCTGCCAGAGATGCTTGAGGCCAGGCTGGGTCTAGTGGAAGATCAGTGAAAGGTGTCCCTGCCCATGGCAGGAGTTTGGGACAGGGTGATCTGTAAGATCCTCTCCAGCCCAAACCATTCAGTGATTCCATGCTCTGCCAGCCCCTGGTTTTCAGATGGAGGCTGCTGCAGCTGTGTACACTTGCTCATGGCTTGTAAAGCTGCCAGAGACCCAGTGGAGCGTGTCCAGAGGCTCTGTGTGTCTGTGTGCTCCAGTGCCCAGGCTCTCCAGGGGATGGGAGCCGTGCCAGGACATCACAGCAGGCTCTGCATGGAGCAAACAAACCCCCAGCCGTGCTCCTCAGCTCAGGCTCTCACTGCCTGCTCTGCAGTGCAGGGGATGAAACGAGAACATTGTTATGTGTAACATGTGCCCACGGGTGTTTTCAATGTTGTTCTGTCCTTTTGTTTATTGACAGGTATGGTTTCACTTTTCTAGGACTCGAAAACGATTTCATGAAAATACGAAACCAAAAGAATGAAACTGAGATGTAAGTGCTGCTGAGGAAACAGGGCTGCTCCTCCTGCACCACTCCCACCCAGCTTAACCCAGTTTGCTCAACCTGGCAAGGTCAAAGCTGTTCCTGGAGGGCTGTCAGACTGTGCTGGCCTGCCCCAAAACTCCTGTCCCCTTCACAAAGCACAGCACAGCAAGGGGCAGGCGAAAAGCCTCACTTGCAGAAATCCACGGGTGGTTTTTTTTTGTCTAAATTCGGGTCCCTCAAGAGCCTGCAGTCCTTTGTGTGTGTCCTTCATCTGTGCCAGGCTGTGCAGGTGGCTCCTGGGATTCCTGGGGTGGCTGTGACCTTATGGGCCATGGCTGGGGCTCACAGCAGGACCCTGCAAGCCTAAACTCGTGATACAGCTCCATTCCCTGTAACCTTTCTCCCCTCTCAAGCTGAAAATAGTTAGATTTTACAGCTTGGCAGACATCTGGGAGTCACTGACCTAATCCCAGCACTCCCCCAAAAGTTGCCTTCACAAGCAAGTTTCACTTCTTACCTCCTCACAAAGAAACTTCTGATTTAAACGGGAGACTCAGTGTTACTGCCTGTGGCACGTGGTGCCCCATTCCCTGCTGAGCCCCTGCCCAGCCTGGGGGCTTGGAGCACTGGTGGGCACCCACACCCTCAGTCCCATGCTCAGAGCACCACTGGACTACTGGAATTTGGGTTTTTTCCCCTCTATTTCCTTGTGCAGTAACTGTAAAATTCATTCCCCAGCGGCCGATGCCACTTGTAGGGTGTATTGATTTCTGCAGCTCATTGTTAGTGATTTTCTGTCTCAAATAGTTATTTTTCTATTTTTTCCTTTACTGAGTCAAAGCTTTTTTCTCTTTTTTTTTTTTTTTGAAAGGTACCAACTCCTCCACGTGCTGAACTTCGACCCCGTGCGGCGCCGAATGAGCGTCATCGTGAGAACCAGCACAGGTACAGGCAGAGAGTGCATTTGTGGGCTCTCACACCTCTGTGCACAGCTGGGAAACACATCCTCCTGATCCCTGTGCCCCAGACAAGCCCAGCTGTTAGCTTTTCTAGGCTGGTCTAACTCAGTTCTGTTCTGGGTCTGGTTGCCGCAGAGTTGATTTTCCTTCATAGCAGCAGATCAGGGGATGAGAGCAGTGAGCCATGGGGAGCTCCCTGCCTGCCTTGCTCCAGGCTGGAACAAGTACAGGAAAAGACATGTGAGAATGTCCCCTGGGTTGGGATGGGGTTTCATGGGAATAACAGGCAAAAATTCAGAGGTCACCCTCCTTCTCAAGTGTCAGTCCTGTGAGGTTTGGGATGCTGGTTTTACCCTCCCTGGAAAGGTTGCCAGGGCTTACACAAACAATGTCCAGCCTGTTGCAGGAAACTTGCTCAGAGGCAGGTAGGGACAGCCAGAGTCTCAGCCAGGTCAGACAGAGGTTTTTCACAGGCTGGCCAAAGGTCATTTTTGGTGGGCAGTCAGGTTTCTAGCAGTTCCCTCTTTAGTCCTGCCGATTTCCTCCCTCTGCATCACTTGCTTGCTGTTGATATTAAATCTTTCTGCAGCTTGTGAGTGTTATAAACGATTTATAATTTGCTTTTAGGAAAGTTGCTTCTCTTCTGTAAAGGAGCAGACTCCTCTATTTTTCCAAGGGTGCAGCAAGGAGAAATCCAGCAAACAAAAGTCCACGTGGACCGCAATGCCATGGTGAGCACACCACGGGTGGAGTTTGGCTGGCTCAGGAAAGCCTTACTCCAAAAATAGGGATGTGACCTTGCTTTGGAGGGAAGTGTTGAAAATTGTGGGTGTCACTTCACATTGTTTTGGTGCCAGGCTTCTTTCCTCTTCTCTTTGGTTGGCTTCCACCTTTATTTGATATACTTATATGGTCTCCATCACAGTTGTGTGCAAGCATCTCTCAGGCAAGTTAAAAATAGGAGTAACATCAGCAGCCTGGTCCCAGTGGTGGTGGCAGCCAGTCCCTGCTCTCCCTGCTGGCTGCACGCTCTCAGCCCTGCTCCTTCTCTTAGTTTCTTTTTGACACAATAAGCAGAACCATGATTACTGTGATGGGAAGAAGTTACTGTATAAACACAGAGAAAATTACTCTTTTGACACAAGCCAACAAATTATCCTTGCCTTCATGGTCAGTACTGCCAGCACCACTGACAAAAGCACCAACCCTGAAGTGAGAAGCTGTAAAAAAATCTGGATTTTAGGGCATTTTTCCACTTTATTTTCTTTCCCTCCCACTGCCAGGACGGCTACCGGACGCTCTGTGTGGCTTTCAAAGAACTGACTGAAAAGGAGTATGACAAAATTGACAGACAGCTGAGTGAGGCCAAGATGGCTCTGCAGGACAGGGAGGAGAAGATGGCCAAGGTGTTTGATGACACAGAAGCAGACATGCACCTGATTGGGGCCACTGCTGTCGAGGACAGGTAAAGAGGGGACTCCAGCACCAGCACTGAGCTGCCTGTGGCTTCTCTGTGCTGTGGCCTTGTGGCCCTGACTCGCCCTGGTGGAACTGAACAGCCAGGCAGGTGCTGGCAGTGTCCAGGGTAATTAATTACACCATGGCAGAACCCATTTCACTGTGCCCTAGTTGCTTAAATTGGCTGGTGTAGTAGGGATTGGGATTTATTAATGAAACTACAGAAATGCTTGCACTTCTAGAGAGTGAATTAAGCACACGGCATTAATTTGCACATCAAAACAAATTCAGTTCCACATTCAGTTATAGTAACTGCAAGTGTGAATTAAACTCTGACTGTGAGGCCTAAGAGTCAAGAGTATAAAGCAGTGATTTCTCTTTTTGCCTACAAATAGAAATTTGGTATTGCTGTAATCTTTATTCCTGTGGCAGTGGTCTCCCCAGAATGAGAAAAGTCAATTAACTCCTCTTGTGTTGCACTGCTGGCAACAGAAGAAACACACAGGCTCCAGAGCAGCAGTTGAATCTCCAGGCAGGACCAACCAAAAGGCTCCAGCCCTTCTTTATTCTCTTATTTATATCTGTTTTTAAAGACAATCAGGGATGGGTGAGAGGGGTTAACACCTCTGTAAGTTTACAGGATAATTATGTGGTCAATCATCTTTCTCTGCCCCAGGGGAAAGCAATGAAAAACAATTGCACAAGTGCAAAACAATCCCATCCAGTCAGGAAAAACAAGGACCACGTTTACAGAAAATGCATGGGAAACTTGTACTGCAAAGTTACAACCATGGAACCCTGCAAAAAGCAGGGCCACACTCTTGAGCTGGTGTTTCCTATCAATTAACTCCTCCTGGGCTGGAGTTTCCTCCCTGCAGAACCAGGGTGTGGGCCAGGCTGCCCAAGTGATGCTTTGCTTCTCCTTGCAGGCTGCAGGAGCAGCTGGCAGAGACCATCGAGGCCCTGCACGCCGCTGGCATGAAGGTCTGGGTGCTGACAGGGGACAAGATGGAAACTGCCAAATCCACCTGCTACGCCTGCAGGCTGTTCCAGACCAGCACCGAGCTGCTGGAGCTGACGGCCAGGACGGTGGGGGACAGCGACAGGAAGGAGGATCGGCTCCATGAGCTGCTGCTGGAGTACCACAAAAAGCTGATTCAGGATGTTCCCAAAAACCGGGGAGGCCTGAAGAGGTGAGGGAGAGCCAGAGGACCCAGCCCCTGTGCCTTTCAGATGCAAATTTGGTTGTGAAATAAGGGCCCTGGGGATTGGTAACTCGCAGGCTCTGCGACCTGTTCCTTTGCTTTGCTCATCATCTCTGGTATTACTTGGCTTTGAACTTAATTGCACTGTTCCTTTAGTGAAGGGCATGTATTAAGTCTAAGCTTTTTAAAATTGCTAAGCCCCAAAAAATGGCTGGGAAGAAGATTAACCCAAAACCAGGGTGGTTGTTTTTTTTCTTTTTTTTCCACTGAGATGATACAAGCAGCGGGGTTGACTTCTTTCTTCCCCTTATTGTGTTCCAAACGTGTTCCTTGTTGTGCCCCAGAAGCTGGACGTTGAGTCAGGAGTATGGACTGATTATAGATGGCTCGACACTGTCGCTGATACTCAACCCCTCTCAGGACTCTGGCTCTAGCAATTACAAAAGCATTTTCCTCCAGATCTGCCTGAAGTGCACTGCAGTCCTCTGCTGCCGGATGGCCCCGCTGCAGAAAGCTCAGGTATTTATTTACCTGTCCCTGCCTGATGTGACGCAGGCTGAATTCATCAGCTGGGACTTGACCTGATCATCTTAATCAAGCAGGACTTCTCCAGGCTATGTGTAAGCCTCTTCTGAGCTCCAGAGCACGATGAAAAGCACCCCATTCTCTCAAATCTGAGTGCAAACCCTTTGTTTAATATGCTGGCAGGAAGCCGTAAACCCAGGCCAATTAGAAATAAACAAAAACCTCCCAGTTTGCTCTTTATTATTATTTTTTTTTTTCCCCTTTCCAAATTTGTCAAGTGGAGTCCGTGACTTCCTCACTGCAGCAGATGATGTCCCAGCCTGATAAGTGATGTGTTTCTGCACCCTGAGATGCGTGAGAGAGAGCCCACCTTTGGGAGAGCAGGGTCTGGCAGAAGGGAAGAGCAGGATGTTGCTGCTGGGGTTTGTTTTTAAATGCTGTCACACTGTCCTTCAGCCCTGCACAGCTGGGTTGGGCTTTTGCTCTGGTTGTGACTGCAAAGGGCTTTTATTAACCTGAGCTCTCCAGCTGTTAGATTGCTGCTGTAAAAGCCTGATTGCTTGTCCTGGGGGGGGGAGCAGTGGGAAGGTCTCTGGAGGCTTTTTAAACTGAATTTTGGGTTCTGCTGCTGTCCTGTTTTTAAACCTTTTAGATTGTGCGGATGGTGAAGAACACGAAAGGAAGCCCCATAACCCTGTCCATAGGGGATGGTGCAAATGATGTCAGCATGATTTTGGAAGCACATGTTGGGATAGGTAAGAGTCCCTGGAACACCCATCTCACAGCCCAGACCTGCCTGCTCTGGCTGGGGCTCACTGCTGAAGCACATTTGGTGTTTCTGATTGCACCTGGCTGAACCAATCCCACTGAAAAATGTGGGGGGTCTGCTCTTGCTGTCTTTGGAGGCAGAGTTTAACCCCAGGTTAGTGCTTGAGATCATGGAACAGTTTGGGTTGGAAGGGGCCTTTAAAAGGCCTGAGCCCTGTAATGAGCAGCTGAGGGGTGCCCAGGTGTGCTCTCTGCACTGTGCTTGTGACTGAGACCAGGCTGGAAACTCCTCCTGTCTGCAGAGTGCTGTCAGAAATGGGGGAGATTTCTGTAATGGCACTGAAGAAGGGTCAGTGGAAGTGAAAAGGGGCACGTTCTTCATTTGGGAAGAAGGGTCAGTAGAAGAGAAAGGGGCACTTTCTTTTTGGGAGAAGGGGTCAGTGGAAGAGAGAAAGGGGCACGTTCTTCATTTGGGAAGAAGGGTCAGTGGAAGGAAAAGGGGCACGTTCTTCATTTGGGAAGAAGGGTCAGTGGAAGAGAAAGGGGCACGTTCTTCATTTGGAAAGAAGGGTCAGTGGAAGAGAAGGGGCACGTTCTTCATTTGGGAAGAAGGGTCAGTGGAAGAGAAAGGGGCACGTTCTTTCTTTGGGGCTGTTGGAGATGCTGTGGTGCCCTCTAACGAAAGGAATCCAGTGCAGTTCATTTGGATGTGAACCAAACAGCTCCCTGGGGATCTCAGGAGGCTGAGCAGCTGCAGAGGAGTGACTGAGCTGTGTGAGATGCAGGCCAGCCCACGGGGAACCAATTCCTTACCTTCCATCAGGTTTGCCTGGATACCCTTCAGCCCACTCTCACACAGGAAATCACAGAGCACCCTAAATACAGCTTAAACACTCCAGAGGCAGGTCTGAGTGCGGTGGAGCCAAAACCACACTGAGAGTATCAGTGGGGCACTCAGGTGGGAAACTCAGCTTTTTTGGTGCCTTGAAGACCCTGAGGGAGGTGAGCAGACCCAGTGGGCAGCATGCAGATTGCAGCCCCTTTGGGATTAACCCCTTTCAATGCTTCTGTCTCCAGGGATAAAAGGCAAAGAAGGACGCCAGGCCTCCAGGAACAGCGACTACGCTGTGCCAAAGTTCAAACACTTAAGAAAACTGCTGCTAGCACATGGGCATTTATATTATGTGAGAATAGCACACCTTGTACAGTATTTCTTCTATAAGGTAAGGGGGCAGCATGCAGCTGATGGCTTTGTTTGTACTGTGCGTTTCTTTGGCAATAATAATAAAATAATAAACAGGGGGAAAGCGTGTGGGATTTTCTGTAGTTGTGTTTTCCTCCCCTGGAGCAGGCTGTGTCTGCCATGGGCCTGTCCAGTGCTTCCAGGGGAAGGTGAGCATTTTTCCAGTGTCTCCTGCAGATGCTAACTGCTCACTGGATTGCTCTTGTGCCTGATTGAACAAGTGCCCTGCCTTGTCTGATGCTGTAATGTCAGACACTAATGTCTGATAACAGGAAAAACTGCTTGGATTGAGACTGAGTGCTTCCCTGCTGACCCATTTGTCTTTTGTTTCCCTAGAACCTTTGCTTCATTTTACCACAGTTTTTATACCAGTTCTTTTGTGGATTCTCACAGCAGGTAACTTCCAGTAATTTGTCTATAAAGGCAAAAAAAAAAAAAAAGAAAGCAAGTGGCATAATGAGAGCTCCTAGCAGGGAGTTGGCTTTTGGCATCCTGTCCCTTCACCACCTTGCTCTAGAGGGTGGTGGGAGCTGACCTTGATGCTCAGCACCATATCTAGAACACAATATTTTGAGACCAGAACTGAAATGAAAGCAATCTGCTTTCTTTCCATTCCCACCCAGCAGCCATAAACACAGGTGGGCACCTTCCTGCAGTGATGAGGGAAGGGTTTAGCTGGTCTGCCAGCACCCAATTGTGCTACTTCTGCTTTTCTTAAGAGAACAAGTTTTGAAACGTTTCCTGATCTTGTCTCCTCTGCTGCGTTTTGCTGCATTAAAAATGTCACTCAGGAGGAAGAACGGTTCATTCTTTTATGGCAGCTTTAAAAAAAGACACACAATGAGTGTTATCAGAGGGACAGATCCATGTGGTGAGTGGGCTCGTGCTTGGAGATGAGAGCTTCTGCTTTCGTGTCAACTTGAAGGGCTTTTGTGTCTACTTGGGCTCAAAAGTAACAGGAAGAGTAAATGATGAGAGAGAGTTCTCTGCTTGTTTTGGCAGAAACTCTTGCCTTTTCCTTTTTTTTTTAAAAAAAAAAGCTATAGTTCCTCTAAAACAGTCTAGACTTCAGAGAGCCACAGGAGGCATCAAGTGTATTAATAGAAACAGCAGCACCAGAGCAGCAACAGGAAAGCTGTGATAAGGGCTGTGCAGTCATGTTTTTGTGGAGGATAAGCTGGAGATGAGACCAGCCAGTTACAAAACTTCCTGTCAGTGGGAGCAGCTCCCTGGACACCCAGCCTGGGGCTGCCCTGTTCCCCCTGCATTGCTCCCATCCCCTGGAGCTGTGCTGTGTGACAGAGGGATGGATCTGCAGGGTGTGAGGAGACAAGGGCTGGGAATGCATGGTTTCATTTCTTTGTGGGGAGGCCTTTTTCTGTCTCTCATTGAACCCTTTCTGCCTCTCCTAAGCCCCTGTATGATGCTGCTTACCTGACCATGTACAACATCTGCTTCACGTCGCTGCCCATCCTGGCTTACAGCCTGCTGGAGCAGCACATCAGCATTGACACGCTCACCTCGGACCCTCAGCTCTACATGTGAGTACTCCTGCCCCTGGGGGAGCCCCTGCACAGCTCTCTTAGCCATGGTTTTCTTGCTGCAGGGCTGTTAGCAGGTGTCCCTGTCCCGTGTCAGGGATGGGATCACCGTGAGCTGCAGAAAAAGCCACTTCTGTCCCTCGTGGCTCAGCTGTTTCTTCATTCAAGCTGAGCAGCCTTGTGTTTGCTGCCTGTTGCTGCTTGTTGATGCTCTCTCTGACAGTATCTAGACAGTATCTAGCAAATTGCACTGCTGTATCTCCGTGAGAGAGTAAACTGTAGGTGGAATTCTTCATCTGGAAGAAAAATGGAGCTGTGAGTGTGGCCAGAGCATTCATTGCTGTTACCTCTGAGCCCAGCATGTGATGTGGAATGCACAGAGAAGGGAGGGTGTAGCTTTCAGGAGGAAAAGAGATCCATTCATTTTCAGCAAGATGAATGTTTCTGAAGCCCAGCTCAGGCAGGTGGTTTCTCAGCTTGTCTAAATGGTTATGGTCCCCCAGGCTGCCCCTCATCAGAGCCCAGGGAGCTCTGCTCATTGATCCACACACTCACTTTTCTGCCACGTTGCCCAGGGAGAGGACAGCTTTGACTGTCTCTCCCTGCTTTTGCTTGTTTTCTCTCCTTGGTTGCAGCAGGGAGAGGCTCCAATCTCCCCCAGAAACAGAGATGCTTCCATCTCCCTCCCAGCCCTGCCCACACACGCGCTTGGGGCAGCCCTTCAGCGAAGGCCAAGGAAGATGTTTTTTGGATGAAAACTTTCTTGGTACATCCCTGTTGCTAATTCCCCAGCCTGGCAGGCAGCTCAGCCCAGTGGAAGAAGCCAGGCCAGGGCTGCTGTGGCTGGTGCCCTGTGCCAGCCCTGTCTCTGGGGTGTGATGCTCCTCATTAGCGGAGGAGCCGCGTGTGGCACGGCCGTGCTGGAGCCAAGAGTGATGTCTGTGCACAGAGGGCAAAGGGAGCTGTCAGCTGCCTAAAATACTGTGTGAAAGTTGCCTTAGGTGTAGAAAAAGCAGCAAATGCAACAAGAGCTGTAAGGCTGGGAAGGGGCTTGGGTGGTTTTGGAGTAAACCCTGAGCCATCATTGATTAGAGCTCTCTATTCCTTCACTCGAATGGCAAAACGCCACCGTCTGGATTTTTAAATAGCTTGGTAATTGAATATTGTGCGACAGAGAGCAGTAACAGCAGGCCCCCGTGCCTTCCCCTGGTGGGCTCTGTGATCTCTGGGGTCTGTCTGTTGAGGGGAAAGAGCCTTGGTTTGAATATTCATGAGTGTGCATGTGCTGCTGGATGCAGAGCGCCCGCTGAGCTGCTGCAGTGCAGATCTGAGCCTGGAAAAAAGCCTGTTTACCATGAGCACTGCAGGGCACAAAAATGGGAATGCAAAACACAGCTCGCAGGGAAGGGAGCTGCTTGTGTTTTCTCTCCTTTGCAATACCTCCCATTTCCAGTCTGGTTTATCCTTGCTCTTTTCTCAGACCCCAATTGTGTTATGTTAAAACGTGGTCACTGCATTGCTGTGTGTAGGATTCAGTAGGGTCGTTTTTCCTATAAACTGCAGTTGTAGGAGCCCAGCACCACACAGGTTTGTGAAGTGCATCTTGCTGAAAATGGATGTGTTGCTTTAGGAGTTAAGGAGAAAAATGCGAAAAAGATTTGCCAAAATGGGGATTTTTGGTTCGGACTTAAAAGTGCTTTTATCCCACGTCAGCCTTGGAATTTTAAAGAAAGTGATCTGAAAAGATAATGATGCAGGGAAGTGTTTTTAACTCCCTCCTGCCCTGATAGCCACCCTGCACTCCCCTGGCCCTGTGTGTGGCCCCTGCAGAGCTTTTTTTGCTCAAAGCCCAACCATTTGCTGCTGCTGCCTCCATGCCAGATCTCATCCTGTATTCAGCCAAGAGCCTCCTGCTACAACCCCTGTGATAAAAACACCCACCATACAATTCAGGAGGTTATTTTCAGCCTGTGCAGAAAAACACCACTTCAGGGAACAGGACTTGCAGAGCTTTTCTCAAAAAAAAGGACTTTGTGCATTCAACAAAAAGAGGGAAGCACACCACGGATTTCATGCATCCCATACAGCTGCTCTTCAGCCTTATCTTGCTTTTAAAATTTAACAGATAATGTCAGGTACCACGAGCAGTGCAGGGACTGCAGGAGAGGCTCAGGACAGCATTGCCTCTGTCCACTTTGTTCTTTTTTCGTCCAAGTTACCTAGGGTAAAAGGACAAAACAGTTCATATGCTGAACCTCTTGTGGTTTCTCATGATCAGCAGCTGCACATGAGAAGTGTTCTTTATGTCCTGTACATGGCAGGAATTTTTTGGTTTCCCTCTTTGCCTCCTACAGCAAGGACTTGCTCCAAATCCCCCCCATCCCCTGCCTGTGAGGAGCTTTTTTGCAGCACATCCTGAACGTGGTGGTGATGGTGGTCCTGTTCCTCCCTCTCTTGGCAGGAAGGTGTCAGATAATGCAATGCTGCAGTGGAGGCCCTTCCTGTACTGGACCTTCCTGGGTGCATTTGAAGGACTGGTGTTTTTCTTCGGGGTTTATTTCCTTTTTCAGAACTCGTCGTTGGAAGATAACGGAAAGGTAACGCCACCAAAGGAAAAGGAGGAGGATGAGTGTTTGTTTTGTTTTGTGTGCTGCCTCTGACACGCCTGGCAGGGAATTTCTGCGTGCTTAACCTGTGCAGTGTGTGTCTCCAGTCTTGTCCAACAGTGTAGCCTTGCTCATGGTGTGATTCTGCAGCAAATGCTTGAAATAAAACACCCTCCAGATCGCCATGGAAACAGGGCAGAGCTGGTTACACTCACTAGGTAAAATGACTTAGTCTTACACACAGCCCTGCTCCAAGCCAGCCAGCTTTGCACAGTGCTCATCCCCCCCTTCTGTGTGATGCCAGGCACGGGGCCAGGGCAGGAGCAGTGTCTGTCTGTCCTTCCCACCAGGGACAGCCTGAAGTTCAGCCCGTGCTTGGCTGGTTGGGAGCAGCTGGATTCTCCCACCTTGATGAGGTGCTGCTCGTTAGCACAGACATAGTGCAGGGCTGCTCGTGTGCTGTGCCTGCTCTGGGCTGTGATTTCAGTCTCCTGTCTCCCTTTGCCCCAGGGTGAGGCTGGTGCTGGCCCTCTGCTCCTGTTTTTGGGGTGTTTTGGGGCCAGCAGAAGTCCCCAGCTGGTGGAGCTCACAGGATGCTGTCCTGCTGCCTGCTTGCTCGAGCCTCTGCTGTGGGGACGAGGGCTTGCATTGCTGCATGTGGGAGCTGCTGGGCTTAACTGGCACAGAAGGAGGAGGGAAAAAAAGATGGATTTTTCTTTTATTTTTCCGTTTTTCTTATTTTTTCTGATTTTGCTTGTTAACTGAGTACAGAGCAAAGTGTTAGTGCAGGGTGGCTGCCATGTGTGATGGCCTGAGCTGTTTTAAGGGCCCTTTTCCCAAGGAAATGTGCAGTTTTATTGGATCTTGACTGATGGGAAACTTCTTTACACCATCACTTGTGACCCTTGAAAACACCTCAACTCATTTTAGCGGCTAACACTTGGAGAAAAGCTGATGAAATTTTGTATCTATACTCATACATAGCATCAATGCCAACATTTATGGCCCCAGCTGTATGTAGCCAAGGCCCTGTACTGTCAGATCAGTGCTGTTCTGTATTTACAGCCATTCTGGTTGTATTTGAATAAAACACGAGGCACTGATGTGTTCTGGAATTGCCTTCAGAGGTCGAGTCTATGTGGCACTACAATAAGATCTGTGGTTAATGTCCTGTTCTGTAAACACTTATGCCTGTAAGAACTGCTACCAGCAATTGTTCATAATATCCATGTATGTTTGATTGACTCCTTTTTCACTCCTTAATTGACCTTAATTTTTTTGCATTTTTTGGAAACTTTTTACATTTCACTTTCTGTTTCAATGTATGCATTCAGACCTTGACAGCCTTTTGGTAAGCATCCCTCCCATTCATTGCCATCATTTGGATTTATATACAGTTATCTGCTTTTCTTTGTGTGCATAGTCACTAGTTACCCACAAACCAACCCAGCTGCAACAGTGCCACTGGTGCATTCTGCAGAGGGGACTGCAAAGATGATGATGATGATGATGAGTGTGGCGAGAAAGCAGAAACTGAGTAAATTGCCAAGANGCTTGCCCCCCGTCCCCCTCGGTGTTTCTGTGCCCCACGGAGAAGGGCCCAGGCACCCGTGGCAGTGTCCTGTGTTTTGCAGGTGTTTGGAAACTGGACCTTTGGCACGATTGTTTTCACCGTGCTGGTGTTCACCGTCACTCTCAAGGTGAGCGGCTCCCTCCCTTTGTCAGTCACTCAGGGTGAGCATCTCNAGGAAGGTGTCAGATAATGCAATGCTGCAGTGGAGGCCCTTCCTGTACTGGACCTTCCTGGGTGCATTTGAAGGACTGGTGTTTTTCTTCGGGGTTTATTTCCTTTTTCAGAACTCGTCGTTGGAAGATAACGGAAAGGTAACGCCACCAAAGGAAAAGGAGGAGGATGAGTGTTTGTTTTGTTTTGTGTGCTGCCTCTGACACGCCTGGCAGGGAATTTCTGCGTGCTTAACCTGTGCAGTGTGTGTCTCCAGTCTTGTCCAACAGTGTAGCCTTGCTCATGGTGTGATTCTGCAGCAAATGCTTGAAATAAAACACCCTCCAGATCGCCATGGAAACAGGGCAGAGCTGGTTACACTCACTAGGTAAAATGACTTAGTCTTACACACAGCCCTGCTCCAAGCCAGCCAGCTTTGCACAGTGCTCATCCCCCCCTTCTGTGTGATGCCAGGCACTGGGCCAGGGCAGGAGCAGTGTCTGTCTGTCCTTCCCACCAGGAACAGCCTGAAATTCAGCCCGTGCTTGGCTGGTTGGGAGCAGCTGGATTCTCCCACCTTGATGAGGTGCTGCTCGTTAGCACAGACATAGTGCAGGGCTGCTCGTGTGCTGTGCCTGCTCTGGGCTGTGATTTCAGTCTCCTGTCTCCCTTTGCCCCAGGGTGAGGCTGGTGCTGGCCCTCTGCTCCTGTTTTTGGGGTGTTTTGGGGCCAGCAGAAGTCCCCAGCTGGTGGAGCTCACAGGATGCTGTCCTGCTGCCTGCTTGCTCGAGCCTCTGCTGTGGGGACGAGGGCTTGCATTGCTGCATGTGGGAGCTGCTGGGCTTAACTGGCACAGAAGGAGGAGGGAAAAAAAGATGGATTTTTCTTTTATTTTTCCGTTTTTCTTATTTTTTCTGATTTTGCTTGTTAACTGAGTACAGAGCAAAGTGTTAGTGCAGGGTGGCTGCCATGTGTGATGGCCTGAGCTGTTTTAAGGGCCCTTTTCCCAAGGAAATGTGCAGTTTTATTGGATCTTGACTGATGGGAAACTTCTTTACACCATCACTTGTGACCCTTGAAAACACCTCAACTCATTTTAGCGGCTAACACTTGGAGAAAAGCTGATGAAATTTTGTATCTATACTCATACATAGCATCAATGCCAACATTTATGGCCCCAGCTGTATGTAGCCAAGGCCCTGTACTGTCAGATCAGTGCTGTTCTGTATTTACAGCCATTCTGGTTGTATTTGAATAAAACACGAGGCACTGATGTGTTCTGGAATTGCCTTCAGAGGTCGAGTCTATGTGGCACTACAATAAGATCTGTGGTTAATGTCCTGTTCTGTAAACACTTATGCCTGTAAGAACTGCTACCAGCAATTGTTCATAATATCCATGTATGTTTGATTGACTCCTTTTTCACTCCTTAATTGACCTTAATTTTTTTGCATTTTTTGGAAACTTTTTACATTTCACTTTCTGTTTCAATGTATGCATTCAGACCTTGACAGCCTTTTGGTAAGCATCCCTCCCATTCATTGCCATCATTTGGATTTATATACAGTTATCTGCTTTTCTTTGTGTGCATAGTCACTAGTTACCCACAAACCAACCCANGTTGACCACAAACCAACCCAGCTGCAACAGTGCCACTGGTGCATTCTGCAGAGGGGACTGCAAAGATGATGATGATGATGATGAGTGTGGCGAGAAAGCAGAAACTGAGTAAATTGCCAAGAAAAGCCTGAAATGCAGGTGGTGCAATGAGTTGTACCCTCGGCTGACATTGCTGTTAGTAGGAGGTTGTCCCTGTCCCCTGTCCCAGCTCTGGTCACCTGTCTGTGTGTGGCACTGCATGGCTCAGGGTGTGGCGTGGCGGGCGAGTCGTGCGTGTGCCCGGAGCTCTGGGAGCGCCCGTGGCCCGGAGCAGTGGCTCCTTCCCTTC
>VZTZ01011668.1:94122-109177 GCA_013400955.1 Drymodes brunneopygia
GGTGAGCATCTCCCTCCCTTTTTCAGTCACACAAGGTGAGCATCTCCCTCCCTTTTTCAGTCACTCAGGGTGAGCATTTCTGTTCCTTTTTCAGTCACTCAGGGTGAACATTTCCCTCCCTCTTTCAGTCACTTGTTGCAGGCCTTTTCCAAGGCACTGTGAAATCATGTAGTGAATGTGTAGAAGATGAAGTGTCCATGAGTATTTTCCACCACACCTAAATCTTCTCTTCTCCCATAGAGGCAGAACCTGCTTACTTTCCTTTGTGTAGTCTGCAATCTTCAAGAGTTTGTGTTTTGTTTAAATTATTTTTCTATTTTTTTTTTCCTCTTTTGAGGACTCCAGTTGGTTATGGTTGACTTTTCCCCATGTTCAGCTCCAGCAAGAGGAGAGGAGCAATAGAGAATTTGGGTTTGTCCATCTTGTTTCAGACAAGGCTGAGTGCCAAAGTGATCACAAAAGCACGTGTCAAATAACAATAGCAAATCTATTTTGTTTCACGGAGCTTTCCAGAACAAACTGTTTGCATAAGACCTTACAAAAGGTCTTTTGTGTTTGGTTCAGGACAGCAGGTGGTGACAAGAGGCAATTACAGTCCCTGTAACCTTTAGTTGTTTCTTTCCTGTAGCACCAAGGGTTGCATCAAATTTATTCCATTTAAAAGTGCCAGTTACAATTAGGATGTCACTGTTTCTCTGCTAGACTGTGGACATTGAAAATGCCTTTCCTGGTGCCCACATGCACAGAGGTGGCTGTTTGGAGAGCCTTCAACCTTAATGTGAAACCAGTCTGAAATTTCACATAAATACAATCCAATCCACATCTAAAGCCTGTTTTGTCTGTGTTTATTCCCACAGCTGGCATTGGATACCCGGTTCTGGACGTGGATGAACCACTTTGTGATTTGGGGCTCCCTGGCTTTCTATGTGTTCTTCTCATTCTTTTGGGGAGGAGTCATTTGGCAAGTACCTCTTCTCCTTTCCACGGTGCTTTCTGGGGGGAGTGCCCAGTGCTGGCCTTGCAGGGGACGTGGCTGCAGCATCCCCTGGTCTGGGATATCCTGAGCTCAGGTGGGACTGGGTGTGAGCAGCTCCCTCTCTGATGGGTGAGGAGGGTTTGCCTCCATCCAGCACCCCCTAAAAGCCAGTGCTGGCAGAGGGCTCGTGCCCTGGTCTGGGATATCCTGAGCTCAGGTGGGACAGGGTGTGAGCAGCTCCTTCTTTGCTGAGTGAGGAGGGGATGTCTCCATCCAACACCCTCTAAAAGCCAGTGCTGGTGCCCCTCATTTGGGATATCCTGAGCTCTGCAGGTGGCACTGGGTGTGAGCAGCTCCTTCTCTGCTGGGTGAGGAGGGGATGCCTCCATCCAGCACCCTCTAAAAGCCAATCCTGGCAGAGGGCTGGCACAGGGTGTGTGCAGCTCCTTCTCTGTTGAGTGAGGAGGAATGTCTCCATCCAGCACCCTCTAAAAGCCAGTGCTGGCAGAGGCCTGGCCCAGGATGTGAGCAGCTCCTTCTCTGCCTTCTCTGCTGGGTGAGGAGGGGATGCCTCCATCCAGCACCCACTAAAAGCCAGTGCTGGCCGAGGGCTGCTGGTGCCCCTCATTTGTGATATCCGGAGCTGTACAGATGGCACAGGGTGTGAGCGGCCCTGCTCCTTCTCTACTGAGTGAGGAGGAATGTCTCCATCCAACACCCCCTAAAAGCCAGTGCTGGCAGGGGCTGGTGCCCTTGGTTTGGGATATCCTGAGCTGTACAGGTAGCTGGGTGTGTGCAGCTCCTTCTCTGCTGGGTGAGGAGGGATTGTCTCCATCCAGCACCCTCTAAAAGCCAGTGCTGGCAGAGGGCTGCTGGTGCATGATGAGATGTTTGAGGAGCTCTCAGCCCACCAGAGGGAATAGCCTGATTTCCAGTATCAAACCCAAACCAGAAGCTATAGCAAAGCCTGAATTTGAAATAAAATTATGTGGTTTTTGATAAGGTGAATAATTTATCTTTTAATGATGGTGGCTGAATTCAAACCCCTTCCCTGCCCTGAAAAGAAAGAGATGTGGAAGATGCAAAATGGGTTGTGCCAGTCTTCCAGAAATAGTGCAGCTGGAGGCAGGAGATGGACTGGGAGAAGGATGGACAGTGTTTTTCTGTGCTGTGTCCATCTCTGTCTGAAAGGGAGGCATCACTGCTCATAGCTTGACCTGAAGTCTCCTTTGATTCTGACCTCCTTGGAAAACCTGAGTTAACCAGAATTTATTTGTGTCCTTTCTTTTCCAGGCCTTTCTTGAAGCAGCAAAGAATGTATTTTGTATTTGCTCATATGCTGACTTCTGTTTCCACATGGCTGGCAATAATTCTCCTGATCTTTATCAGCCTTTTCCCAGAAATTCTTCTAATAGTTTTAAAAAATATAAAAGAGAAAAATCATCAGGTAAGGAACAAGATGATGTATCACACTGTATTTTTAGGAGACCTTTCTTACCCCCTTAGGCACCAGATGAACCTGTAACAATACCACGTACCACTCACATCTCAAGGAAGGCTTTCTAGAGTTTGTCTTGTTCTTTCACACGCCAAATAATGTCAAGAAGTTATTCTAAAAATACTGCCTAGATCTGTAGGGGGGAGAAACTCAACCTGTGCCTTTCCCTGGGTGGGAATGTTCTTTCTGTCTGCTGGAGAAGTGCACGAGCCTTGTCCAGCCTGAGCTGATCACCAAACACACCACAGCTTGTCCTGACAAAAACGACTCCTTTTTATGTCCAAAATCACCAGCAGGATGCTCCCCCTGGCTCTGTCCCAGTGCTGGTGGAGGAGGAGGAGCAGGCTCAGGGCTTGGCACCTTTGCCCCTGGTCCATAAACAGCCAAAGGGTTCTTTGTGCCTTGTGCCACCCCAGCTGTGCCTCCCCCTCCTGCAGCATCAGCAGCTCCTGCCCTGGGCCAGCAGTGGGCATTGCCAGCCAGCCCTGGCCCCTTGCATGTCCCCAGGCTGCAGTGGGGCACAGCTGGAGGGGGTTTGGTGTGGGGTCACCCCCAGCCCCAGAATCACAGAATGGTTTGGGCTGGAAGGCTCCTGAGAGATCACCCAGCTCCAGCCCCCTGCCATGGGTCAGGGATGCCCCCCCTGGGTCAGGGATGCCCCCCCTGGGTCAGGGATGCCCCCCATGTGTCAGGGTGCTCAGGGCCCCCTCGTGCCTGGCCCTGAGCACTTCCAGGGATGGGGCAGCATTAAAAATGAAAACAATAGAGGTGGTAAGAGAGCTATGAGTGTATTTTATGGGGATCCATGTAACTTCTTCCCATTGAGGATGATTTAATGGTTTCTAGCTGGACACCCCTGTTGAACAGGCTGGGAGTGAGTTGCTCTCAGCTGCAGACATGGGACAGTTTGGGGACAGTGCCCTGGAAAGGTCCCCATGGGATTTCTGAGCCCCAGCTCAACTCACCTGGGAAGTGACCCATTTTTGCCTTCAGCTGCTGACCAAAGATCCGTCCCCTCTTGCAATCCTTGCTTTCAAGAGTGCTTTATATTCATTTAACAAAGGCTCTTGTGAAATCACTTAGCAAAGCAAAGCGAGTGTCAGCTCAAAAAGTCTCTTCAGATGTGCATCCCAAACTAAACACAGGCTGAGCCACATTTAAATGTACATTTTGATTAAGAGCTTTACTGTGAGTGCCTGAGGGAGAAACCAGCTCTGGATATCTGTGTCAGCCATCAGACACCAAAGTCAGCACCTGATTTGTGATGGCATCCAAGACCAGGTAGATGATTTCAAATTGAGATCTTTATTGAGAATCCTGACCTTAATATTGAAATAAAATAAAGATCAGTGTCCCAAGGGGAGCATTGAGTGAAAAACAAGATCAGGGGCATTTTTTAGGGGCCTGAGCCACAGCTGGGTGGCCGAGGGTCCCTTCTGGAGGGGGAGGATGGATTTGAGGCCAGGTTGATGGGCATTTGCCCTTGACCCCAGGGTTTCACCCCCAGTTTCCTGTAACACAGCACATCAGCTCTGCTCAGCCTGTATTAAATTTTCTGTGTGGAAATGTGGTGGTTGCTTTTATTTCGTTTTGGTTCTGTTTGGTTTTTTTTTTTTAACTGCAAGGCGCATTTGTGTTTTCCTTGGTTTCTGCCTTTTCTCTCTCTTGTACTGCAATTTTCTGTCTTTTGTGCTGTTGTGAACCAGGTAACGAAGCGCCTTCCTTCCTCAGGAACATCCACTATCTTCATGCTTTCTCAAACTTCCAGCAATCACAGCTTTTCTTGGAGTGAATAAGGTGATTTCCTTTCTGAGTCGCAATGTGTTGCTTGCTCAACTGCTCCTTTCTTCCTTCTAATGCCTAACTCCTGAAAACCCACCTTTAGATTTGCTCCTGCAGCAAAACCTTGCTTTTCCCCCCACCTTTTGCCTTAATTTAAATCTTCTGCTTAAATATTTCGCCTGTCTCTTCCCTTTTGGGTCTCTTGCTGCCCCTCAGGTGGATGAGCTGGTCGTGCTCAGGATGTCCAAGTGAGGTGGACACGGAAAAAGCTGGTTACACTCCCCTTCCTTGCTGTAGTTTTGAGTTAGTGGACCTGATAAGAGTGGGATGAGGTGGAATTGGTGTTGATTGTCCTCTGGATGAGTTGTCAAGTGGCTCAGGCTTGTCTGACCTAGCAGGAGCTCCCCCAGTGCCCACCTTGCCCAGTCCATCCCCCTGTTAATGCTGCTGTTGTTCTTTGTGTGAGTGATTAATCCCCATCCCTCACATCAAGGGACAGTCCTGGACCTGCTGGCCATGGGAGTGCTGGGGCCACCCACAGCAGAGCACCTGGGTCACCTGTCCCCAGTGCTTGGATTGACTGCAGATCTCCACCATTGCCTGCTGTCCTAAAAATACCAGCAGAGATCAGGGATGTTCTCCTCCTCCCTCAAAAAAAGCACCTGCAGCACAAACCTGCAACCATTTTGAGCAGCAGGGCCGGTTTCTGAACATCCCACTGCAAACCCCCAGGGAGTGCAAATCACTGAGTGCTGCCCCATCCTCTGTGACAGGACTGAGCTGTGGGAAGGGGCTGTGTGTGCTGCATTGTTTGAGGCAGGCAGGCTGAGCTCTCTGTGCTCTAAGTCTCTTTGCCTCACTGTTGCAGAGCAGCAGGAAGGCACCTGATTCATTGTCGGCCAGACCTTCTGTCAGACCACTCCTTTTAAGAACATTCTCAGATGAGTCTAATGTGTTGTAACAGGTACCCTGTCCGGAGGAGTTGGGGATGGTTTTAAAAGGCATCCATTAACCAAATGTAACCCCGTCCAAATCAATTAAACCATGGTTCTTGTAATCCTCTTTGACTGTCGGTGTGGGGCACCTGTCCTTGTGGAATGGGGATGCAATGCTTGGGATGCATTTTAATTTGGGGATGTTGTGCTGTCCAACTTGTTCAGAATCCCGTGTCTGTGCAGATTCTTTCAATATTTGGCAATATGTAAAGAAATCTATCAGTCTAACTGCTATTTCAGTCTAATGTTAGCAGAAAATTTGAGAAAATTTGAATTGTGCCAACATTGGTTATAAAAGCTAAAGCTGATACATATTTACAGTGAAGGACAGAAATCTCAGTTGTTAAAATTATTCCAGCATTGCATCTGAATTGTACCAAAATCCCTTCCTCTAGGGTGCATGCTGTTCTGTCAGATAGACATAAATATGTTTTAATTCATCTGCCTAGATGGAGACTAAACACGTGTACTCACCTGTGTGTGTGCCAGCACATGGGGCAGAGGCATGCTCGGTGTCCGTGTGTCTGCACCCACACCCAGAGCATCCTCCAGCTGATTTTTCAACTGGGTAGCAAGCCAATAGCAGAATAAAAACACAGCAAAAGTGCCTAATTGAATTCACAAATTCTGCTTTTGGGGGGAGATGTTACGTGTGGTGTCTGCTGCAACTTCAGAAAGCGGTGTGTCTTCCTGGGTTAGCAGAAATTGTTAAAGATAATGCACAATAGAAGGTTGGTGCAAGGGCTTCTCTTAAAAAAATAATGCTTTTTAGATCAATTCTGCTCTCCAAGGTTTCAGTATTACTTTGGCTGAATAAAATTGTTCCTAGAGGATTGTATTCCAAAGGTTGAGTCTACCCTATTTTGATGATTCCCAGACTTAAAGAGAGGCACACACCACAGTAAATCAAAACACGCTGCTAGTAGCAGGCATTTAGAAGTCCCACACTGGTGCAAATTTGAAGCCAGGTGGTCCATTGACCTCTGGCACCTTGGTGCCCACAGCTGCTGCTAAAGAGATCAGGTTTGTGGGCATGGCAGGTCCTGCAGCCAGTCCTTCCCCACTGACATTAGGTGGTGCTCTCCACCACCACATACTGGTGCAGACTGGTGTGGGGAGCTGCCTGGACTAGCACGGAGGGGCAGATGCCACTTTTGGACTTCATGCAGCATTTTGCAAATTGTGAAAACTGATTTATCACCAGATTATTGCTTGGTTGTGAATGATGTTTGGCACTTTTATCATGGGCTAATCATTCTCCTTCTATGTAATTTTAATTTTTTTTTTTTTTTAAATAACCCAGGAAAAGGTTTATGGGTTTGGGAGTGTCACAGTTGCAATACATGCTCGTTTTCCTTCTGATTTTTGCAGGCTGGCCCCTTTGATCTGCCTGTCTTAGTGTCATACAAACGTATAGAGAATGGTTATGTGAAGGCTGAAGATGCTGTTACTAATTTGGCAGAAAGATATCCTCTCAGGATACCTTAAAGTGCTCCACACAAACTCTGCATCTTGCCATGCCGTAGGAAACCCATGGCCCCTGCATGACAGAGACACTTTGAGAGTCCCAAGGACTGTGAGCAGCCGTGCTGATGGAGCAGCAGCCAGGGCACTGCTTGTCTTTGGTCTCGTGGCTTCCCTGCCCTCCCAGAAACACCAGTTCTGCCAAATCCTGCATCACTGGAGGCTGAGAAAGCATCTTTAGGAGCTCACCCAGGACAGCATGGATGGAAGTGCAGGAGTGCAGTGCCAGCCCCATTTCACACAGGGGCTTCCTCTGCCCACTGCAGAGCTGCTCAAAGCTCTGCCTGACCAAAGACTTCAGCCCAGTGCCATCCCCCCCCAGCCCCCTGCAGGCACTGGGAAGAGGCTGCTCCTCTCACACAGAAGGTGGAAGCAGCCCTGGAGCCCCTCTGCTGGTGCTGGGGCTGTCCCCTCCCAGCCATGCACACAGCAGGACCAACTGAAAATTCAGGAGGAATCTTTGCTGCTCCTCCTCCTCCAGGTGTGGCTGGGATCAGTCCATGGTCTGTGCACAGCAGTGGTGTGTCCATGTGAAGAGCTGCAGTGCTGGGAAGTGCCAGAGCATCCTCCCACAGCCACTTTGCTGATGGTTTTACTCCTGCTCTGAAGGGTGAAGAAAAGGCTGGTTTGTGGCTGTTTGTGATGGAAGGAAGCTTTTATGGGGGAGAAGGGAATCCCAAAAGAGCTGGGCTGTGGCAGACTCTGAGCCCCTGTGCTCCTGTGGCTGTGCTGACATTGCTGCACTGGGCATTTGCTCCAACCCTTGGGGGCCTGAGGGACAGTGGAGTCCTGGGCTGATCCCAGGGCCATGGGCTGTGCCTGTGNTCCCACAGCCACTTTGCTGATGGTTTTACTCCTGCTCTGAAGGGTGAAGAAAAGGCTGGTTTGTGGCTGGGAGCAATCCATGGTCTCTGGACCACAGCAGTGGTGTCCATGTGAAGAGCTGCAGTGCTGGGAAGTGCCAGAGCATCCTCCCACAGCCACTTTGCTGATGGTTTTACTCCTGCTCTGAAGGGTGAAGAAAAGGCTGGTTTGTGGCTGTTTGTGATGGAAGGAATTCTCTATGGGGGAGAAGGGAATCCCAAAAGAGCTGGGCTGTGGCAGACTCTGAGCCCCTGTGCTCCTGTGGCTGTGCTGACATTGCTGCACTGGGCATTTGCTCCAACCCTTGGGGGCTTGAGGGTCAGTGGAGTCCTGGGCTGATCCCAGGGCCATGGGCTGTGCCTGTGAAGCTGCAGGTGTACGGAACTGCATCTTGAGTTATTTGCACTAAGAAAAAAGAAGACAGTTTAAAATCGAATACGCGAACCTGATTTCATTTTACGTTTTATTTGTTTTTTTTTAAATTGGCATGTTCTTCTCAAATCCACCTGTACCACGGTCATAGGAACTTTTCCTCTTTAGGTTCTGCACAGCAACGATGCCGGACTCTCAATATTTTATTTTTTTTTTTCCTCTGATACTTTATGTGTGGAAAGAGCAGCTTATTTTGTTAAGTCATAAGCAGTGACAGAGCTGTTGGTGTGACAGCCCCTCCCTCGTGCTGGTGTCCCCCAGAGGATCTGCTGTGAGAGAAGCTCCAGGGCTCATTTCAGAAGCAGCAAGCTCTGCACTGCTGCTGGGTTTGGCTCCCCCCTCCCTCAGGCTTCGTGTCATGTACATACAACTCAACAATCTGGGACTAGATGGAACACACCCCCCTCACCAAATTTTGTTGAACCACAGACTATTAATTTTTGGGAGAATGGAGTGTTGCTCCCTGGCTGCCCCACCCGCCCCTGCGGTTCGTCTCCAGCTGCTGCGGCTCAGCGAATTCTCTCGTGCATCATGAGGACTTTGGATGGGCCTTGCCTGATGGGAGAGGGGAGTGCCCGGTCCCTGTGGCTGCTGTGCCACCCCCTGGCATGGGAGGGGACACGGATGGACAGGAGCACTGTATGACACCCCCTGCACTGGCCTCAAGACCCGCAGTGTCTGTGCCAGCGGCCGCGGCTCCGCTCCTCGCTGCATGCACGGCAGGAGCTGCACTGCCAGCATGTGTGTCCCATGGGCAAAGCTTTCCTTTTCTTCTTTTTCCTTCTTTTTTTCTTTTTATTTTTTTTCCCATTTTCCTAGCTCATTTCACTGTGCTGGAATTCAGCTTGCAGACCTTGTCCCGTTCTCAGCTTTTCTTGCTGAAATGTGGTGCCTACGGATCGAGTACACGATGAACACCATGAAGAAATGCTCTCTATGCCAAATCTAAACCATTCTCCTTAAAGATACGGTTGCTGACTTGTGTTTACATAACCTTTAGAAAATGGGCTCTAAAATGCCTAATTCCTGTGATTCAAAACCATTCCAAGCCCGGATGGTCCCAAGCCTGACACCTTGCTTCTCTGGTTTTGTGTCATGCTCTGCTCCAGGGGTCGGAGTCTGTTCCCCTGGAATTCCACTGGTGATAACAGTGGGAACAGTGAAACCTGATGTGTGTGAACTGTTCAAAAAGTCACTTAAACAGGATCATTTCTGCTGCCTGTCTCGAGACAGAGCCTTCTGAGAACCAAATCTTCCTCTTGGCATTTCCAAGTGTCCTGTCTCCAGCTGGAACAATAGCTGTGTGTTCAAACCCAAGGTGTGTGTGTGTGCTCACAGGTGGGAAGGAATTAACGTGGGATGACTTGACTGGCAGCTCTTGTGGGGAAAATGCAGTTTTTCTTGGGCTTGGATCTTCTGGTAGTGCACTGGTGTCGTGCTGGGGGGGACAGGACAGCCAGGCTGATCCTGGTCACTCAGCAATGGCAAAAATTAAATTCCCCTTCCTGTGGGTGACTTGTGAAATCAAGGAGAAACAGGAGAGCCCTTTTGGGGTTGGAGAGGGGAGGAAGAGGTGCTGGTGGTGGCTGTCAGGTGTGAGGCAGCGGGGTGGCAGCAAGGGGACAGTGATGCTGTGCTGGTCCCTGGTGCCACCACCCTCACAGTGCTCACCAGGCACAGGAAAAGGTCAGTACAGGCTTCTCGGTGGGGAAACTTGAAGGAAAAAAAAAAAGGCTGGGGTTTTCTCATAATAATTCGTTGGAAGTTTAATCACTGACTGGTGACACTGAAAGATAAGGAAAGCAATTAAGATTCCCTCTAAAACTCTTTGTGTGATAACAGTGGAGCTTGGTGTAGTCATAGCGACTTCTCAAAAACTAATCCTAATCGTTATGAGAACATTATAAATGACTTGGAATTGCATAAAAGCTTCAAATTGAATTTGTATACACACCGTTGAAAAACTTTCCTAATACTGCACCATTTATCCAATTTCCCAGCTATAAATTTTTTTTAAAAACCATGTAGTGTATAGAAAATGTAAATTATATACAGGCAATGAGCAGATACATTTTCAGCTTCTTGCAAAGAAAAAGGACTGCAACCTTACATTTTTTTCACTTAAATGCAATTTTATACATTTATGTTGCTTTATATCAAGGAAATTGAATGTGAATGTTACCTTTTATGAATGCAACTTGCTCTTTTTTCATTACAGAGACTTTTGTTTGAAGTAATCAATAAACTTTGGTATGTTGTTCTGATTAATATAGATTTGTTGTCTGTCTCATCTCCTTGGGTATTCCTGGGGTAATTTATTGTGTGGGCTTTTCCAGGGCAGTGCCAGGGGCACCATCAGCATTTTCCCTGGGGGTGGATGCCAGTCTGATGTGGGGCAGCACTTGCCTAAGAAAATGCTGCTTGCTTCTCATGCATTTTTATTTTTCCAGCAGTCTATTAGCAATTCCTGCTATCAACTGCTGCTCAGAGCTGACCTGTGTGCTTTCATATTTGCATCCCCAAAATGGGTGTTTAATTAACAAAGTGAATCCTGTGAATTAAGTGAATAAATTGATTTAACTTTCTAGAATAGGTGAACCCAGGGCTTCAGCTGACATTTAGGAGCTGGCTGAGAAAAATGCAGGTCCGTGTGCCTGATTTCCATTCATGAAGTGTTTTCCTTACTGCTCTGTGTTGATTCTGTAAGGTCTGTGAGGTTCTGGTCGTGGCTGCCTGTAATAAATGAATATTTTTTTAGTTCAAAGCCTCGAGGTACACAAATGAGGTTTGCGAAGTGCCTGGTGCTGGGGAGGTTCATATTTGCATTGATGAAATTCCAACAAAACAATATTTGCAATATTTGCATTGATGAAATTCCAACAAAACAAGGAAACTGCTGAAGCACGACTGGCAATGTTTGTGTAATACACAAGAAAAATATATAGACTTAGCTTGCTTTTTAAGGACACGGGTCTGTTTCAAACGGAGATGTTTGTAATGAGAAGCTGACAGTTTGAAAAATTCTGTTTTGGCTGCTTGGGTCCCTGCAGCTCCCGTCAGGCCCCGCAGGACAGATGGCTGAGCTATTTAAAACAAACTCTAACCTTTCCCAGGCAGCTTCCCCTACTATTGGAAACCAGATCCACGCACTGGGAATCTCAACAGCGCCGCTGAGTGAGGCTGGAAATCATCTGGGGAGCTGCAGAGGGTTTTACCCTGAGCTGCCTGCCCGGGACAGAGCTGGAAATGAAAGGGATGGGAGGTGACCGCAGGTGCTTCAGAAAGCACCGAAATTTGCATTTAAAGCACCCTTCTTGTTGGGAAGGAGAAGCGGTGTGATGGTGTAAGGTGATTTTTAACAAGGACAGCAAGTTTTTGAGGTCAGGCTGTTGGCTGGGAGGGCTCTTGGCACGTGGAGGGGTCGCTGTCCCCCTGTCCCTCGCTGTCCCCCTGTCCCTCGCTGTCCCCCCTGTCCCTCGCTGTCCCCCTGTCCCTCGCTGTCCCCCCGCAGCTGTCGCAGGACACGCACCCCCGCTGTTCTCGCTGCTGGGATTGGGCTTTGCTGCTTCAGTTTTCAGCCGGCTGGGGATAACCTGCTCAGCTGGAAAATACCCTGTGGCCTGGAGAAAGGGTGTGTGTGCACCTGTGTGCACCTGTGGGAGTGCTCCCTTCCAAAAACCAGGGGTTGTAGCAACAACTGAGGCAGCTCTGAGTGACACGGGGGAAGGTGAGGGTGGGAGAGCTGAGTGGAGCCCTTTTTCCTTTCACATTCAGGTTGGAGCCATGAAATGCTCCTGGTTAAATCTGTGCAGGTGTGGCTTCAGGATTGCTGCCAGGCTCTGCCCCACCTGGAGCAGCGTGGGGAGACCCAGGCTGGGCAGAACCCTGCAGGTTCTGCATCACCTGAGGGTGATGCTGCTGTTTCTGCACAAGAAATCCTCCTAAAATCCCTGTCCATGAAAACCAGCCTGAGTTTAATGACTCTTCTTCATTAATGACTCTTCTTCTGTCGCTGTGCTCATTCCAGAGGTGAGCAATTCCCTTGGACATCACTTTGACTCCAACCTGTGTTTAGCCAGCTCTGTTTTTCCAGTTCTCAGCACTTGACTGAACAGGTATTTTTGAAGGGTGATTTCTCCAATCCAAATAATGGCTCCAGTCCCAACCCAACCTCCCAGCCTTAATCTGGCAAAGGGAAAAAAAATGTTGGTTTTTTTCCTGATTCAAGAGGTTTTGAATTTTGTTTGAGTGGGTTTTTCCAGCCTCTGATCTGAAATTAATGAAATTAGTTGGAATTCTTCCCACACCTTCTCCCTAAGATTAGATTTAAGGATGAGGCATTGCACCCACATGAAATAAATCTCTGCAAACGGGTGCTGCAGGTGCTGCCAGGACTTTCCACAGCTTTAAAGGGCTCTTGCCCCTTCCACACCAATTTGTAGGTGCCACTCTCCGAGTGCTGAGCATTGCTATGGGGTCTGAAAAAGGAACAGCCACGTTTCTGGCTGTCACTGCTTCCTTTTTCATCTGTCTCCTTGCTCCTTCCATCTCAGTTTATCCTCTCCTGGGCCAGCTGAGGTGTCTGGAGGAGATTTGGGATGTGCAGGATCCCTGCCAGCTGAGGTGTCTGGAGGAGATTTGGGATGTGCAGGATCCCTGCCAGCTGAGGTGTCTGGAGGAGTTTTTGGGATGTGCAGGATCCCTGCCAGCTGGGGTGTCTGGAGGAGTTTTTGGGATGTGCAGGATCCCTGCCAGCTGAGGTGTCTGGAGGAGTTTTTGGGATGTGCAGGATCCCTGCCAGCTGAGGTGTCTGGAGGAGTTTTTGGGATGTGCAGGATCCCTGCCAGCTGAGGTGTCTGGAGGAGTTTTTGGGATGTGCAGGATCCCTGCCAGCTGAGGTGTCTGGAGGAGTTTTTGGGATGTGCAGGATCCCTGCCAGCTGAGGTGTCTGGAGGAGTTTTTGGGATGTGCAGGATCCCTGCCAGCTGAGGTGTCTGGAGGAGTTTTTGGGATGTGCAGGATCCCTGCCAGCTGAGGTGTCTGGAGGAGTTTTTGGGATGTGCAGGATCCCTGCCAGCTGAGGTGTCTGGAGGAGTTTTTGGGATGTGCAGGATCCCTGCCAGCTGAGGTGTCTGGAGGAGTTTTTGGGATGTGCAGGATCCCTGCCAGCTGAGGTGTCTGGAGGAGTTTTTGGGATGTGCAGGATCCCTGCCAGCTGAGGTGTCTGGAGGAGTTTTTGGGATGTGCAGGATCCCTGCCAGCTGAGGTGTCTGGAGGAGTTTTTGGGATGTGCAGGATCCCTGCCAGCTGAGGTGTCTGGAGGAGTTTTTGGGATGTGCAGGATCCCTGCCAGCTGAGGTGTCTGGAGGAGTTTTTGGGATGTGCAGGATCCCTGCCAGCTGAGGTGTCTGGAGGAGTTTTTGGGATGTGCAGGATCCCTGCCAGCTGAGGTGTCTGAGGGATTTTTTGGGATGTGCAGGATTCCTGCCAGCACCCAGGGCCCAGCCCACCTGGGGCTTGAGCAGGCTGCTTTGGCTGCAGAAACTGATCCAGATCCTGTCCTAATTTCTTTGAAATTCATTGATTGGGGAACCTCAGGGGTGACAGCTGCATCCTCTAGTGGGTAGCTTCATTTTCCCCAAATCCTGTGTCAGAAGTGGGTGTGTGACACTCAGTGGGGATGAGCCCCAGTGTCAGCACAGCATCCCCTGCTCAGTGGGGACAGAACAGGGACTTCCAGCACTTGGGTGGGTCCCATTTCTCCACGAGCCGTGGCAATTTGGGACAAACAGCATTCCTGTGACAGGAACACAGCAGGAATGTGGCATGGCTCTTTCTTTGCTGGTAGCCTTGAGTTTCAGATGGATTTTTTCATGAGTAGCTGCACATGAGCTCTGCCTGTCACTCAAGAAGTGCTTTGTGAGCAGACAGAAAATCACCTCTCCAAACTGATAGTGAGGAGCTGCTGTGCCATGAACAAGGAGCATCCCCCTTTGTTTTCATTCAACCATGAGTTTCAGCTCCTTTGTTTCTACTCAAGCAGAAGTTTCAGCTCCCAATTTCTGCCACCCCCCCCCAAATAATTATATTTACTAATGATTACATCTAGAACACGCTGCTCAGGCCTACTGTGCTACCCTGATTTTAAAACACTTTGTCCCAGTGCTATCAACTGAACGGGTACTTTTTCCTTGAAAAATCCTGCATCACTGTAAGAAGGGCCCACCAAAAGATGCTGAGTTTTATATTACCACTGTTTGACCATGGCTCTTTAATTAATAGCCCTGCCTGCTGAAGTGTTGGAAAAAGGCTGCTATTAAAGTAAAGAGCATAATTAAGAGGCTGTTTTGGAAAAACAGGAACATCTACTTCTCCAGTGCTGCCTTCCTGGGCAGCTCAGGCTCCTGTTGAGAATGAGCTGGCATCGTTTGAACCTCAGCATCAGGAAAAGTGAGAATGATGGGTCAGCCCAGAGCTGTGCTTGGAGCTCTGGCCAGCATTGGCTGTAGCACAGCTTAATGTAGTTCTCATAAATCGTTCAAGGAATTTGCTAGAAGGCTGCTTGCAGAGGATGGAAATGCCTTTTGGTGTTTTTTCCCTACAGAAGTGCTATAGGCACTAAGGCAGGGAGGAAATCCAGCTGCAGGGTGATTTGCTTGGGGGCACTGGGTATAGTGGTAAATGGAAAAAAAAAGAATAAAAGGGGAGGGAAAGAAATGAAAGGGAAAAGGGGGGAGGGAGGAAAAGGGGGAGAAAAGGAGGAAAAAAGGAAAAGAGGGAATAGAAAGAAATAATGGAAAAAAGACTAAAAGAGGAGGGGAAGAGGGAAAATAGGGGAAGGAAAAAAGGGGGAAAGGGGGAAAAGAAAAAAGGGAATAGAGAGGGGGAAAGGGAACAAACTAAAAAAATAGGAAAAAATGGCAAAAAGAAAAAAAAGAAAAAAGGGGGAGAGGGAAAAATGAATGAAGAGGAAAAAAAAGGAGG
>VZTZ01011670.1:1614-26266 GCA_013400955.1 Drymodes brunneopygia
AGAATTAGCCTCCCTCTGGCACCTTGCTGGTCATTTTTGGCAGGAAATGGCAAGACATGAAGGAATATTAAACCTCACAGTACAGGGCTGGAGCCAGATTCAGAGGTATGGAGAAGACATCTCAGACATAATTTTTTTTTTAAACAGGAGAGATCTTGCATTTTCCTTTGAAAAGAGCAGTGACATCTGTGCTGGCAATAGGTGAAGTGTACATACTTCAAAGCTGTTGTGGGACAATTCCTAGACCAAGACATGGCCACATGAACACACACGTTGAGGGTGGGAAGGAGCAGCCACAGTGGGCACCCACACACCATAATGGGGACATGAGGCAACCTCCCCTCACTGCTCTCTCCTTAGTGACGGACATCAGAATAGCTTTAAAGCCAAGTTAAGAAAAGGCCATGGTAATGTAGCAAACCTTTACCCAGTCCTTTAGCCAGAAATTGGCTCTGTGACTCTGCCATATGGATCTGCTCAGCCCAGGGTTTACAATGGGGAGACAACCGACTTGAGCATAAACATCATGCACCCCAAAAAATGTTTCTGTTCTGGCTTTTAATTCCCTCTGCAGACAGTTCTGTACAAATGCATTCAAAGGCACATTTTGCTTTTTTTCTGGCCAGCAATCACGTACACCCAGAAGCATGAAGACTAATAGCCCAGACCAATTATGGAAGGACTGTTCTTCGTGGAAATGCCTGATCTTCCTTTACCTTTAGCATGCGCACAGTTCTCTCCAGCTCATATCATTCATTNCTGGGGAAAACTTCATTGAAAACTGACCCACACCAGGGTACCTTTAGCAGGGAAGCTCATGGTTTTCTGAAGATCTTTAGTCCAATACTACTTCAATTTAAATACTGAAGACATGTAGGCATATGTAAAAAAGCTGGAAACAACTTGCCTTGAGCTCTTACAACATCTCTGCAGTACACTTTGACCCAGCAATCAGGAGAACGAGCTAGGACAGCTGGCTTTTTTCCTGCAGATCAGAGCTTTTTGCCTGGAACTTGAAGGCACTGGCTGTAGCACACACAACTCTGCTTCTGCTCTCTCACTGTTGGAAATACTCAGCAGGATGCATGCAGCAGGAATCAGTTTAGAGCTGTCTTCTACAAGCAGCAAGTGCCCATAGCTAAACTGGGCAGAAGTACACAGCACGTTCATCCAGAAGTGGCTTCCATTTAGCCCCTGTCCCTTGAACAGCCATATTAGCACCCACCTACATAACAGGCTTCACCTAGTTCTCATAAGGATCATCAGCAAGGATTTCAGCTGCTCCCTAACAGTACTGCCCTGTGTACCAACATCAGCAAAACTTCCTCCCTCAGCAAACTCTTTTCTGGTACTTTACAGTCTCATCTGCTCCCTGGCATCACCTGGATCCCACAAGGTACCACACCAGGCTAAGGATATTCTTGTCACTGCCTGATGCCACAAGGGTGAAGGCCCAGAGGCAGCCACTATGCACATCCCCACTCCTCTACTCCAGTAAAAGTTTTCAGTTTTGCAAGAGCAGGGGAACTTCTGTCCCATGGCACAGCCCATATTGGTCATTAAGCTGCTGACTTCAGCTTAACTGCAGTGACCAAGGATTGAGCAAAGTTGCTCAGGAAAATGCCTACAGTGGGTGCAGCACTGTGAGAAACCACAACATAGGTACTTTTGAAAATTCCCACTTTTTAACCTGCAGCAGTAGCTGTAATCTCAAGATTTGACAGCAGAGATTCATTTAAACTTTAGAATGTGGTTACATCCTGATTGGTCATTTTTGTTTTAACTAGCCATTATAGTCACTTCTAAATGTGAGCTTTTTCCAGCTGAATAAATTCCTCCTCCTTTCTTTTCCGTTCCTTAATATTATGAGACTTATGTGAAAGATGTAACAGTATGCACACTCACAAGCTTTGGCTACATCATCTGCATGCAGCAAAGAACAGGAACAAGTTGCCTAAGTCCATGACCCTCAAAAACATTGTAATTGGTTTCACCTGTCCTAGCTTGAAAGAGTTAAAATAATTTAGCCACTTTTTGTGAAGACAAGTTATTTGTTTGCTTTCTCAAACAGATTAGGCAGTCCAGTCCAAACAGCTTTAGTCCTTTTAATTTGGACCAGAAGGATGCTGGGCAAGTTCTGCGTGCCTGCAAAGGACCTCTCCTTCAAACATCAAAACACAAACATAACTCCAGCCAAAGCACAAGCTGAACATCACCCAGGGCTAACCAGGAAGCCCCAGATCAGGCAGAGACTTTTTCCCAGATCCTTTGGGGTTTCCCTGCCAGAGGGAGGCTGAACAGACAAGCTCTTGTGGAGTCCCGCAGCACAACCTGCTGGCATTTCTCAGCCAAGGCAGGGCTGCTCTAAACACATCACCCAGCCCAGCAGCAGCACAGAAAGGCAAGATCCAAGGATGGGAAACTACACGGACATCGACCCCAAACGCTGTAGAGCAAAGACCAGCTTTCCCCACAATAACCACCTATCCAGCAAGCACAAAAAGTCAAAGCAATCCCTAACCCTGAACTGCCTAGTCCTTCCAGCAGACAGGAATCAATATAGCTCTAGGCTCTGCTGTTCTTCAGCCTGGTTTCTTCTAGAAAAGCATAATCTTGCGAGCCCAAACTTTGTGCAAGATGAAAGCATTTGCTTTTGAACCCACGGGCCTACTTCAGCCAAGCACAACAAAAGGAAATTAAGTTTCATGAGACTCAGAGGCCATGGAAAGGTGGCAGCTGGAGTTGCCCTGGTCGGGGAGATGTCGCAATCTGAACTTGCTGTCGCAGCTTAACCCCAGCTGGCAACTAAGTACCAAGCAGCCACTGGCTTGCATCAACTAAAATATCAGAATATTAGCAACGTTTTTGTCATACTAAATCCAAAACACAGCACTGTACCAGTTACTAAAAAGAAAATTAACTCTCCCCCAGCTGAAATAAGGACACTTTCCTTTACTGCATACCAGAGAACCTACAGTGGAAAAAGCCCTCAGAAACGCTCCAGCAGAGAAGGGCTCAGGTTTCCATTTTTGATGCCAAAAATAAGCAGCCACCAGACAAATCCAGAGAAACCAACTCCATGATACCTTTATTTCCAGACCTTCCTGAGCATTTTCCAGCTACATGCATTAGCTGCTCTGAAGGTCCTGCTAAAGCGTTCTGCATATGCTCTTGAATTCTCTGGACATTACATGGCATATTGCAAATTCATATTTGCAATTGCAAAATTCTTCTTTCCTACTATTCCTTTAAATGTTTTAATATTCCATTATTTCCTTTCTTCTCTTCAGTCTAGAGAAATGTCCATCTAGCACAGGCAATTAAACAAAAGGGAGGTGGCATTTAGAATTAATCTAATCTAAATTTAATTCCAGTATGTTCCTGTTTTAGGCCATACAACAGGTTGAATCCCAATATGCATTAGATACGCTTCACAGCAGCAGAATGTTATTCTGGGCACTTCCTTGGCAGATGTCTTCTCGGTAACTTGGCAGGACCCTATCTATTGTTACATTGTGAATTCTGCAAGCAAACTTCCAAAGGTGTTGCATTTTCTCCCTTAACATGCCATTAACTATTTCAATGCTACACCATGAAATGCAGTAAATGTGCCACCATTTGCAGCCTCAAAAGCAAAACAAGGGAAGCCATTCCAGGAGGATGATTTTAGCCCAGAAACAACAGGTTGGGGGTAGAAACAACCAAGAGGATGCTTGCTGCTGGTGACCTCCAGCTCAAAGAGCCAAAGGGGAAGAAATCCTAATTGCTTTAGACTTGCAGATCAAGTCACCACTACAGAAGAGCCCTTTAGAAAAATGCACGTGCAATCCACCTTTCACAGTCCCATTGCTCTCCTTCTCCAAGGCCTACCAGTAGCTAGACACAAAACATCAAAGTTGCCAAATCTTTACAACTGGATCTCAATGTACAGGCCAGAAAGCACACGTAGACATTCAGAACCAAGGCTGCAGCCCAGGTTTTCATGTTTTGGGGGTTTTTGTCTGTTTGTTTTTAAATCCTAAACTGAGCTATTAAGAGACCATTGGGGTGCAAAGAAAAACCTACTTCAGCTGGCACTGCAACTTGAGCACCATTGAGATAGGACAAGCAGTAATAAACTAAAAATGGTAGATCCAGACTGGATATAAAGAAGAAATTTTTCACTATGAGAGTGGTAAAACACTTGAACAGGTTGCTCAGAGAGGTAGTGTTTGCCCTATCCCTAGAAACCTTCATGGGCAGGTTAGACAGGGCTCTGAGCAGCCTGGTCTAGTTGAAGATGTTCCTGCCATGGCAGGAGGGTTAAAACTAGAAAATCTTTAAAGGTTCCTTCTAACCCAAAATATTCTATGTTTCTGTGGCAAAGAATGATCTCCACCTTGTATGCAGAAATGCACTGAGGTTAAGATTCATTCTGGTGCTCAGCCTTGCACTAAAATGCTCAGTTTCTGTTGAGAAAGTAATTCAGACCTGGAAGTGCTCAAGTAAGAACAAAAAAGACAGGCTGTGCCAGTATCTGATGAGGAGACCTGGATGTAAACATAGCAGGGCTGTGGGAACTGCATCAAGATTCTGATGAGTACTCACCTTCCTGTAAGGACCTGCTAAAAAGCCACAAAGATTTTTATAGTGGTGGTTTCATTTAGCCATGATGTAGTTGCAATATTCTCACTATGTCCATGAGAAACTCCCCAAGACTCTTGTAAATAGAGTTGTAACCCAATTCCAACTCTTGTAATTATATCATACCCATGTAAATTATCCCTGAAGGGTTTTATTTGTTTTTAATATACCAATCTTCAAGTTTTAGAAAACTCAAGAGTTTCTTTTAAGTAATGTCATCTTCCTCTCCCTTCCCTTTCTAGTCTCTCCAAGAAATCAGTACAAGAGTCTAATACCTCTTCAAAGAGGAAAATAAATACCAGTGCAACCTCACAAATTTCCACTGCACAGAATCTGGTGTCCAACTTCAGCTCTATGAACAGATCCTCAGAGACCAAAAGACAAAAGGCCACAGTGAGCACAATATTAATCAGAAATTTCCCGATTTCCAGGATAAGCAATTACAAGTCTAATGATCATAGTTCGTGTTTGTGGAAATGGCTCAGGCAACTTAGAAAAAACAAAATTACTGCAGAGAACCAGCAGAACAGCTGCAACACTGACCCTTTATGTAAGAAAGCACTTCCTACAGGCAGCAATTCACTACATAGCCAGGGATAAGTTGAAAGGAAGAGCACTATTGCCTGGATTCATCCTATCGAAGTGCATTTATCCAAGCTGCCTAAATGAGGAGGAAAAGAAGTGAGCTGAGTCTGAGGTAAAGCTCATCTCCCTACTTGGGAGATGGCAGGGAACCAGCAGACAGCTCTTATCTCAGTATCTGGAGCAGAGCTCAAGACCACATGCTCAGGTCTGTGGTTAGTGACTCACCTGCAATTAAGGTGAAACATGAGATCCCTATGTAAAGATAAATCTCTGGACTTTGTGGATGTAGAGCAGCATCTGCCAGACATCTGCTGACAGCTCAACACAGTCCCAAGCATCTCAATGAGGTACAACTCCCCAGCTGTGCTGGGGGATGTTCCCAGCTGTGCTGGGGGGATCAGTACTCTGGAAGATGATCACAGATGCTCTACATGGGTGGCTCCTGGAAGAAGGAGAAATTAGGGGTCCATTCCCTTCTGCTCAGGGCAAACCAGTTAATAGTAATCTTAAAACACAATAAAACTGAGACCCTCAAAACTATTTTTCCCTGCCTCTTGAAAACATGGTGCAAATTTTGTGGCTTATACCTCAAACTTTCCAAGGAGGTAGACTCTCCAAACCACACTACCCCTTGACCTTGAGAGATGATCTAACCTATTGCCTACTGGCAGGCAGATGAGGTCCGTGCAAAAGTACTGCTAAATGCACCCTGATGCTGAAAACCAATTTATCTTGCTTCCAAAGCAATCTCTTTCTTCAACACACTCTACTTGCTGAAGTTTTGCCCTGAAAATTTGTATTGGGTAAGATTCAGGAAAATCTCTCCAGCCTATTTCTTCAAACAACCCTTTGGCTGTGCTGCTGCTTGTGCTCTCTGCAGCTGTTTTCACAGTACTCTCAGCTGATGATGAAGTCATCTACAAAGTAGCCTCTTCCAGGGTAAAGGCTCCCTCCAAATTCTAAACAGCCCAAGAATTTGGATAAATAATCAAACTGAAACTCAGCAGCTCAGATTCTGAGGTTTGCTAGTTATCACTCTCACTCAAGATTACATGCAAGCTGGATAAAAGAAGAGCCAACTAATTCAAAGTGATAGACAAGCTGTCAATATGGTTAAAAGAACCCCAACACACCTCAATCCAGCACTTGGCTATTGGTATGTACGTGCTGTCCAAATAAGATGCATTAATCCCGGAAGAATACCTGCCTAAAAATCAAGTGATTTCTACTCATTCTCTCAGCTGCAGATCTTGGGAGGCAAGTTGCAACTGCATGTGCAATTAAGTTTCCAAAATACCAACAACTCTGTGCTGGTCCTGAACCCAAAAGAAAAACCAAAACAGAGGCTGATGCTCTTAGCATGAAAGATAATAAGCAGTTAAGTGGGTCTGCATACCTGGGAGACTGGCAGCATAATGGTTTTAAATTATAGCAGTACTCTGGAAGATGATCAGTATCTTCTGTGTCATGTCCATGCTTCTAGCAAGGTCTTCAAAGCCCCCACACTTGGAATACTGAAGTGGAGCTAATTTACTCAAGCCCCAAAAGCCCACTTGCTTGCTTGTGAACTGGCAGGGACAGGAATGAAACGAGAAACATGAGAAGATCTGCCCTTCCAGGGCCCCGTTTATTAACTGAATATAAAAATAAGATCATTTAAGTGCAGAGGCACAGTTATCCACTCCGTGGTAAAAAGATACCTTGGGTCAGCAGTAAACAGAGTTTACAATACCTTGTAAACAGACCTCTTCATAAGCAAGCATACTGAAATATGACACACACTGGATTAAAAGTCCCCTGTTGCAACAGTACTCCACAATTCTCATCTGGCTGTTTGGGAGCACTTCACAAAAGGTGACAGCATCCTTTGCTCTGTTTTCAGAGGAGCACATGTGAAACAAATGAAACACAGCCTGCACTGTAAACAGCTGAAAAGCACTACAGCATTTTCAGAGGATGGCAACTTACACCTTGCTAGATTTGTTTTCCAATGAAATATAATGGCCAAAGCTACTGTGCATTATGGAAATGTTAAAAATTATTCCTCTTTTTATGGTTTTACAGCAACCTGTTGCACAGTTGAATAAAAAATTATTATTTTTTCTTAATACAGTACATGGCATTTCTCCTCAATTGCACTAGAATTAAATTTGGAAGCACTTTCAGTTTGTGTTATAGGCAGATAGAAAGGAAAAGTAAGTCAGGCGGACTTTGAATCTCCTTTCCATCTCTTTCCCACTATTTATCTCCACCTCTTCACATCTCTGAGTCCACATACATTCCATTGATCAGGTAATCCACTTGTGTGTAATCTTTCTTCTTGTAGCTCTCATAGGCCTGCATGAGGAAAAGAACTGTAACAGTTATGAAAAAGAATGTACCAACTAAAAGCACTGCAAGAAGTGAACTTTTATCCACTAAGTACTGAGTCAGGGGCTCGGCAGCAATGAGAAGGTACTCATTGTCTGTGTCCTGAGTTTCTGTGAGGCCCGAAGCTGTTCTTTTGCCTGCATCTGTTGGAGCCATGGTTGTTGCAAAGACATCAGATGTTGACTTTATCCCATGTTCAGTCGTAGTTTGTACTGTGGAGGCTGTAGTTAAAACCATGGCACCTCTTGCAGAGCCCAGAAGAGAAGTTGATTCATTTGAGGATGCTGTGGTTGTACTTGCTTCTGGGTTTAGTTTTGGCAACGTGCTGGCATGCACTGGATTGGCAGCGTGAGAACTCTGTGTAGGGACAGGTACTGGGGCACGTGCTGAAGCAGTGGAAGATGCTCCTGCATCCTGCGGGATGGGGGTGGTCAGTGTTGTGGTCAGTGTCTTCAGGTCAGCTCCAGCACTGGTGGGGCTGTCAGGGTGAGGAGCACTGGTGCTGGTGGTATCCAGCCCAGGCTGCTGTGCTTGGGTTCCTGCTCCAGAAGGAACAGTGAGGGGAGCAGAATTGGAGGACAATACTGGGAAAGAGCTACTATTTCCTGATATTTGGCTGGTGGTCACCATCCGGGTGACATGGCTGGAAGGGGGAGCAGAGATGTTAACACGAAGGGGAGAAAAGGTAGAGGATGACACAGCTTTAGTAGAGGTATCAGAACCTCCAGGGGTGTTCAAGGCTTTGGCAGTTGTTTCAGAAGTGGTAGAGAAAGTTGCATTTGTACTGTTTGTTGTTATGGCAGGGGCAGTGGTGGTAGCAATTTGTTTTCTAGTACTTGCTGTGACATCTCTGTTCTCAGCCCCAGGCAAATCCTTCAAATCAATCTTCTGAGTCTGAGCAGTTGAGGAAAATGTGTTTTCCACACTGTGTCGGTCAATCCGCGCATTCAGCATCCTCTCCCTTTTCTGCGGATGGCTTTGGTGGTGAAACAGGGCTGTTTCCCATTTGCCACCGACAGTTTCTTCCAAAAGACAAAACAAATTAGTTTTGTAAGAATAAAAAACTCTCAAGCTCAAATCTAACCTCAACCCCCCAACATGCAAACCAGAACACATTCTGCAGTACACACAGTACAAGTGGAATAAATTCAGCAAGAACATGAAAACTCAAGACCCCCCTGCCTTTATTGCACATAATCCCTTTGAGGTTTCTTGGTTTGGTTTTTTCCGCCACAGACCTCTAGTATTTGCCCAGCCAGGGAGTCAATTTCACAAAAGCGGAGTAATGAAGTAGAGAGCTACAAGGCAGAAGCACATTATCAACAGGAGCAGTCTTACAAATGTCAGTTCCTGAGAAGAAGACTCATGCTTTCAAAGTTACACATCATCGACAAAGCCTTTCTGCCTGGATTCATAATTTTCACTTGTCAAAACTGAGGTGAAATTTTTTCTTACACTTTCATACATCAGGATAATTTCCTTCACAACTAGTGAGTTGAATTTATAGTGACATAAATCCCATCTGCTTATCACAAGTCCAGTTGTTACATTGCAGAGAAACTTTTGCCAACCGAAAAGTACCGTGAACAAATCTTTTTCTAAACTTGGGTACAGTGAACTCTTGAAGCAAACTTTAGAAGATTGATTTCCCAATTATAAATCAGCTCCATTTTGTTATTGTGTCACTTTATTAAAATTGAATACCCTGGCACTGGAAAGTCACCATGAACAATTGCTGCTCTGATTAAAGAAGCAGTCTGTTGACTCTGGAACAAAATCCTGGCAATCTGCGAGAAAAACAATGCCAGGACATTTTCCTTTCTCTGAAAAAAAATATAAATACATCTGTTATGCCTTTATTCTCGCTAGGACAGCATGTGGCGTGCAAATGGCTTGAATGAATGATGTCTTCAACATGGAGACAAACTGTTACTCAGTAAGTGTTACAAAAGCTATTCAAAGACACATCATGCACTGATGCAAGTGCCAGAGTCCCTATAACAAAGTGAAACAGTTATTCCAGTGAACTGCACCTACAGAATCACCCTGCAGGCATTTCACAACCCATCTTCCCTAGCTGAAAGCCTATCAGGGTAAAATGCAGTAATTTAAAGCAGAAGAACCAGGATCCTGGATTTCCCAGAAGCCTGAAACATGGCTTTACCTGCAAGCAGGTCTTTGATGTCTTGTTCTCCAGCATTCTGGCACACACTGAGCTGGTGACACTGCAGGAGGAGGCAGTGATTCTGGTAGGGCACAGACCAATTACAGTGATGGCTCCCTGAAAACAGCAGAGAAAAAGGATTGCTGCACACAAGATACCAAACATNTCACTGACTTCTTTCTAGGCATGCCCACATACACAAAATCAAGCTTTCAAGGAAGGAATGAACCTCTTCCAACCAATGCTGAGGAAAAACTTTCAACAGTGTACCAAGTTTGGGGCTCCCTTGCGTATCAGGGTGGTATTGAAATACTGNCACACAATATCTAGAAGGTTTGGCCTTAAATGATCATGACTTAACCTTAGTGAAAATAACTAAAGAAGGCCAATGAAACCAATATAGTCAATGCAGCCTCCCCACCTGCTTGTCTTCTGGTACCAGCATATCCTGACAACAGCAATTCACTCACCCAGACAGGGACAAACAAAGTGCACTACAGTTAGGATCCACGTAAATTCATCTAGATGTATTAATGAGGAAAGAAAGAAGCAAGTCAAAACTGAGAAGACATCCATCTCATCACCCATGGGAGACAGGTCCCATCTCAGTGCTTGGAATTACACAGAAATTTACTTGGCATTCGTTGAGCAATGATACCATTAGACATGGGAGCCATGACAGAAATTGTCTTTTAGTAAGTCAAGTCCCAACACAAGCTAAATAAAGAAGTGTTATTGGAAGAACTCGGTTTCCTTTAAGTTCCTTTGAGCATCCCTTTGAACCCACTAACTTCTTTCTGGGCATGACCACATACACAAAATCAAGCTTTTAGGGAAGGAATGAACCTCTTTCAACCAATCCTGAGGAAACACTTTCAACAGTGTACCAAGTTTTGGGCTCCCTTGCATATCAGGGTGGTATTGAAATACTGAGGTGAGTCCAAGGAAGACTACTACGTGTCTGAAAGGCTGAAGCAGATGATTTACAGAAAATCCCAACTCAATATCAAGGGAAAAAATTAGTTTCCACCACAAAGGCACTCAAACACTGGACTGGGGGCCAGAGAGGTGATACCCTCTCTGTCAGGTCTTGAACAGAGAGATCAAAGTTGGGTTTGGACCAGAGTGCTTCAAAAGACACCTTCCTGCTGTGGCAGCTGCATTATTTCTCTAAGTAACTGATGTTATATCAGCAAAGGTGCGAACTACATCTACAAAAAAGTACCTAACCAGCTAGAAATAATATTTTTCCACTTCTCTAAGCAATGTAGCTATGAAGACATTTCCTGACACAACCTCAGCCTGCAATTTCACACGATAATACCTTAAAAAATAACAACCACTGCTTCTTTACTGACAGTTACACATGTGTTACTATTCTGACATCTAAGCCGCAGACCTTATGTATGCAATGACAGAAAGCACAAAAATAAATATTGTTGAGAAAGATGGGAATGGAGAATGAAATTAGACAAGTTCATCTTAAAACCTAAATCTAATAATAAAAATGGACACTTCAGGTCCTTCTTCCCAGACAATCTCTCTGCACATGGTTATATATTTATGTCAAGAGTTTCTATCTTTCCCACCTCCCTTGACATCAGGTAATGCAACAAACTGGTCATCAAGTAACAAACAGAAATTAAATTGCTTTAGTAGTTTTAGTACAGAATGTAAAACCTGGAGGAGTTTATGCTTTTGGGTTTAGTTTTGTGTGGTTTTCTGAAGATGGAATGGGTCACCTAATTCTAGAGGTTCAAGCCCCTCTGGTCAAGAAAGCTAACACTCAACTGGACTTGTTTTGTATAGATTTGTTTGCTACAGACCCTAAGTGTCAGCACAGTCAGTGTGAATGTGTCATCTGCCTGGAGTTTATCACCTTAAAAAACACAACCTGGAGTTTTCACTGCTCTGGTGCCTGTGAGACAAACTCACTCTTATTTTATCTCCTAAATAAAACAATTTATGAAAGCACTTTTTTTCACTATGAAGGAATGTCTCATGTTTAAACTAAAAGTTTGAAACGTCTGGCCATTAAAATCAGCATCTTTATTATGTTCCTAACCATCTGAATGTCCAATATTCATCCACCTGAACCAAGGTCTCATGTTCACCACAGCATCACCAGCTTTTTGCAGGTGCTACAAGCTTTCTCATCTGGCTAGACAGCATTGGGACCTTCTTAAGGATGCTTTTAGATGTTTAATGCTTTATAAAGACATCTCAGAGGTAGTGAGAAGGCTCTCATCTCAACCGATCTAACTCTGTGCTTGGTTGCAGGACAAAGTGGTTTCTTCTAAGGCAGAAAAGACACACAAATACCAGGGAGCAGAGATTACTCATTCTAGTGCAGCTGTCTACAACAGCACTGCTCACTTGCAAACATCTGGCAGCAGGGAATAATCATTCTTCAATTCAAGTGACCTCACACTGTTTGCACGCTATCAGTGCACACCAACAGCACATGCTGTTTGTTATGGAAGTTAGAAGGGTCCTGGGAAGCAATTGTCCAGGATTCAATTTAACCAAAGCTGTCAGAAGTTATTCAGCACCACAGCACTGCACAGAGAAGTCGTAACTGTAAATGCCTGTAAACAATTGGAATTAAAAATGAAAGTTGTCAAAGGAGCAGCAGAGATTTTCAAGGAGCAGAAAAACACAGTTGGAATTCCATCCAAGGGACAAGAACCTCACCTGAAGCACCTGGGCTTTGACAAGCCTGCCTGCATTGCTCTTCATTTGTAAGCCTGTTTATTTGCACTACATGGACTCCTCTCCCTTTCAGGACAGAAAAATAATGTTCACATATACAGATGGAAATCAGCAGGAAGAACACAATGGCAGTCCACATCTTCAGGGTTGGCCTTACAGGGAAGCTTCTCTTCCCAGAAGAAATTCTTTCTTATATCAACTTCAGATCCACTGCAATATACCTATATAAAAAAACAAAACAAAACAAAAACCAATTTATATCCCTATGAACAGGAATGGAAAATAAAAACAAACAAAAAGCAGGCAAGGATCATTACACATCACAAACAAGCAAGGGCTCAGAGGCAGGAGGAGTAAAGACCATTCCCAACTTCCCAGAGAGGTTCTTTCTTTGGAAAAGTTACTTTGTTCTCCTTCCCTCAGGTCCACATGGAGAACAGCTTAAGTCAAAAGCCATGTGTACAAAGTCAATCTGAAAGCCCAGAAGCGTGTGGCAGCACAGATATGATGCCTTTGGATTCATTCTGGGACCCTTAATGTTGTGCCCAGGCTCAGCAGAAGGGTTTTCACCAGTTTGAGCACACTGGTAATAAGGAGAACTATAATCCTGCTCCTGCCTTTCCACCAAGTCAGTCAAAACCAAGTAACCAAGGTTGATTTCTGCTTTGGTTTTCCTGCTCATTACAAAAAGCTACACGAAACTTTGATTGAAAATAAGCAAAAACCACCATTCACCAGGTCTTCCAAGATATTACACAGACACAGCTGTTACTGAAGAAGATTCATGCCCACAGTAAGCCTTAATTTCCCCACATAAAATGACAGATAATGTCTTTCCTTCATTATTAATGCACATGTGACTCTGACCCAATGGAAGGGCTTTTGGCACTGAAGACACTGAAACAGCTCCCACTGACATCAGAGCAGATCAGCAGCTTCTATCTGGATTTACCCTCTTGGTTCTGAGATTTTTAGAGCTTTTTATGAGCTTCCAAACAGTTCAGTCTGAACCAGACCTAGGTAAGCCTCTTCCCCAAGTAATTTTTAAGGGCAATCCTCTTCCTCATCACTAAAGCAAGCTTTAGTTGCCATCCTGAAGTTACGAAGAGAAATGTGACAGCCTTCAAAGAGCGTTGAGATTCAGCTTTGTGTGACATCTCCGTGATGGATGTGATGACTGCAAAGGCAGTTCCCAACACAGAATGAGCAGCATGTGGGAATGGTATAAATACCACAGTGAAGAACATCCAGCAGTCCTCAGTAATGTGCATAAGACCCTGATTTAGCCATCCAGGCAAGAGGTCTTAGTTTCAACCATGAGAACTCCAGCTTCAACCGTGCTCGTGAATTTAAGAATCTAAGAGCTATTTCTCCTCCAAAAAAGCCCCAAATAATGTTTGTTAGCTTTGACTCAGATTGCAATATTTTGATTCTTTGTACCATTAAACTTGTATTTCCAATTTTTCTTTCTGCTATGTCCTAAAGCCCCAAACAGGGCAACAGAGTTTTTATCTTCAAATCTACCCTACCTGAAAAGGGGTCAAAAATAAACAGCTACCCCAAGCTTCTCAGAGGACACACAATATACAGGTCCACACTGGACTGTCGAAGAGACAAAGATGGGGACAAAACTTCATACTAAAATGCAGTGCCTCAAATTCAGTTTTCCTGGTTAACCTCCAAGTTCCCTGAGGAACTCAGAGCCTCCTTCCTGCCTATTTATTCTAGTAAAAAGAGTTATTTTACCTGTTGAAAACAGATGGAGCATTTTTAGATCTTTTGCTCCCCCAGAGAGATGGGAAGCCCAAAACGACTGCAGGGCCTTTGCACTGCTGACTTCAGCTCATACACCCCTCTGCAGCTGTCTCCCTGGAGCAAGTGTGCACAGCATCATGCTCAGTTTGTGGGAGCAGGTTTCTCAGTGCAGCCAGAAGCTCAAGCCTGCGTCATCTCACCTGGCAGCTGGAAATATTTCTAAATCTGACCTGACAACAGAAGTCTTGGCAGGGAAAGGCAGCTCAGCAGCCCCATCTAGTCCTATGTACCAGCGACTACGCCCGGTGTCCAGCCAGCACCAGCTCCGCCGGGGCCTCTCTCCCATTTCACACTATGTGTGCACAGCACAGACTGACTTTGCTCTTTCCTTATCACTTCTGCTTCCAATTGCACCTCAGTAAAGTTGAAAGAATCAGGACAGGAGAGGAGATGACCGGTGCAATACCAGCACAGCCTTTGCAACACGCTACACCAGCACTGGATGCTCAGGAAAGCAGCCCAACGCTCTCATCAGGGAATTGGCAATAATTATTTGTGTTGTTCAGCCAAGCCAACTTCCAGTACCTTTCCCACTGTCCCAAATTGCAAGGCACTTTTACAAGTTTGTCTCAACCTTTATCACACTCCTACTGTCACTCTTGGCATATGTTGTAGATTAACCATTGAAAGCTGCAGTTGGTAAAACTGGGAGCAAGGGGGAAAGCAAGGGAAGACATGAAATACACTGCCCACAAGAGATTTTCCTAGAGCAGGCAGCAAGGACTTCCTTTAAACCCCAAATCCTTCAACTTAAAGCAAGGGAATTGGGTTCCCTCAAGGACACTACAGGTACCTCAGAGCCCTGTTTGGCAACCTGCACTCCCACCACATGGGGCGACAGTAAGGGCGTTTTTTGTAAAGTTCACAGGTCATAGGCAGAAATTCAGAAAGCAGTACTTAACCCACAAAAGAAAAGGGGAAAAAAACATCAATAATCTATTTCACATTTTAAAGAGTGCAGCTTATGTCTGCTGTCCCTTTTCAAGGTCCAGGGTTTATAAGAAGCATTATTTTACAGCCCAAGAGACCCTGAGAATGAATTACCTGTGCAATAATAAGTACATATACTGTTTTAAATAAACTAGTAAGGAATAACAGCAATGAATACAAACACTAAACATTTATTACAGGAGTTTTTTCCAACTGTTGTGGTTTGAAAGCAAATTAGCGAGACGCTTAAAGTCAGAACTACAATTTAATAGGAAAATTAAAATACATGCAATTGGTATAAAAACACTGATAGAGTTGCGCTACAACCTGACACTCAGTTGCTCAGGGTGTTGGTAGCAGTCCAGGGATAGATGTGGCTCTGTTGAAGCAGTCTTCTGAAGGTCCGGTGAAGAAGCTGCCCTGTGCTGTTTCAGGGTCTAAATTATATTTAGAATGGGGATGCTTGGTTCTCCTTCCCTGGGCGGGGCATCTCACAATGGGAATGGTGCAATCCATCAGTGGAGCTTAATGGCCCATTAACAGAGAGGACTTCGTGAGACCCACCCTGCTAATGGCCCATCAACAGAAAAGATTCCAGGCACTTCACTCGGCCCTGCTCCANCCGAAGTACCTGGCAGCCTTTCTGGATTAGGCCAGCATTGGTTTAGGGGGACATACCAAGCTCATGCAAAAGAGATTTGTCCCCACTTCCCCCTCACTAAACATGGTCTCCTCAGGGCCCAACTGGCAATACCTCCCCTAAGGCACTCAATACAAGATTACAAGCTTAAAACACTTTCCAACGTTCTCTAGCCAATTACAAAAATCCCTTTGCAGACTGCAGAGTGCATGTGTGAAGCAGACAAACACAATGCACAGACTGTAAGTGCATCAGACGAGCAAACAGCTCCTTTCAAAGACCAGTGAGAGGATAACCAGTTACAGTCATACCTTAATGCAGTACAGATGAGGCTTGGGATGATGTATTAAATATCAGAAACTCCAGCTAGAGGTGTGGTTTTTTGGCCTCTTCTACCTTAGCCAATCTCATTAATCCAGAACAGGAGTTACAATTACTTGCAGATCACTTTTCCCAACTGAACAACTGCCCTCTATAATCACAAGCAATAAGCTGTATTTCTGACTTGTGTCACACTTCTAGCCAGTCCCACATGGCTCCATTTGTACTCAGAGACCCCTCTGAGCACCCACCCCCCATAGCTACATCCCAGAACAGCATTAACTAAACCTTCTTCTCCAAACCATATTGATCCCTGTCTGGAGAACACAGTGGAAGAGATGAATGTTACTGTTCCCCTCAGAAGTAATTTTGAGAAACTGGGGCAAAATTCACCTTTTGAGCACTACTGTCTCCACCTATAGAGCATCCCCAAGAAAATTCAAAGCCAAACCAAACCACAAAAGACAGCAACAAATAAAATCTGGGAAAAGACTACACTCTGAAAAATACAAAGTTTGCTTTTGTTATCTGTGGCTGTAACTCAGCAGGGCACAAACCAGATTAACTGAGTCATCAACTGAATGATTGATGACTTTTCAATGTACACACATATTCGGAGGGCATGGCCTGTTGGGTTTTCAGAGGAGTTACTCACTTCTTGCTGATCTCACAGTGCTTAAGACAAGGGATTTATACAAAAAAATCATTATTTCAAAGAACAATGAATGGGATGATGTTGCAAGAGCAGAGAGAAGCCCTTAGAATATAAACCCCTTGCCTCCATGCCCCTCCAGCAGCCTCAGCTGTTCCTGGTCAAGCAGCTGCAAGGTGCATTCAGTGACATTCAGGGTGAAAAGAGAGATACAAAAAAAACATGAAAAGAGAGAATGTGGGTGTTAGAGATCACAGGTACAAAGTGTGCAAAGCAAATAATTTAGGGCAACACATGCTCCTGTGAGCTATCACTGAAGAGCCAGTAGACACTGCCTCAAAATTCATACTCACAAGTGTGCATAGACTAGGTATGAAATAAGGCCAGAGCTGCAAAGAAATGTTCTATCTTCAGTATAACAAAGCAGGGAAAACAAGGGTGGAACACCCTTTGCAGACAACAATGCTACTCTCCCATCAAACTGAGGAGGCAGAAGGCCTGTTTCCCACTTACATTTGCTGCTAAACACTTGATGTGTTGTCAGCTCTCTAAACAAGTGCAGCATTTCTCTCTTTAGAAAAACAGAATTAAACCAGATTTTGTTAAGGCAAGACAAGCACATCTCATTTTGTAAATCGAGGCAAGGAGACAGGGAATCTGCACTGCAATTCTCAGATGCATTTTACTTCCCAAGCTTCTCTCTAAGACTGAAGATGCACATGTAGATAGGTTTGGAGAAAGAAGGGGCAACACCAAGGCACATGAGGCTGACCCAATGTCAGTTGAGTATGACCAGATGAAGTTATATGGTTCTCTGAAGAGCAGCTTTAGAGCCATTAAGTTCCTTTGGCTCCCCAATAAAGTTATTATTGACAGGCTGCAAAGCTGTTTATACAACGTGTGCCGTGCTATCAATAATGAAGAATTAACAGATTGTGAAGCAGAAAAGCAATACAGATTATAGAAGAGGAAATATATTATTAGGTCCCTGATCCAGACACAGTTCCTTGATTCTCAAGATGTCTGCACAGTGTGAAGCAGAAAACCAGGATACAACAGTCAAGGGTCCATTTGTTGCCCCAATATTGAGTCACCATGCACTCACCATTTTCACCATTAACAAAATGCTCCTTGTATTAAAAATGACTGAAGTGAAACCTGCACAGTTCCATACTTTCAAGAGTTTTGAAGGAAAATGTGACTAGAAATCATGAGACTTTTCTCATGGATACATCAGCCAGGCTGGAATATTGATCAGCCACCTGGATCTGATAAACACCTGGNGGAAAATAAAGTCCCAGAAAATGACTGTCACTTCTTCCGAAGTACCTGGCAGCCTTTCTGGATTAGGCCAGCATTGGTTTAGGGGAACATGCCAAGCTCATGCAAAAGAGATTTGTCCCCACTTCCCCCTCACTAAACATGGTCTCCTCAGGGCCCAACTGGCAATACCTCCCCTAAGGCACTCAATACAAGATTACAAGCTTAAAACACTTTCCAACGTTCTCTAGCCAATTACAAAAATCCCTTTGCAGACTGCAGAGTGCATGTGTGAAGCAGACAAACACAATGCACGGACTGTAAGTGTATCAGATGAGCAAACAGCTCCTTTCCAAGACCAGTGAGAGGATAACCAGTTGCACTCATACCTTAATGCAGTACAGATGAGGCTTGGGATGCTGTTTAAATATCAGAAACTCCAGTTAGAGGTGTGGCTTTTTGGCCTCTTCTACCTTAGCCAATCTCATTAATCCAGAACAGGAGTTAAAATTATTTGCAGATCACTTTTCCCAACTGAACAACTGACCTCTATAATCACAAGCAATAAGCTGTATTTCTGACTTGTGTCACACTTCTAGCCAGTCCCACATGGCTCCATTTGTACTCAGAGACCCCTCTGAGCACCCACCCCCCATAGCTACATCCCAGAACAGCATTAACTAAACCTTCTTCTCCAAACCACATTGATCCCTATCTGGACAACACAGTGGAAGAGATGAATGGTACTGTTCCCCTCAGAAGTAATTTTGAGAAATTGGGGCAAAACTCACCCTTTGAGCATGACTGTCTCCACCTATAGAGCATCCCCAAGAAAATTCAAAGCCAAACCAAACCACACAAGACAGCAACAAATAAAATCTGGGAAAAGACTACACTCTGAAAAATACAAAGTTTGCTTTTGTTATCTGTGGCTGTAACTCAGCAGGGCACAAACCAGATTAACTGAGTCATCAACTGAATGATTGATGACTTTTCAATGTACACACATATTCGGAGGGCATGGCCTGTTGGGTTTTCAGAGGAGTTACTCACTTCTTGCTGATCTCACAGTGCTTAAGACAAGGGATTTATACAAAAAAATCATTATTTCAAAGAACAATGAATGGGATGATGTTGCAAGAGCAGAGAGAAGCCCTTAGAATATAAACCCCTTGCCTCTATGCCCCTCCAGCAGCCTCAGCTGTTCCTGGCTAAGCAGCTGCAAGGTGCATTCAGTGACATTCAGGGTGAAAAGAGAGATACAGAACTAGACCAAAAAAACATGAAAAGAGGGAATGTGGGTGTTAGAGATCACAGGTACAAAGTGTGCAAAGCAAATCATTTAGGGCAACACATGCTCCTGTGAGCTATCACTGAAGAGCCAGTAGACACTGCCTCAAAATTCATACTCACAAGTGTGCATAGACTAGGTNTGGACACAGTTCCTTGATTCTCCAGATGTCTGCACAGTGTGAAGCATTTCCACTGCCTCAGAAAACCAGGATACAACAGTCCCCTGATCCAGACACAGTTCCTTGATTCTCAAGATGTCTGCACAGTGTGAAGCAGAAAACCAGGATACAACAGTCAAGGGTCCATTTGTTGCCCCAATACTGAGTCACCATGCACCCACCATTTTCACCATTAACAAAATGCTCCTTGTATTAAAAATGACTGAAGTGAAACCTGCACAGTTCCATACTTTCAGAAGGAGTTTTGAAGGAAGATGTGACTAGAAATCATGACACTTATCTCATGGATACATCAGCCAGGCTGGAATATTGACCAGCCAGCCGGATCTGATAAACACCTGGGGCTGCAGAGCATTAGAGGCTGATCTGCTGCAACAGCAGGATGCAAGTTACACATGCCCTGAAATGCAATTCAGAGAAAAAACACTGCCGGCTCAGGTCCAGAAGTATATCACTTATATTCCTTCTCCTACCACACAGTTTTTCAGAGTGTAACACAGCTGGCCGCGTCTCACAGAAGAGCTGGCACATTGCTCCACATTAGCAGCTCACTCCTCACTGCAGCAGGGGAAACAAGGTATTGGATGGTCACAGGTTTGGTCTGCTGCTGCTGCCTTTCCTAATGTTTCTGCCAATACATGTCCACCAAACAGATCTTAAAAATTCCTGCTTCTCACCCCACCAGCCACCAGGCTGGGGGTGCACACGAAGTCAGAGGGGACACAGCCAGACCAGCTGACCCCAAGAGATATTCCATCCCATATAGCATTGTGCTCAGCATATAAAGCTGGGGGAAGAAGGAAGGAAGGGCAGGATGTTTGGAGTGATGGCCTCTGTCTACCCAAGTCACCACTACACGTGACACAGCCCTGCTTTCCTTGGAATGGCTGAACACCTGCCTGCCCATGAGAAGTGGTGAAGGTACTCCTCGATTTGCTTTCTTTGAACACGTGGCTTTTGTTTTTCCTACTAAACTTTATCTCAACCCAAAAGTTTTCTTACCTTATCTCCACCATTCCACCAGGTGGGATTGAGTGAGCAGCTCTGTGGGGCTGAGTTGCCAGCTCAAGTTAAACCACAACAGGCACATTTAGCTGGAGTGGGGTTTATGGGTGATTTTTCTTTTGGTTAGTTTTGTTTCATGTACTTCCTGCTTTACCCATCTCCATCTCTCTGTTCCTTGGTTCCCCACTTGGTTCCTCTCTCACGGCACAAGGCAGACAGCTTATACAGTTGAAGACAATCCACATTGCCACTATTGAGGCTTCATGGCCATCACACTTTGCCTCTGAAGAAACAAATGTTAAACCCTAAAACTCCCAAACCAGCACTACCCATCCATCATCCTTTCTCACTCATATTACTGCCATGTGCTGCAGTTCTGATGCTGAGAAGTACTACTCAGCAAAACATTTTTCCCCGTGAAAAATGATCAGACAGCTATTTGATTTATGAAAATGTGCCTTGTTTTGAAATATCTGAAACAATCTAGTTTTAATATACAGAAAAGCGAGCTGCCAAAGGCTAACTGCATAAAGCTGTGACTGAACAATAAATCTGTCAACAAAAATACCTTTAAGCAATAAAAATGTGTACTATGGCTCAACTGCAACCTTCCCTAGTCTGGTATGCACCCGTAGCAGATAGAAGTTTTCAGACATGTTGTTGGCTGATGGGAACTGGAGATCATATGCAGGGCATTTCACACCATGTGTTTCAAATTAACCAGCTTTCAACAAGACCCTGAAAGGAACCATCCCAGTGGGCTCCCACGTGAACTCTGCAGCCCTTGAACTAACACAGAGGCAAGTTCATCAAGAAGGGTAAAAGGCCAGCTCCCAATTTTGGTTTCTCTAAGTGCCTGCAGAAGCAGGTACTCTGCAGTACAGGTGCTTCAGGCTTGCTGAGGGATGGCATTAGAAGCTAGAACCAGCACATTCCATGTGCACAGGAATAAACTGTGCCTGAGGTGCTATTGCATTCAAAACTGACAAGTGTGGTGCTAACAGAGACTTAACAAGCAGCAACTTCAGCCTGAAGGTACAAATAACCAAGTGTTACTTCTGGAGCAAGTGCCACCCTGGTCACCCACCCACCTCCTGCCCTGCAGAATTCTACCACAGTCAGCAAATTCCTGGCAATCCAGATCAATTCAAGTTTCACTGAAATGGTATCTTCCACTCCAGATATTTCTGAGAAATCATTATGCTCCTCTATAGGTTCATGTAGCTGAAATACTGATTTTAGGCCCTTGGAAACACAGGACATAAGTCCATCCAGAACACAAGGTTCTGCAACTTTGCTCAGGAATTTAAGCCTGTGCATGGTTTTCAGCAGGGTTACACACAGCAGAAATGTCACCTTATGTTTCAAAAGCATCAGGTAATACTGAGGGAGCTCAGAAACTCATGAAAAGTTCAGAGAGCCTGGGAACAGCCAAAACATGATCCCAGTGCAATGAGTGAAATGGAACGTCTGTTCAGCTCTAAAACAACTGGAAGAGAGAAAACAATTTTTGGCTATTTCTCCTTTCTTCAAGGAAGTAAGGTCTCTGTGTGTATCCTGAAATATGGAGAATAAACACAAACTTTTTTTAAAAATTCCAAAGATATGTGGCTCCACCTCCAGATATCCTCACAAGCAAAACAACTTGAAGGCTCCTAGATTATAGGTGGTTTTCTTCTATTCAAGCAGACAACTCAGGTTAAAAAAACAAAGGTAGCTTCATATGGAAGTTCTCCCAGGTGAGATGCAGCAAGACACTCCAGCTTATCTCAATGCAATATGACACTGGGGAGGTTTTCAGCATACATATGTTAGCACAAAGAAGAGATTTTTCCGAAAGCCTCCAAGCCAGAAATACATTTATAGCAATCCCAAATAAAGTTTGTTGGCACATGCATTCCTGCTTTGTGATTTTGACAGCTTGAAAGGTGTGGAAATCACAGGGCAGGGTGGGTGGAAAAGCTTAGCCAAATCTATTTTTTTCCAAACAAAGAAAGAATCAAATGCAGCAGCAGCTCTCCTCATCCTTGCTGGTCTTCCCTGTGGCAGGTTCTTCACAGCCAGCAAGTCTTCAGGTCATACACCAACCTGAATTTAAACCTATCCGTTATCAGAACTTAGAGGAAAAACATCCTTCCCTCTCCTTACTCCCATGGGCTGCCAAAGCAGCATCTGCAGAAATGCCTCAGCCCAGCATCTCCTTACATAGCAACAGGGCAGCAGCTGTGCTCTCCTACCTTGTTCTAGGCTCCCTCTTTTCCACTTCAGAGGAACTTGTTACAGTTTTGAGTCTTGATACTCAAAAACTGATTAATAAATTAAAGTAAAATAAGCTTGGTTTGAGCTCCTCAAAGCTCTTCTAGTACCACAGAGCCCCTCATTCATGGAAGAGGGACTGCACAGGCAGCAGCAGGTTCTTCTGAGCCTTTCTCAGCCTGATATAGAAGGTCTGTCTATCTGTCTGTGTACTGCTGATGTGGCTAACAAGAACTCCAAAACTATTCCAGGCCATCTGAATGTCATGGGCATCTACAGAAAGTCAGCAGAGCAGCTCACCAGGAGAGATTACAACTATCGCAAACATCAGTTCAACTTGTACCAAAGGAACAAATGTGAAAAGTGTTCTGTATTTGACTGGACAGATGGGGTCACAAATATAGACATTTTCAGAAGCTGTCTCAGATGCCTTCGTGCTTATCTCAGTCTTCAATTTTTGCTCAGCAGTACAGCAACAAACATAGAAAAAAGCCTAAAGCTGAAACCTCTCTCTCAAATTTTAACACCTGAACTTGTAACAAAACCAAAAGGTTATTCTTTCTCCAAGAGGTTATTCTTACTCCTCCAGAAGCTGTGACCTAAAAGCAGCAGGAAGACCGAACCTTTTAGAAACTTCTGGCTACTGATTTTATGCCAAAGATGCTCCAATCCTGTAATGAGGGGAACAGTGAACTAGAAAAGCCAAACTACCAACAAGATCAATCCACTCTGGTTCAAAGAGGAGCTCACCATACACTAATTATCTAGGTCAAGAGTTTGCCTGGGAGAGGTTGTCCAACAAAAGTAAGGGAAAGGACAAGCATATGAAAACCACACTACAAGCAGTAACTCTTACTGCTTGCTCCTGCCTGGTGTTCTGAAGACAGTACAAACCTGTCCAATACCATCAGATCAGCAGAACACCATTACAGGTCAGCAATCAACAGGTGGAACAGACTGTGACTGAATGAAATCAGATACAAAACAAAAAATGTGCCAAGAATTAAATAACTCCCACTTAAATTAACATGCACTTCTACCTATCAAACAACACCTTTTGTTTCAAACTGTTTGCTGATAGAGACTCTGAAAGACTGGAATGAGAACTGGCTATAAATGCAGAAGAGTGAGAACTCAGGCAGCCAGCACTGCCAGTACAACACTTCCTCAGCCTCATCCTTTAAATAAAGTTTAGGATCCTCAGAAACAGACACCAGACTAACAAGTCCTACTTGAAAGCTGAAGAGTTCCATCAGCTGGTTGTAGGGATCTCAAACCCATAAACCTGCCCCTGTCCTCCCAGCTGCTCTTGCTTCTGTTCAATTGTAATGAAACATAAGGGTTAAATCCCACGAGTAAACTGCCTCAGAACACAAGGTGAAGTGGCACCAAAGCTGCTTTCCTCCAAAGCTGCAGTTCGTAGTAAACCAAGAACTGCCCTGTAAGCAGCAGAGTCGTCCCTACAGAATGACAGGAATCTCAGAGTGAAACAATGCATGTTTGGCATCACAACTGTCAACTACTGAGAAGTGTGTTTGCTTCTCAAAATCATCCAGAAATCTGAAAGTTCCCAAAAGATCAGAGAAAACACCAGAGATATTTTAAGTGACAGCAATGGCCCAGAGGACCAGAAGCTTCCTCTTCAGGTTCTCTCTCTATTTTGGGCAGTTTAGAAGCAACATCTTCTCAGGACGTGATGGAGAAGGGCACTTTCACTTCAGTTGCCTGGAAAACTATAATGAGATAAATCTGCCCAAGCTGACAATGGAGCAGAAAAACTGCACTGCAGTGAGGATCATGTGCTGAGTCTTTGGGGTTAGTTTTGGATTTATTTGTTTGCCTTTTTT
>VZTZ01011677.1:0-57146 GCA_013400955.1 Drymodes brunneopygia
AGAAAGGCTTTTCTATTATAGTTACAGCATGGGTTAGTGCTTTTTAAAAGCAGTGTTGCCAAAAGCAAACGGTTTGAAATTCTTCCTCGCTTTATGTTCCAACTTTTTTTCCCTTTCTCTGCTCATTAATTTCCACCTATAGTCCTAAGAATCTGCCATGCATTAGAGTACTTCTGACAGGAATTCACTTCATCTGATTCCAAGGTTTAGGTAGTTCTCTTTCTGTAATACAGAAATACATTAATTCCTTTGAAATACAGGAGAAACACAGGAGAAATATAGAAATTCCTTTGAAATACTGGAGAAAGAAGGTCCTTCCTTAGCAGGCTGACTAAACCTAGCAATACANAATAAAATATCCTGCTCCAACAAGCGTCCGCAATTGGATCTGCACTACTGGGAAAGATGAAAAGGTTTTGCTGTAATTCCTCTGCCTATGAGTGCGAACGGATCGTGTCTTTCCCTATCCTGGTTCAGGTGACAGGGGAACAAACTGCTTCAAGGTACAATAGGAAAATGACTTGGAACATCTGGCTACAGCGCCGGATGGTGTTCTGAGGAGAAAGATAGATGGTATATTGACAGAATGGAAATATGACAACTACACACACCCCTCAAAGAACACAACTGGAGCACCAATCCACCTTGGCAATTTCAGGTTTTTCTTCAAAATCTTTCCTCGCTCCCATGACGGGGCACAATTTTTTTTTTTAATGGGATATTCCATTGATGCCTGAAGGATTTTTTGCTTTTCCTTTATATACTTTTTACGCAGTTCTTTGTATCCACAAGTATTAGCATGCACACTTGTGATGCTTTAGGTGTGATAACTCAGCCTGGTTTCTTGGTGTCCGGTAGGCGGGGACACCAAACAGCCCGGAGCTGCAGAGTCAGGAGAGCAAACATTCTATTGCTGTGAGAACTCAAGGGCCCCTGGCAGGACAGATTCTGGAAACTGGAAGTGAGCCCAGCCCAGCCCCTTATTGGGCCCTCTAGTTAGATATGCTAATGTGTAAGGTCTTTAATTGTATACTCAACTGGGGGGACAGGGCTTTTGCGACGCATTCTACCTGGATGGCAGAAGCCATCGAATGGAATCCTATTAAAATACCGAGGTAAACGACCCCCAACCCTTTAACCATATCTGGGCTTTTTCTTTCTAAGACCAGGAAAAGGCATCATGACAACATAGTTACGGTATTCATTGTTATATGCAAAAAGGTAGAGCAGATTTTTGAAAACAAAACCTCTCAAAAATGCCACTGAATAAAATTTTCTGAAATATTAAAAATGTAAAAGCACTATTAAAGTATTTTCTTCTAATATTGAGGATCTTGCCCAGCAGAAAACAGTTATATACAGACAGTGCAATATGTTCTCCATGCACACATTGGGGAGGTTTTACACCCACTCCCCAAAACAGCTTTCACTCCACAGGAGACAGGAACTGTGCTTCTGATAAGGTTGTGTTGAGCTATGGTAAATGTAATTTAAGCAAACTTTTATTATCTGTGGTAAGGAACTTTTTGTAAGCAAAACTATACAAAAGGAACTTCAGCAAATTTGCACATGTACTTAATAGGATAAATCCACCATGACACCACCATGAACTGGAAAAAAAATGCACTACTTAATTTTAAGCAAATTTTTTATTTTAGTTCAGTGGCTTGTTCGTATTAAAAGCAGCTATTTCAAAACCAAAATCACATAAAATCCAGCATGCAAATAAGCTGAAGTTACCATTGGTCAAGATCTGTTGCTGAAAGACAAGGGTTCTCTGAATGGCACTTCAACAACCTCGTGGGGCAACAGATAAAACTAGGACAGACCAAAACCACTGCAGCAACACCATCTCCCAGTGCAGGGGACAAGGAGTGAAATTGTGCCCCCACTTCAGTGCACTGTAAAACACCACCTGCAAACTGCTGCAGGTTGGAATCCTGTGTCCAATACTGACCAGGGTGTGGGGAGCTGGGAAGAGCAGCTCTTCCCACACTGCAATTTGCTTTTTCTGCTTGAAGATGTGCAGGCAGCTCAACAGTTGTTTCCAGAAACTTACTGAGCACGTTCCCACTGTTCTGCCTAAGATTCTCCTGCCAGTGAAATATGTTTAAAAAGCTCACATATACGTCAAAATCCCAAAAAATGTCTGTAATTGAGGCTCAGTGAAAGAGCAACAGTAACACTGTGTGTACGGCACTGTATCCAAATGACAAAAAATCCCAAAAGTTTCTTATGGAAGGAAATAATTTCTGGCACATGCAGGGTACGCGTCTCGGTTTCTGTAAAGGTTTCCGGCGATCCCAGTATCCACAGGACCCTGCTGGCCATGGCAATGATCGCGGGGGCCTGAATGAGGAGCGGCCCGGGAATGATGGGCGTGACCTGGGAGTTATGGGCGTGGCCCGGGCTGGTGGGCGTGGCCACAGTGTGATGGGTGTGGCCCCGGCTGAAGGGCGTGGCCCGGGGTGGTGGGCGCGGCCCTGGCGTGATGGGTGTGGCCCGGGCCCGAGAGGCGGGGCTGCGGTTCCGGTGGGTGGTGGCGGCGGCGGCCCCGGGATCGGGATCGGGATCGGGNCCGGGGCTGGGCAGAGGCCGCTGCGGGCGTGCGGAGCGACGCCGCTGTTTCCGGGCTTGGCCGGTGCCGGGTACCCGCGGGTGTCAGCCCGGGAGTACCCCGGTGCTCCTGCTCCTCCTGGAGTGGGCTGGCGGTGAGGAGGGGTTGGGACAGAGCCTACTCACCCATTCCGCCGAGCTGCAGAAAGAGCTTCTAACAACAACAAAAAATCGGTTTTATATATGGCTCCTCTCTTCTCCCTTCTTCTCCCCTCTTCTCCCCTCTTCTCCCCTCCTCTCCCCTCCTCCCTTTTTCTGCTTAAGTCCTGTTTATCTTTTGCCAGCCAAGAAATAACAGTTATCCCATTGTGGCTTGTGCAAGTTTGTTGTGGGTGTGATTAAAGTCCTCTGTAATTATGGTTAATCTGTTTATGTCTTGGTAATAGTTTAAGGAGTAATCTGCAGTTTTTTTGGCTGATCTGCATGTATCTGATCTTATAAACAGTCTGTAGCTAAATTTAAAAAAATCCGTTTACAATTTTCTGTTTAGGAATTTTATAAAAAAATCACTTTATTGTGACTAAAAGCAATAGGTGCAATAAGGAAGTGGTAGTGTTTGCTTTGCCTTTCATTGCGTAAGGTAGCTGATGACTTGTAATACTTTTGTTCACCATCTATAATGTCTGTTCTGATTTGAATACTTTGCAGATTCGTATCTCCACCCCTTGGGGTCATCAGAATGAAAGACTGATGCAAGTCTGATGGCTTGCACTCAGTCCCTGTTTTTGGAGGAGAGCATCAGCACCTCTGAGCTTGAGAGACTGCTCCTCTTGTCTGCAGCCTCTCTTGGTGTTCAAATCAGATTAATTTCTAGGGCTCTATCACTGACCCAGAATATTCACAGGGGATGTTCTGTATGAAAACAGTGGAGGAAATTCCTGGGCCTGGCCTTTTTCTGGCTGGTGGCCATGGCAGAAACTCTTGAGGGTGGATGCTTTCTCTCCAGCAGCTCTTCTGCCAAGGGGATGAGACAGCCTGGCCTCCTGGCTACTGTGACCCGTAGTAGCATCTTGCTCTACTGTTGTCTTCAAGAGCTGGTTTAATTGCTTCTCTTTTTAGCTCGTAGTAACAACTAAATTGCTGTAATTATAGCTGGAGTCCTGGTAAGTTGCTTTGTTGAGATTGATGGCTGCAAGCCATGTAGGATTAATTATAAGAGACACAATTGACTAAGGTTTTCTGTTTCACTGTTGTTGAACCTTTACCTCAGTGTTTCAAGTGACTGACAGTTGTCACTATTCAATATTGTGTAGTTTGATAATGATTCTGAATAGATTACTCTTTAGTTTATTTTTTTGTAAAGCTTTTGGGTTTTATTTAAATTCTTGTGGTTTCAGCAGTGTCTAAACTAGGTCTTGCAATTTGCAGGCTTGAAGTGTGATTTTGCTTGTCACCTTATTCTTTGGGCCTTTTTTCTTTTATGTCAGTTCCTTGCAAATTTGGTTGAGGGTCAGAAATATGACCTTTACTTAAATCATGCTTTTAGGAGCTTTAATTGGGTTGGCTTTGGCAGATGAGTTTCCATTCTATTCCCATTCATTCCCAGCTCCTTTTGTGTGAGCTGTTCTCAGCTGTCACAGAGGTGCTCAGGTGTCTGCTGACAGTACTTTCAATCTTATATTGTCGATCTTTCATCTCTTGAAAGACAGTGGACAGACAAGGCCAAAGGCTGAAGTCTTTCTGTAAACTTGGGGATTGCCTCTTATCTTTACCCCCTGCTCTCGATTCCAGATCCAAGGAGGCACAGACTGGGAGGTTTTTGCTTCCTCAAGACATCTACTGTTAAATCAGGAAGTGCTTAAATCCTGCCTAAGTCCTAATGCCAAGGTCTGTCCTTGCTGTTCTCGATGGTAATCCCAAAGGTTACCTTGATGCTGATACCAGTACCACAAGTACATGTGTTTAGCTCCCCACATGGGATATTTGTGCTCTGGGCAGTGGTTCATATTTCCTACTGTCTGGATGATTAAGTAATGAAGGACAAAACAGTGGAAGTGGTCCAAGGATTAGTGCAGAACCACCAGGCACTGTTTGTCTTTATTTAACTGATCCTGCAAGGAGCCTGTCTGGCTGGGCCAGTGAATGGTTCAGAACAGCTTGAAATTATACGTGCTGCTTTTCCAGTTCAAGGCTAGGATTTATTGAGCTTGACTCTGTGCTTTTCTCTGTAAATGCCTGATTGATTCGTCTAAAATTTGTAGAGAGCAAAATACGGCTTTCTCCCATGGAAGAAATTTATACTTATTGTATTGCGTGTTTTAATGGGTAAAGAGAAAATACTTAATTTCTTTTGTATGCTGGGGCTTGAATTTCAAACCAATGCTCACTAAGTTAGGCAGTCATTCATTTAGCTGCCTCTGTGTTGGTTGTTTTAGTGAAAAATTTTATTCAAAACTTGTGGTGGATGGAAACCATTGCCAAAACTGAAGATTAAGTTAAAAAAGCCTCAACCAAACCCCAACTAAAATACCTCTGTTTCTGGGGTGGTTTTGTTTGTTTGTTTTGTTCTGGCTTATTTTGTTTGTTTGGTTTTATTTTGGTCAGCTGTAACTTGTAGCGTGAATGAACATAAAAATGTTCAGCCTTGTATGATGCCAGTATCCTGAGACTTTTGCCTTATCCTAATATGCTCAAAATGGACCTTGAAGGTCAGGATAGTGGTTGTGCAAAAGTGTTACTGTTTCCTTTTCTGAAGAGAGGAGGCTGCTACAGGATTTTTAAGGACTATTGTATCTGAAAACAATGTTAATCCTATTTCTTATTTGGTTTTGGCAGTACTTACAGCAGCAAGGTGTTCCGTGTTACCTTCCTGACTTTGGCTGTGTCCGTGGCTGTGCCACTGCTTGGAGTGACTGTTCTCCTGGATTGTCCTATAGACCCTCAGCCCATAAGGTAAATGGTTGTTTTGTTTTGAAGCAAATGTTCTGGAAGCATAACTTCTCCTGTGTGTTCTGTTGTTTTGTTTCAGCTAACAAGAGTCAACAGTGCAAAGTAGCTCTATCTGGATTGAGAAACTGGGGAGTGATTGCAGTATTATCCACACCCAGTCTCTTTCTGAGCCGTCTTGTGCAGTTGTGTGTCCCTATTCATCACTGAAGGAGCTGAATTACTTTCTTTGATCATTAATCTTGAAAGTTATTTTCTGCTGCCCAAGCTGTCAGTGCAGCTTGTGATTACACACATGCACTCTTGCCTTCTGTGAGACAAGAACTACATTTTCACCAAAGGCCAAGTGCTCAGGCTACCGCAACACATTCTGAAATATTCTTTATGTAAAGTATAAGTCAGGTGTGCAGGAGTTGGCAAACTGGGGGGAAAATGATCAAATATGTTGCTCAAGAATGTTTGCATTTTGTGCAAAAGATCACGAGGTCCTCCTGTTTTGTAGTTTGAAGGATCCTCCCCTCCTGATGGGTGCTTTAGAGCCCAACACCAAGTTACGAAAAGCTGAACGACTGTGGGAAAACCAGCTAGTTGGACCAGAGTCCATTGTCAATATTGGGGGTAAGCACTGACAAAATCAGCTTTTAAAGAAGGCTCTTTAAATGTTGTTCCATTGGTAAGAGTTTGTGCAACAGTAGACCTCTTAGATAACAAACTCTGAGAGTTGTTTTCAGTGTACGGGTTTTCTGAAAGTAATTGTGTTATGCAGCAAAACCTAGGTTCTCTATACTATTTTTCTCCTCTTTCATGAGTTCAAAATAAATCTTGTTGTCAGATTAAAAATCCCAGTCTTCTGGGACTGAGAGCACCAGCAATGTAGTCAGTAGTTACTTATGTTTGGAGGAAATAGTCCCATTTTTCATTTGGCTAGCTCTTAACTGGGAATTAATACTTAGAAGCTACTACCTGTTCTTTTAAAGCTCATTGCTGCTGAGGAAGCTGAATTTTGTGGTGTTCATCTTTGCTTTTATGACAGAAAAAAAAAATCAAGTTGATAAATAGCACATTTACTTTTTAATGCTGTTGCACAATATCATATCCCATATTCATAACTCCCTCATATTCCATATTAATAACTCCTAAAGCTTGGATCCTTCTTGCAAGAGATCTAACCAGCACAGGTACCATCCTGTACTTTTCTCTTGTGGCAGGTGGATTCTCCCCAAGTCACAAATCCATGCCACCTCTGAGCAATTTCTTAATGAGTTACCTGTCCTTCTAATGCCATGATATCCTCATAGCATTGTGCAGGGGTTGTTTCTTGGTGCTTCCTGAAGGAGGGGTAAGGCTAGGAATTGCTCTTAACCCTTACTGAAAGATCCTTCAGTGCAAGAGGTGCTCAGTAGCCATATAATTTATTTTCCTTCTACTTTATCTTCTATTTAATTAGTAAAATATTTGTAAGAAATTTCATTACCCAGTAAGAAGCTACTGTAAATTCTTTCCTCAGATTACACTTTTTTACCTACATCTGTTAACAATGTGCTAAAGGATTTACGTGATTATTTTATGTTACCTGGTTTCATCAGTCTCATTGGAAACTCTTTATGGAAACCTTCCTGCAAGGGAGGGCTGACCTATGGGTGAAACAATAAACCTAACTGGAAACAAATTTTCTGTGAATAAGTGTTGAAGTCTCCTTATTCCCTGCTTCATGCTAGTAGAAGATGTTTGCCAGTGTGGTTTTGTGATCACCCTAATCACATAAGTTGTTTTTGCAGATGTTCTGTTTACTGGGACAGCTGATGGGAAGATTATCAAAATTGAAGATGGGGAAATACAAACAATAGCCAGAATTGGCCACGGTCCTTGTGGTGAGTGTCAACTCCTGGACACACCTGTGTGCCTGAAAATGTCTGGGTCAAGGAAATATGTTGGTTAAACTGTGTTCAGTTAGGATTGCAGGTGCATATCTAGCTCTGCAGAAATTTGTAGCAGAAATATGAATGTATTTGTATCAATGAAATATGAGTGAAAATATGTGCATTGGAAGGAAGAGTAGAACAGAGGGCCAAAAGAATGGAAATGGGTGATCTTGATAGCAAAGCACTCCATTTCCGGAAGTAAAATTTAAGAATGCAAGGGGGTTTTGTGTCATGACTGAGGCCTTCAACGTTGATGATGTACTGGTGAGAAAGGTTGAAGTGCATCACAAATAATACTCCTTTTCCCATTAGTCCATTCAGAAAAAGCATCTGTCTTAAGGAAAAAAGTGGGCAGCAACCTGGTCTAATATTTGTGGAAGCTGAAGTCACCAAGATTCTGAGCTGAGGGGCCACCTCATAAAAACTGAGGATTCCTAAACAAGTGTGAGTGAATGAGCTCTGAGCTAACGTGTGAGTGGGGAAGTGTCTTGGTTTAAAACAATTATATGGGCTGGACACTCCAAAATGAGTTATTTCTCCTTGTATTTTTAACCCTTCCCTTTTCACCCGTAAGGAGAGATGAATGTGAGAAGATGCAAGTGAAAAAACAGTAGTTTACTGAAAAATAAAGCAGCAACAACCAAGATAACAGTAATAACCACTAGATACAAAGGTGCTGAATCCTGTTGACGAAGAAAAATCAACACAGCAACCAAACCTCCATGATCACAGAACCCCCCCATCCCCCAAACAACATCCAACAGGGAACAAGGACAAAGCAGAAGAACCCTGGAGAACTGTTCCTGTCCAAAACCAGTCAAATGGTGCCAATCTGTCTGCTCCACCCCACCCGACAGGAGCTCTCCTGACAGTGGCCGGGACTCCTGGAGAGAGGAGATGGTGCTGGTGGAGCTGTCCTAGGTGGCAGCAGCAAAAAGATCTGAAGGAAATGTCCTTCCAGGCCCAGAGATGGGGCTGCCCCTGGCAACAGCAGCCAAAAAGATATTACAGAATTCTGCAAAGCCCAGAGAAAAACAAACCTGCCAGACTGCCTCGCACTGCCTTGACTTAGAGAACCTGCCCCAGGCAGCTGCCAAGAAATGGCCAAAAACACTGCAGCCTCTGCTCCAAAGCCCTAGGGAGAGCAGAGGAGCTCCTTGTGCCGGTTCCCTCTCTTTTAAAGGGACGCCAGGTCACCTGCCTCTGTGAGCCCAGGGTAAAGCACCCCAGTTCCTCTTCTAGCCCGTGGGTTCTAAAGGGACAGTGGTCATCTTGGGCACGTTGGTGTAGAGAAGATATGGAATACAATACACATTTTTTGGGTTACCCAGTACAGGAGGATAGCAACTTACTTAGAGTTTTTGAAGACAGATATCACCTTCTCAGTCTACAGAATTTTGCCTTGCATTTTGTTGTACCTATTTCTGTTCCTCTGTTTGTAAGCACAAGTGGGAGCTGTGGCTGCACTTGCTTTTAGCGAGGTCCTGCTTTGGTCATGGTATTTTTGCTTTCTTGGTGCTAAATTGCAGTTATTTCTTGTGGAATTCTACACCACTTTCTCAATGAATTATTTGCTTCATTTAATGGGATTCCTGGAACTGAGTGAGAAAAACTGGTAGCAGCTTATTTATTACAGAACTATGTCTGTGGGAAGCTTAATGCTGGCCACCAGCAGTGCCTGGCAGTCTGAGAAGCCTGGCTGGTGTTTGTTGGGACTGATGAGAGTTTTGTCTGTGGTAATGATTCAGAAACTCACCTGAGGTTCTTCAGCCCTGTGCTGATTGCCAGTTAGAAATTAGGGTCAGGAAGTGTTGCTGTGCCTATTAGCTCTGATTGACATGTTCATCATTTCATCCATGTAATTTTATGTGAGTACTCACATGATTAGATTCCGGGCTGATTTGGCAGCGCTCTCTTATCTGCCTGACAGGTAGAACAGCCTTGGTAGGACAGCTGATGGGAAGCTGGATTTGGGCATGAATGTGAGTGGGGGTGGGTGTGAAGAATCTCTTTCCCCTGCTCAGTTCCATCGGACTTGAACAGCTTTGGAGAGGTGGGAAGGTTGTGCTGCCCTGTTTCTCTGGGGCCAAAGTGGTAATAAGGAGCCTGGACTTCTGTGCTCCTTGTGCTGGGACATGGAAATTTCTCTTGCTGATTTTTCAAACTGCTGATGTTCTGAAGTTCTTGGCTCTTCAGGACTCAAATGTTTCTTTGAATTTATCTAAATTCTTCAGGTTGGCAGAATTCCCCTTCCTCCTCATATAGAACTCTTCAGTATCTTTCTTGAAAGACTAGCTGTTTCATGACGATTTTGGACCTTTTCAGAAAAAGAAAGGTTTTGAATTAAAAATTAATTTAATTTAAAAAAAACCAAAAACAAAGCAATAACTTCCTACAAACCTGCAGTAAAACTGGTTCTTTCTGATAAGAAGCATTTTGTTGAATCAAATTTTCTGAGTTAACCCCAGCTTGGGCAGCTGTTATTTAGTTACTAGCCTGGCAAATTCTATGATTATCTCTAGAGTGGTGAAAACATGGCATGGGGATATCCGCTTCACTCACACCTAGTAAAGTAGGAATAATTTCTTTAATGAATGTATGTGCCATATGTATGCCATAGAGTTTTTATAAGCCACAGTTTGAAGCAAAGGTCACATGTGCAAGCGAAGGAAAAAAAACAAGCCCTCAAATATTTTATTCTCTACTTCCCATCAGTCAGTGATGTCTGAATGCTTCCCCTTCCTCCTCCTTTTTCTTAGCTTTCCTATCTCAACTGACACCATATGGTATTGAATGTCCCTTTGGTCAGTTTGGGCCAGCTGTCCTGGCTGTGTCCCATCCCAGGATCTTGTCCAACCCAGCCTGCTGGCTGCTGGAGAGAGTATTGATGCTGTCCCAGCCCTTCTCAGCAGTAGCCAAAACACCCTTTTAGCTGCCTGTGCAAACCACAGCACTGGGGGGGGGCTCTTCATCTCAGCCAGACCCAACACACCTGTGTAGGTACCCTGAATGTCTTGCGTTTATTTCTGTTTGGAGAACCATTTTCAAATTGTTTACTAAGGAGGCCGTGAAGATGAGCCAACATGTGGAAGACCACTTGGCATGCGAGTGGGGCCAAACAACACCCTATTTGTGGCAGATGCTTATTATGGACTCTGTGAAGTTGATCCTGATACAGGTATGACTTTTCTTCTCCAAAGTTTTCTCCCACTGACAAATCTGGGCTTCATTTGCAGCTTTGCCAGATGCTGCAGGCAAAACAATGCCTGTCTTTTTTGTAAAGTGATTTGAAGCTGTCTGGATGAAATGAGTCATGCAAGAACTTGATATTTATTTTCCTGTAGCAATCACTTCCTCTCTGTATCTGGCTGTCTGGATCAGAGCTACCAGTGACTTATCTTCTGATGTTACATGGTTTTTGTTGTTAAAATTGGTACCCCGGGATCCATGAATAGAGCTCTGTTCTAGCCGTTTCAGTTTTCTAAAAGGAAAGGAAAAAGATTGTTGCATAAAACCTTTTGTCATGTTTGCTGTAGTTTTGTTCCTGCCTTGATCTCACTGTGGTAGTGAAAACCTCTTCACTTCCCTGTAACCCAAATCTACACAAAGTGAAGAGAAATGCATTTTGGTGTGGCTACATGGTATATCTTTTTCTTCTCTCTTTTCTTCTTTTTGTAACCAGGTGAAACGAAGATTCTTGTGTCAACCAAAACTCTGATAGAAGGCCAGAAGTTGTCCTTTGTAAACGATCTTACAGTAACCAGGGATGGGAGAAAAATCTATTTCACTGACTCCAGCAGTAAATGGCAAAGACAAGACTACTTGTTCCTGGTTATGGAAGGCACAGATGATGGGCGGCAAGTATCTCCTTCCCAAGGCATTTAACTTCCTGTAAGCTCAGTTGTAGGAGTGGACTTCACCACCACATGGTCTTCCCATTTTTTCTCTTTATAAACCCACCTTTGCAAACACTGCACTGCGCAGGAGAGGGTGAGGGAATTGTGTGGGTGTTGCAAATGAGATCTGCAGCAAAATAAATGAGATTCCTCCTTTTCCTTCAAGAGGACTGTCATGGAACATTTGTTTTAAAAGTGAAGGTGTCAGCATTATGTTCAGTCCAAATCCTTCATGAATGCTGCCAGTCTCAAGTGCCTTGTTATTTCTCTTGTGTTCATAAAACAAATGCTTCTGGCTTTTCTGCCTTCTTACCTTAAGTGAGGTGCATGTGAGAAAAGATGGAATGCCAGAAGAATGAAACACAGATGCATAAATATTCATCTTCACTCAAAAATGGTTTCTTTTTAGCCTTCTTGAATATGATACAGTGACGAAAGAAGTGAAAGTCTTAATGGTGGGGCTGAGGTTTCCCAATGGTGTGCAGCTCTCTCCTGCAGAAGACTTTGTCCTGGTGCAGGAGACAGCCATGGCTAGAATCAGAAGGTGAGTATGATTTTGGAATTCTTGCTAATCTGTTTGGGGATTGTTTATATAAACGAGTGCAATGACAAAAGAAACCCTACGCTTTATTTATGCCCAGTTATAAATGACAAAGAAGGTGACCTTGCTCAATGCCTGTTTTTTTTTACTTCGCTGCAAACATCTGGGTTGCATAATCTTTCCATCATGGGCTCCTTAAGCACAATGGAGTAAACTGTCTTTTTTCCTGGAGAGAAATGTGTGGCAGTGCTTTATTTCCCAGTACCAAAATAATGGCAAAAATATTTTTTCTGAATCTTGGGACTCTCATTTATTATTTAAACTGATTAAGATGTTCTAATCTATTATCTGTAACTTTCAGATACTACGTGTCTGGGCTGATGAAAGGTGGAGCAGATATGTTTGTTGAGAATATGCCTGGTCTTCCAGACAATATCAGGTTAAGCAGCTCTGGAGGATATTGGGTAGCTATGGCACTAATACGACCCAATCCTGGATTTTCTTTGTTGGACTTCTTGTCTGAAAAACCATGGATTAAAAGGATGATATTTAAGGTAAAAAAAAATATTAAAAGAATCTTTTTTTTCAATCACCTTTAGTAGAGGGATGGAAGTGATAATTAATTGTTTATCCTGTTTCTTCCTCTTCACAAGAAGATTTAAAAAAACATTCGGTGCTGCGGTTAAAACTGTTGTTGCTTTCCCCTGTTAGAACAGCCCTTATATATTCATAGGTAGTAAAATTTAACATTTGCTTCTTTGAGTAGCAGGTACACTTCTCTTAAGTTGCCTTCCATCTTGATCATAGGAAAGAAAAAGAGACAATCCCTACTCTTACCATGCAGCAACACAGGATCTACATTTGGATATACGAAGACTTCACCTGAAGTGCCTAAACTGCTTACTGCCAGGTGTCTGAAGAGCATTTGGGAAGTGTGAGCTGTTCCCATGACTGCCCTAGGCACCCTAGGAGACAGTGTGTACGTTGTGGATGGTGTTAGGTGACATTTTGTTCTGGTTCACTATGCCTGTTGTTGTGTCACCCTGCTTTAGGATGAGCAAGGATAATGTATTCTTTTTAAGGGCTAAAGAAACAGCATGGTGCTTTTTAAACAATGCAAAGACTTGAAAATACTTCTGTCCTCGAAAAAAATATAAGTCAGCAAGCAGTGCTTAGGATTCCATGCCAGCTGAACAAGCTCTATGCTCTCCCTGTCTCTCCTGGTGCAGTGCAGGAGCTCTGAGTGGTGCTGTGGAGAGCTTGGCATCAGCTGCACCAGAACAAGCTGCTTTCTCTTGCATGGGCAGCCTTTCAGCCTGCCTCTGGAGTAGAGTGAGCTTCTGCTGATCCTTTTGTTTCTTCTCAAGTTGGCTTTTCAGATATTAATGTGTTAACCCTGTGTAATGTTGTTCACTCAAAATGTGTCCTGGTGTTCTTAGCTGCTACTTCTGAGGAGCGCGGAGTGGTCTTTGCCTGTATAAGTGTCTGAGATCAGATTGTGGAGAAAAAACCCTTTTGTTAACTTTCTTTTTTTTTTTTTTCTCTTTCAGTTGCTGAGTCAGGAAACTGTGACTAAGTTTGTACCCAAATATAGCCTTGTTGTTGAACTCAGTGAGACAGGATCCTATAAGAGAAGCTTCCATGATCCCAATGGAATGACAGTAGCTTATGTCAGCGAGGCACACGAACACAATGGACACCTTTACCTGGGATCCTTCCGCTCTCCCTACATTGGCAGACTTGATCTCCGGTATGTTTAGCTGCCCATCCATGATGAAATCCCACTGTTCAGAGGTGAAACTGCCTGCTCATGATGAAATCCCACTCCAGAGGTGCAAAGGAAGCATGTGCTTGAAGCAGTGTGTGACTGAGGACAAAAAGTGACAGTCAGTCCATTAAGGTGCTGGAGCACTGTGGCCACAAGAAAACATACAGCCTGCTGTACCTGTCCTCTGTTCTGGCTGACTGCTCTTGCTCTGGAGTTGGTCTGCATTGTTGTTCATATCTGGGGACTGTGGTGAGGCATCTTCATTTGTTTCTTTGTTTTTCCAAGGAAATCCATCAGTTTTCCTGTGCCCAGCCTTGTTTGGAGTCATCTTATTAAACAGACACCGTCATGTCGCCTCTAATGCAACTGTATGTCCTCTTACTCTGAAAGGATTTGTGATGGATCGAATTTAATTGTCTATTATTTGAGTGGAAGAGGGTGGCTTGCATGTGTTTATTTCTGTTTTAGTGCCTCCTGTCCAGGAGTGATTACGGTGCATGTTCTAATGTTGTACCATGGTGCTGTGGTAGAGGTAGCAACATCCAGGACATGCCTAGAAATCTAGTTATGCCATTTTGTTTCTTCAGTTCCAACCTATGTAAGTAACATTGGATATTGCAATTAACTGTTAATCAACATGCAGAATCAAATTGGATCATTATCTGTGCACTCCTGTGTTTCTTTATAGCATTGAGGTCAGATGATGAATGAAAGATACATTTCCTGTTTTACTAAGGACTAGTTCCAGTGGGTCTTAAAAGGGTTGTTTGTAGTGTTTTGTCCATGTTTTCGGGTCCTGAAGGTCTCCTGTTCATTATTTATGTGACTGTTCCTGGGAGAAGAGGGCTAGCTGCAGGAATCCTCTTCCACATGCTTAGGTTAGAGGAACTAAAGCCCTGAGAGAATTAAATGTGGCCAGGGACATCAAGGACAGCAAGGAAAAGCTTCTTTAGGTATGTTAGTGATAAAAAGAAGACTAGGAAAAATGAGGACCCTCTCTGGAAGGGAAGGGGAGACCTGATTACCTGAGACATGGCAAAGCCTGAGGTACTCAATGACTTTTTTGCCCCCTTCTCTACCAGGAAGTGCTCCAGCCACATCACCCCGAGTTGCAAAAGGCAAAGGCAGGGACTGGGAGACTGAAGAATCACCCACTGAAGGAGATCAGCTTTTAGGTCATCTGAGGAACATGAAGGTGCACAGGACCTGTTAAAATGCATCCATGGGTTCTCAGGGAACTGATGGTTGAAGGGGCTAAGTTATTCTCCTCCATATTTGAGGAGTCATGGCAGTCCAGTTAAGTTCCCACCATCTAGAAAAGGGGAAAAATAACCTTCATTTAAAAACAAAGGGGGGAAAGGAAGACCTGGGGAATTACAGCCTGTCAGCCTCACCTCTGTGCCTGGCAGGATCACGGACCAGAGACACTGGAAGAAGTTACTCAGAGAAGTTGTGGATGTCCCACCCTTGGAAGTGTTCAAGGCCAGGCTTGATGGGACTTTGAACAACCCAGTCTCACAGGAAGAGTTCCTGATGGTCTTTGAGGTCCCTTCCAACCCAAAGCATACCATGATTTTAAATAAGAGGTGCATCTTAAAGAACTAAAGGGATTGCTTCAGCCACTTCAGCAGTATGATTTAGTGCATTGATACTTTGGAATTGAAGTTTTTGGTGCTCTCTCCTTTTCTGCCACTGGGTGACAATCCAACCTAAACTTACACTATTGCTCCATTTCCTCACCTTTGGAAAGGAAAGAGATTTGCTATGAATATATAATGAAAAACACCAGAAAAGGGGAAGGTGATGCTAAAAATGTCACCTGATTTCGCTGGCCTTCTGCTCTTCTGTTAATGGAGGGCTATGCAAATGAAAGTGACACTTCCCTGTCAGTACCTCTGTCACCTTGTTCTGTGTTGCTGCCAGAACACGGACTGCAGCAGTCCTGTGGCAAGCAGCAGATGGCTGCTGGATCAGGCTGACTTGTTCCTGTGCAGGCCAGGGGCTGCTCTTCTTGGGAAAACCCAGTCCAGGGCAGGCTGCTTCAGCACCAGCTGGTTAACTCTGCTCTGCCAGCCCTTGCAACTCTTTGTCCTATTCCAGTGGGCTGTGAAAGTTGAACTTGATGGGATCTTAAATGGGAATTGAAAAAGCAAATCTGCTGTGGTGATTCTTTTACGCCGATGCTTTGTCACCCTTGGGGCAAGCACAGCTTTGCCTCTTGATACACAGTTGTCACTAGTGATTTATTTGCCAAAGTATTTCACCAAGTAACCTTTGGACAGAGTGCAGTTCTCGGTTAATTTTTTTTAAGGTTACTGCAGAGTGGCTGGACTTGTACCCCATAAACTCCCTCTGTTTGTACAGGCTGGACAGACAAGCTTTATTCAGTCTGTATAAATTTATATTAATATAAATTTATATTTATATAAATATAAATTATTTTATTTATAATGGGAGATTTAAGACCTCAGAAGTCTTTAAAGTCCCAACTATGGTGGGTGGCACAATGCTAAGCAACAAACCATGGGTGGTGTCAGGCTGCTTAACCAGGCCATTGGTGTTCCATTTCTCATAAGAGCCTTAACACTTCATTTTAGCTGGCCCCCATTCCTGGTGTTGTGCTGGATCCTGGTAATCCATCCATGGTATGCAGAAGGAGGGGAATCTGTAAAACCCAGATGAAGCAGTTTGACTGACACACAGGTCTCATTATTTAGCATGATGGGTGCTTAAGAACAGTATTTTTCTAGAAACTATTTTTTTCCTTAAAAAAAACCTCTAATCTTTGATTAGCTTTCAAATGCAAGAATAAAGCAGCAGCACTAAAATGCCTGTGGAATAAACAAACTGGCATAAAGTCCTCTTTATGCTCCTGTGAAGACTGGTTTTACAGGCTCATTCCTCTTCCACAGAGGCTGAGTCAGTGGTGTGTTGATTTCAGATGGATGGTGACACCTGCCTTGAGCAAGGAGAAACCCGGAACAAGTCAGGCTTGGAAAAAATGAGCCAGTCTTCTCTTTTGATGATATGAGTGCAGGAACAGGACATCCCTGCAGCTCTGAGACTGGCTCTTCTCTAGTGTGAGAAGTTCTTACTAGATGCAGAAACATTTACAGAGGTATCCAAAGGTCCTGTCAGAGCATGATTGGCTTTTGGTGGCAGAAGAAAGGGGCTGTGGTTCCCTAAGAAGGGAGGAAGTGCTCTCTGCATAACTCCCAGAGAAGCCTGAGGCTGCTTCCTGTGTCTTACCCAAGCTTCTTTTGAGCCAGACTATGGCATATGAGAGAATGTTGCCCAATCTCCTGAAAGGCTTGGAGAAATTTTTGATTTAATGTAAAGCCCTGCAGTAAAACTATCCAAGGAAAGGTACTGAGCTGGAGTACACCACAACTGTGCATTTTAAAAATGTGTTTTGTTTTGCTTTGTTGGTGGAATAGATGTTTCTGCAGGGCACAAGTATCAAGAAGATTTTGCTGAAGGTATTTCAAATGTTACTCCACAGTTAACTGCCCTGTTTCTTTTCTGGAGCAAACTTCTGTACTATAGCTGCTGGAACATGACTCATGTATGCCCCTGACACTTTTACGCAAAGGTTCATTTCTCAGTGTGAACAGCTGATGAAAGTGATTACAAAGGCTTGGCATAAATCTGATTCCTTTAAAGCTGTGTCTGCTTTGTGCCAGTAAAAACTTTGCAGGTGAGATAATGACCTCTTCAGCTTCTGGGTCTGTCTGCTCAGTAATCATAACAGGGATCTGATGATGCTGACACTTGGGCATCTTCTCATCTAGCCTGCTTAAAAACAGTGCTGCAGAAGAATGAGCACAGGGGGCAGCTGATTTTTGCTAATTTGTTTGAGGTAGGGGCTGAAGAATTTAGCAGTAAGTTGTTGTAGTTAGTTATGCGTGCAAGGCTTTTTCCTCACAGTCAGCAGCTGTTGTGTCTCTTTATGTGTCTGCTGCCAGCTAAACCTTGTAGTGGTTCCATGCAGCTGTGACTCCCCCAGCTGCCAGTGGGCTTTGCAAGTCAGTCAGGTTGTGAAACTGGGTGCATCTGGTACAGGCAGAACTTCCAGGTCCTCGATTTAGAGCTGCTGATGTCAAGAGAATGCAAAGTGGGAAGTCTGTCAGTCATCAGTGCTTTATATTTTGGTGGCAGGCAGTTTGTTTTCTGTGCAATTGAAAAAGTGGGAGTATGAGAGGAAATATTTGCAGAGCAGAGCTTTTGAGCAAATGCAGATCTCCATTTGAGGATCACTGGCCACTGTGAAGCTCTGGTAAAACTCAGGTCGTGGTTGTCCCACAAGCTCTTAATGTCACTGCTGGGATTCTTCCCTTTTTTTCTTCAACGTACAGAGCTAGCAGAAACATATTATCCTTCTCACCTCATGCCCTAAATATTTACTAAAAATATTTTTGAATTGCCATTGTAACTGGAAATAGATGTCAGAGCCCCAGCAAGGTCTGCAAGGGTGCAATGGATTCCTTGGAGTGAATTGGTGAACTGTTAACCTTGGTGCAAATTGTAGCCAAGATGCAGAGGGCAGAGACATTGTCTTTTGGACTGCTGCATGTCATTGTGATTAAATGGTATTTAGCTGCAGTTCTTTAGGTCAGTGCTAGCAGTGTCTTCCTCTTTAATTACCCAAATCCTTCATGACTGTAGTGCTCGGAAGTGATACAAAGAGCTCAGTTGACTTTAGCTCTGCTCCTTTCTTTGGTGCTCATGAAAGCTCTGTTACCATAGCTGAGGGGATGATGGATGCTACAATTCCAGCATGCCTTTCTTATTGTAAGGCACATTGGAATTATATGTCACAGTGAACAGTTGGATTCAGCTTTGAACATAAGGCCAATCTGTCTTTCTCAGCAGGTGCTTGTCTGTTTGGATGGAGAGGTCTGAATGGCCTTGCTGCATTTTCCTTGGGAGAACAGCGGAGGCCTGTTGGCTTTGTCAGCCTGCATGATGCCGGGTTCACCTGACTTTAACTTTTGTTGCTCTGACAAGAGGAGAATTGGCTTGGTGAGGAGACTGAGATGATGTGCCAGGGGCTTGGAGAGTCACACAGGGGTCACTGTTGTGTGGCATGCTCGCTGCCTGCATGCATCTCTGCACAGACCTGGAGTGACAGTGTGCTGCCTGCTCACCCCCACGGTGGCTTGTGAGAGAAATGACATCTGTTCCTGAACACCAGGCTGTCCTGCTGGCTGAAGGAAGGAACATGGATCTGCCCAGCCTGTTCTGGACCAGACTGTCTAGAGCTGACAGCCTGGTTGGAAGCCCTTGGCATTGTGTGGAGTGTGCAGCTGAAGGCAAAGAGGGATTGAGACCACTCCTAACCCCTCTGAGATGCAAAGAGCTGCTCTTCCTGGCTTCTTTTGCTCTCCTACAAACTTAGCTGTGGCTTGGCTTTCCTGCTTTGTGGACAGCCCAAGCCACCATAGCTGACTTCCTTTCTGCTTGTCTTCGGCAGCACACTGTCAGTGGTGGCTTGTGTGATGGGTGAATGTAGTATCACATTATATCCTCTCAAGGCCCTTCTGGAACTTTCTTTTGAGCACTATTTTTTTTTCCAGCCAAGACACTGCTGTTCCCAAAGATAAGGTGCAGCACAGCTGCCTCTCCAGCACTGGATGCTGAATTTGAGCTGCTCCTGGGCCAGCTGTTCATCACAAGTGGTGTTTCTGAAGCAGAACTTGAGACTTGCCCAGCTTTGGGATTACTTGGAGCAGATACCTCAGCTGTACTATTAATACCATCTGTCTTAAGATCCCCAGACATTGGCTTAGAGCCCTTCACTGGCCTTTCTTGTTTGAATGATTGTTTTAAGGGCTGAAAGTGGGGGTGTTACTGCTAATAGGAGTTACAATATTGCTGCAGAAAGGCAACAACTCTCAGAAGAAAAGGAGTGTTTGTGGGAAAAAAACGTGTTCTTTGTGGCTTAGATCAGGGCTCTGCCCATTTAGAAGTGCTGGTCTGTGTATGACTGATTATTGGCTCAGACTTTGACTGTTTGAAGGGGGCAGCTACCCAAGTCCTTCCTAATAAGGACCTTCGTCCACTGTAAGCAATAATTAGCCCATGGATGAAGAGTGAAGACTTGAAGGAATGGTGGATGCCCACCTAGAGAAGACCATCATTGTACTGAACCTGAATATACGCTGTGGTCTGCCGGAGATTAAATGTTATATATTAACCTGAATGGAACTATGCTGTTTAACCTCAGAATTATTCTTTGGGAATATGATTAGATTAATTTGCCTTGGCATTTGCAGCGATGCCCTTTCACAGGCAGCTTAGGTAGCTTAGCTTTTGATTAAAGTGGAAGCACTTGTTAGACTGTGTCATTTCTGGGCTGTCTCTGTTTCAAGACATCCTTATCCATACCTCTGTCTTAAAAAAATAACAGCTCTCCCTCTTGTGTTCCTGATAAGTGTCTGAGCACTTCCTTGACACTGGAGAATCTTAAAAATGGTGTGTGCGTGTGTATCCCCAGGCAAACTATCCCACTGTTGTGAATCTTTCCTCGGTGTTGCAGTCACACATGCTGTGGTTTAGACTTGTTTCCATCATGGCTTTGTGAAGTTTCATCACAAAACAAGTGCAACAGAGCTTCCTGGGAGTGCTTGGAAGTTCAGCCAGAGCATGGACAGTGAATGAATGACAACACATGTTTATGTGCAGTTTAGTTTTGGAAAAACACATACACAACTGGATAGCAATACATTCCATCAAGGCAAACCTTGTCTTTTGAGTGTCTTTCTCAAGAAAAAAACAACCACGTGCTTTGAGAGAAAAGCTCAGTGGCAGTTCTGTACAGCTGTTCCCCACTTCAGTATTTACCTCAGCAGTCCAGGCAAGGAAAAAGTCGTGGTGGGAGATCACCTGTAAGTCAGGCTCTCATGGGGAAAGGTCCTGGTGACAGTGGGCAACAGGGATGTGTACTTTGTGTGTCCAAGGTGTTATCCAGACCTCGAAATAGCATCTCAGCATCTGTGAATAAAAGGGCAATTGGTGAGAAAGTTCAGGTGTCTGCTGGTTGATCTCAGCATTGGAGGCCATGTTGGGGCAGGAGAGAACAGTATGCTTTTGTCTGCATACTTTATCCTAGGAAAAGTAATCCTGTCTAGTGGGAAAGCCCGTGTAAAGATGTCTCCTGCCCAGGAAATGGAAATCTATTTAGCACCTACTCTATTTCTGCACGCTTTCCTCAGTTACCCAGAAATATGGGCCAGGTGGATGTATCTGCTTCAACTCCTTGCAGACAGGAGCTGGCCCTGGATGCAAGGAAGGGGATAACCCAGCATCACCCCAGCTGGCACTGCGAGGAGAGGCTTGTACATGAATGAAAACAGGGCAGGGCTGGGCTAAAGGTGATTATGCAGCTAGAGATGGCCAAAAATCCCCTGCAGTTCTGGGGCACCCCAAAAGAATTGAACACATACCTGTTGCAGGGATTTTTTCCTCTGGAAGTGACAGCTGTCCAGGCTGAAGTGATTCCTCTTCTCACACACGGTGCGTTTGATTTCCACGTGAAGCATGTACTTCAGTCCTCTGACAATCTAGAGAAAGCAGTTTCATCCTTTAAAGTGAGGGCAGGGGAAAGAGATGCCAAAACTTTGGCTAGGAATCAAGTGCTACAACCTGAGAGCTGTGTGTCACCTACACAGAGCCCTCCTGTGTGGCGGTGGTACAGGTGACAGCATTAGCAGTCCTGGGGAGGATCAGGGCTGTTGTGTCTTGGATGTTGCCTTAGGAGGGTCAATTACAGGATGGTTTGGAGGACCACCAGGAGTCTGCTGCTCTTACCTGTACCATGGCTTTCTTTATCTGCGATTCCTTAAACAGAAAGAGGTCGTTGGAGCTGTTGTTGTATCTGTAGACCCCAAAGCGAGCGGCCTTGCGGACTCCGGGGTTGTTGGTGTTCATGGGGACAGGGGAGCCAGGTCTTATGGTTGAGTGGGGTGGTGGTACATTTGTAACTGAAACAACGCAAAACATCAGGGTAAAACACATCAGGGGCCTGAAAGGGTGGGAGCTTCAGCCCTCTGAACCAGTGCTAAACCCTTTTACTTGTCCAATGCATTTGTACTTCAGAAGGTCTCTGCTCACATCTGTTAAAAAGTAATTTTCCTTTGTATGTTTTGAAATGGTGAAACAGTCCTAAGAAATGAAGTGGCATAAAGAAATGCTGTCAGAAGTGAAAGCAGAGCTCAATATGACTTAGAAGAAGCCAGAGTATCACAAATATTATTTAAATGTCTCTTGTACAACTCCCAGTTTATGGGACCAACTTTGAATCTGCTTATAAAGATAGATCATGTTGCTCAGAGTACAGTAGAGTTTTGATAACCTATCAAACACTGACTTGAGAGTCCTGCTGCTCTTAATTTGCATATCTTATCTTACAGATATAAGTCTTTCCCCCACACCCTACCCTTAAACCTTTGATAGGATCTTGAGGTTTTTATGTTAGAAGGATTTAGGTATTAGGAAGAAATTATTCACTGAAAGGGTGGTAAGACACTGGTACATGTTTAATCCTGGGAAGTTTTCAAGTCCAGGCTGGGTGGGGCTTTGAGCAACCTAATCTAGTGGGAAGTGTCCCTGCCCATGTCAGGGGGTTGGAAGCAGAGAGTCTTTAAGGTCACTTCCAACTCAAACAATTCTATGATTACCAAAGTCATGGAGTGGAGAAGCAAAGGGTGTAGGAAATGGAAATTAGGGAGTGGGGGGGGTTAACCCATGACCTTTCACATTAGAGCATTTCATAGAATCATTTGCTGTATGTTTTTACTTGCTTGTATAGCTCTTTCTCCATGCACTGCTTATTTTGCAAACATTTAAAAGAAACTCGAAGCTTACAGTTGATGTCACCCCCTTATACATTTGCCTTCCCGTCCATTTCCCCACTTCTGAAATCAAAGAAGAGGAAAAAATCCCCAACGCTGCAAAAGATGCCATGCAGCCCCTGCTGAGGCCAAGGCCTGCCAGTGCAGGAGGTGACCCTGTGTGTGTGCAGGCAGTGAGCCTGTGTGTGCTTGTGCACACAGATGTGCACACAGCGGTTGCACTAAATCTTCTGGGAAAGTCAAGCTTTTTATCACCTCTAGCTTTTTTCACAGGTGGCTCTCTCACCCACAGCAAGCTGCACAGAGCACAGGCTGTGTACTTAAGCCAGTTTGCACTGAGAAACCTAGGTAGAAGACTGGGGCAGCTTGGTGATCAAAGTCTATTAAAAAAAAAGAAAAAAGAAACCAAACTAGAATTACGTGCCATCAACAGCAAGGAAGGTGACAAAAATCTATCTCACATGTTGCTTATGCACAGCCTATTTACACCATCACATCCTCCTCACAGGTGTTAATTGTAACAGTGCTCAGAGATTTACGCCTTGGCCTGCAAAGGAGAGACCCAATTCCACAACCCTTCTCAACCCAAGGATGTCCAAATCCATCTCTTTTCCTGGCTGATACTTCAGCTACCTTAATGGTCCCTGTATTTTCTTGCAGGTGGGAGCTGAGAGACCCAGGCCATGTGTTGGAGAGGAGCAGATGTTCTGCAGGTGGTTTTATGTCTGGTGTGGAGGTGATGAGCTTTCCTGTGCCCATGCCTCTGATCTGTGTTGGCACTGTGTGTACAGCCAGTGCTGGGCAATCTTGTGGTGTTTTTCACCCAATAGCCCAGAATCCACTTGTAGGTCCCAAGGCTATTCTCTATGGGATGGTGTTTTCCCACTGCAGCGAGGGTGGGATTCAAGAGTCACAGAAGCTCGTGACCATTCAACGTTGGACTGAAGATATTTCTCAGGCAAGCACATCTTACCCAGTGCTCAGCTCATGGGTAAAACTTTTCACAGGGGATTAATGCACTGGCATCCACAGGTGATTCAGGAGGGCCATGCAGGGCCTTTCTGCAGGCAGAAAGGAAGCTTGAGGCAGAGCAGGGCCTTGGCTTGCCCACAGGGCCAGCTGTCGTCTTTCTCAGAAATGCCAGGCTTTTTCCTGTGCCATCAATACCAACCCAGCAGGGACCAGCTTTTTCCTGAGCTCACCCAGCAACTGAGACATCCTGCCAGGCTGAGAGCAGGTTGGTGCCTTGGACTCTTCTTGCTGCTCCCCAGCACCTCGCATGAGTATCTGCTGTCACGCCTGTTGGAAAGTCAGGTGTGGCAGTGGTGGGGGTGTTGACATCAGATACTGTTCTTTGTAGAAGAGGGTGGTAACCACAGACTCTTTCAATCTTAACACAGTGTCCTTTTGTGGCTTTTGAGAGCCCTCAACACCTCTTGAGTCACGGTGACGTCTTTTGTAGGCACGGGTTGAATGAGACTGGCTGAAATCACACTGCGTGTACGGGAAAAAAACTATTACATGCATTATTCAAACCAAGAGTCAGAGTCCTGACTCCAGTCCCTGGTAGGTTCAGCAGTGTCACACGTGGCCAGGCCTCTGAAATGCATCACCTGGAGAGGTGAGCAAGCTGGACAGGTGTTGTAGACAGTTAGACTCAATACACTATGTGTTGTAAGCAGGTGGTAGGTTACAGGTTGTTATTTTCCCCAGCTTTCACCAAGGGCTACTGGGCATTTTACCTCTTTCACCTGTTGTTGCAACTTGGTGTTGAAAATGACTCGTACCAGAGCAAAGTGGGTATAAAACCTACTGGAGCCCTTGTGGGAGAAGTTTACCCCACTATTTTCCTCTGGGGACCCAGATTCCTTAAGACTAGGATTTGGTTTTCATTCCCATTCGAGATGGTCGCCGCATGGCACACACTCTAGTCTGAAATCACTTTTACTCTTTGGTATAGTTTGCAGTACTATATTTCCAAACCCCGGAGACTCTCTGGTGTGAGGTACCTATAATTCTGCTTGTCTCTCTGCAGCCTTTTCTGACTGTTTCATCCCTGACTTGGATGTGCCATTACCTAAAAATTTGAATTTGTGTAAGGTGGTGGCCCGGTTCCAGACACAAGGCAGACTTGGCTCAGAGGGTCTCAGAGCAGTGCAGGAGCAGAGGCACAGCATGACTTGGCCAGGCACCTACAATGCCTGAGTGTGTGATCTCACCATCTGAGCAGACAGCTCTTGCTGCTCCAGTGAGAGCATTCATATTCAGAGCCCATCCTTGCTCCTGGATTTGGAAATGTGAAGAGAGAGATGGAAAAGATGGCCCTCCTCCTGCTCCTTCTGTTGGGCAACAGTAGAGTTAGACCGTTTTCTTGCTCAAAGTTAACAGGCAACCAACTCTTATTAAGCAAACATGGGCTGTTCTTGCAGAGATGAGCTGAATGTTGTATTACGAGGCTCTTTCCTGTGCTTTCCTCCTTGAGGATTGCTTTTGGGACCTTGTTCCTGCAGCATGAGAGAGCAATCCTGTGGATAATCCCTCCCATGCTGCAGTCAAACAAATAAACAGATTGCAATAGATTGCTTTTTTTTCTCCAGATGCTTCAAAAACCTCCTCCCCCATTACTCCCTCCTTTCAAAACTTCCTCCCCCTAGCAAGGCTAGGGCTTTATCTTTACATTTAAGATGTGGCAGAGTTCCTGCATGCTTCTGCAGCCCCCAAAGGAAACCACAGCAGAAACAAAAAGCTACTGGCTAACCAAACACCATCCCTGAGTTCATTCTGTGTATGGGAACCAGAGTAATACTGAAATAGAACCAAAACCTTCAGAGAAAAACACTCCTGTTTGCAGCTCCCATTCTAAAGATTTAAAGTCAGCTGTGATCAAGAGAGTTCCCTTACTCAGCAAAGAAAGAAACGAAAGAGGGTAATGCTTCATTAAAAGTCAGCTAATTGGCACTCAAGTGTCCCTCTGTACTTAGCAGTCATATTGTTACCCACAGTCTTTAGACTTAATAATCAAGGTCATGCAGAGTTTAAACACTGACAAATGAGTTAAAACCATAAATTGATTTAAAACCCCTAAATGATATCCCTGCATAGCATGGTTCACTACACGAGGAGAAAGTCTTTTGAGCAGTTGGGTTTTCAGCTGCAGCCCAAACCCTGCAGTGCTGAGCCAGCATGGGCAGCAGTCAGAGAAAGGCTGTTATTTACCAGGGCGTTACGTAGCTGCACTCACAGAACCTAAAACACAAAGAAAACAGCAATTATTTTCCATTCTTACCACCTGAAGTCCCGGTGAAGCTCCAGAGTGCCAAACAGCAAAGTGCAGTGAAGCTGCAGGCGAAGTTCACTGCCATCTCCACCACGTCAGAAGAGGAGCCCCACAGCCAGAGGAGCAACTGCCCTGCTTCCTGCCAGAGGAGAATTGCCTCTGTGAGTGCTCTTATTGGCTGTTGGGGGAGAAAAAAACCACCACCCTAAAACCCCCTGCATCATCACAGCTCTGATGCATACTTTGTCTCCTGTTGATGACCATGTACCTTGAAGGCCAGCCACAAAGCTGTGGCTTGGTGACAGCAATGCCAGACTTGCATGAGACGGGGACTTTTGCTTTGTGATCCTCAAGGATTGTGCAGAAGTGGACAGATATGTGTGATACAACACTGGAAAGGGGTGTGGGGGTGAGGAGAGTAACAGTCATGTGCTCTAAGGATCATGGGGAAACTTCATACCTAAGAAATAGATAATGAGCCCTGGGGATGTGGCTCTTGGCTTGCATATGTGCATCTGTGTGTGGAGACCTGACAGAAATGATGGATCCAGTGTCTTGCTTCCCCTCATGTGGTGTTTGGGTGAGGCAGACAAGGAAGTTTTAGGGGTACCTACCCAAGGGGGCTGTGTGGAGCAAAGCCAGTGGGGAGAACATTTTGGGTTTGGTGGTAGAGGAGAACGTCGTACCCTACATTTATAAAAAGTGTTATGACAATAGGAAAGGGCTGCATCAGAGAAGATGAGATTTTTTCTAGGTGCTATCCAGAAAGAAGGAAAACAGAGCCAGAGGGATATTTTGCTCTCTGTGGCTTGCAGAGCTATTCAGCTCTGTGTTTGGATTCCCCAGTGTCAGTCCTTGGTTTCCAGAGAGATGCTCTCTAGGCAGTGCTGGCCCATGATGAGAAGCTTGAAAGACCAGGGAGAGGGCTTAGTTTCCAGACCTTGTGGTGCAGCTGAAATAACCACCTGACAGACTCAGGAGACTGGGAGATAAAGCACTGTCTCACTGAAGGGCTGAGAGGGATGGACCTCACTCTGTGTGTGTGTGTGTGCATTTGTTTTAGGTGATCAGGAAGGTGATGGCTGCCTTTCACGTGCCCAGCAATGAATTGTGTCCCTTTTCAAGCAGAGGCTTCAGGTAAAGTCCTAATGCAGGGCACTGTGGGTGGTGTACAAGGGGCTGGAGGAAAATATTCTTAATGTTTTGTTGTAGGGAGGGATTAGATAAACCCTCTTTTGAAATGTCCCATGGAGAAAGAACGGGGCAAGTATGGTGTGTCAGAGCCATGATCAGTCCTTGCATAGGCTGCTGAATCAGACTCTGGAGCCTATGGAAAACATTGGCACAGAATGAGAAGGACTGTGTTGAGGGGGTTTTACTTACTCTCCCTCCCTTTCGTTTGTTTTTTTTGGTTTTTTTTAGCTCACATGGTAGCCTGTCCCATGACTGTGACACAGGTAGGGACTCCATCAGGTGTCTTCAGCTCCCCCCTTTCTCCTGAAGAGCTGGTCTCTACATTTTCTACCTCACTGACAGGTTCTGGGGAGTGTCCCTCTAAGCCTACAGTCAGGTCCCCTAACGTGCAAGAAAGGTTGGCACCCTGTGAGGCTCCAAAACTTGCTTGACAAGACACTTAAATGGGCTTATGGGTTTTCATTTACTCCAAGATAGAGGCATGGGAGAAATACTAACAGGGTGTTCTCAAGGGGTCAAAACAACTAAAAACCCCTTTACCGGCATCTTTAGAAAATCAGAGAACTTTGACAAAATGTTTAGAGCACCCTATAGCAGCCTTCAAGTGCCTAAAGGGGGCCTAAAAGAGAGCTGGGAGAGGGATTTTTGACAAGAGGCATACAGAGATCCAGAGGAAATGGCTTTAAAGTGGCAGAAGGCAGTTTTAGATAAGATACTGGGAAGAAATTCTTTACTGTGATGGTGGAAAGGCAATGGCACAGATCACCCAGGGACGTTGTGGAGGCACCTTCCCTGGAAGTGTTCAAGGCTAGGGTGGATGGGGCTTTGAGCAACCTGTCCTGGTAGCATGTGTCCCTTCCCATGGCAGGGGGCTCAGAACTGGGTGACCTTTTAAGTCCCTTTCATCCCAAACCATTCTGTGATTCTGCAATAAAGCCAGACAGTGATTTCAAAAAAGCAGCATGTGTCTTCAGGTGACACATTTTTTCCTTTCTTCCCTTGCCCCTTCTTTCCATAAAAATTGATTGTTTTCCGTATCAACGCTTCAAGCTCTTCTATATCAACTTTTCCTTTTTCTAGTGCCTCTTTTATGATTTTGTTGAGGAAGTTTCTCCAGTTATTTTCTCTTAGGAAGTCAACAGAGCACTCACTAATGAGCAGTAGTATTAATAGTGCTAAGTGTTATTATGCAAAAAAATACAAAGAACATGACACCAAAACTCCCACCAAAGCCTCCAAATAAAAGCCAAACAGTATCAAACTCCTCTAAGGCCACAAAATACATATACCTGTTATTTTTCCTTGGGAAATTTTGTGCTGTGGAATAAACCAGTGGCTGGAGCCTATGATGGTTGTCCCTTTGCGAGGTCTCATTCCAAGCAGGCTTCACTTCCTGGGATACTGCTCTGTGCCCCAAATCCATCTGCAGAAGTGGAGCAGCATGATGTTTTGTCTGACATCCAACCCCAGAAAATGAGTCTTATCACTGAAGCCCCCAAGGGTCACTAATAGGAATTTCATCCCCTTTCCCTGGCAAGCACCAGCACAGGGCATGTGGGGCATTCTCTGGAATAGACTTCAGTCACTGAATTTCCCAGTGTGTGAGCAGGCATCCTGAACAGGGAGAGGATGAGAGTGAGAGGGCACAGAAAGACTCACAGATTATCCCAGGGTAAACAGTGTTTGCTTTAAGCAAACAGCTAGCGCTGAACCAGTCTGAATCAAACTTGTGATCTTTCTGCATTAAGATGGATGATATAGATCTTGAAAGACTTGCACACATGCAGAACCCTCTTGTTGGGTTCTTTTTGGTGTGAGTAGGGGATGTTTATTGTAAGCCTTGCCATACCAAGCCTGCTCGGTTTCCTGCAAGGGAATTTGCAGGGTTGTTACATTCTCTCTCTCTCTCACTGTTGGCCGGAGTTACAAGAGGCTTTGGCAACAGTGCAACTCTGGGGACTCTTTAGATTAAAATAAAAAAAACCCAACGAAACTTCTATTATTCATAAATCAAGGTTGTAATTATATCCTCCTTTGGGCTGAAGAACCAGAAAAGCCACCAGAACTGATATTTGATTTTCATCTGGAACATGAGGTGGACTTTCTCATTATCACTTTTTGCTTCAGTTATTTAGGGTCAGACCTTTGTCCCTGTAGCACAAACCAGCAGTTGCTACCATGCTTCCTGGAACAATGCCAGCAGGATCTGCAAGGGGTCCTGTTGGAATTATACTCCTGTAAATGAAATCAGCATCTAGCCCTGCACCCACAATATTTAATTTGCAGTTCCGACTCCCTTTTTGTACTTTATGGATCAGTGGGGGACTGTAAGAAAAACTAATGGCATTAGCTTTTGCAGGGAGTTGGAGGATGACAGGAGTGTGTTTGAATTGTGCATTCCAAGGTTTTAATTAAGACACATTTACCACTCTCAAGAGTTGCGTTTTTTCCCCTTTAAATCTTTTTAACATTTTCTGGGCTTTCACCAGATCTCTAGGACAGCTAATTTAATTGGTGTTGCTTTAACAAAAGTTCTGAGCAAGAGAATTCTTTTCTGGCACTCAGCTGAAATACAGAAATGACCACATTTCAGCTTTTGGTAGACAAGTACATGGGAAAATGTGTTATTTTGGCAGAGTGGCAACAGCCTTAAAGGTGAAAGAGCTAGATTTGGTGTCTTCTTCCACACTGAAGGTCTGCATTTTTCAAGGGCAAAATACATTAAGGTGCAGAGAAAGGATAGCTCAAGGAATAAGAACCAGGATAAAGAATTCAGTTGAGGGCTCAGCTGCTCCTCTGCCTTCCTACAGCAGGAACATCTAGCCAGGCCAGCTTTTGTAAGTGGAAAATCACCTGGACAGGCCACAGGATACTTGATACCCTTCTGAGCAGGAGAGTGGCTGAACAAATTTGGTGAGGAACAGGGGGAAGGAGCACACAGGGTCAGATTTGGGAAGATGTGTCTATGTACCCAGTAACAAGAGGATGCACAGGAGAAATTGGTGGGTTGACCTCCAGCCAGGGAATTTGTCTACTTGCCTCTCCTGCCAGGTGCTCTGCAGCTCACCCACGCTCCCCTGTGCCTCCACTGCATCAGGAACTGTGACTTTCCGAGGGGATTGAGGCTCATGCAGTTGCATCTGGTTTTGGTTTTTTTCCTACCTGCAATAACTTCTGAATTTCCATCCAATATGAAAGCAGTCTGGAAGACTTGAGGATAATCTGGTTACCATACATTTCTAGATGAGAGACATGAAGAAGAAATAACTTGGCTGAGGCAGGGACAGGGGACACAGCACTGCCATTATTTGGTTTATCTATGAGCAGCACTGTCTGCTGCTGTGAGAGATGGCTTATGGATTGCACTGCAGGGTGCTGTGATGCATGTGAACACCCCTCCATGTCTTACCTTGTGGCTGGTTTATTAATTTTGACATGAACAAACCTCCCATCCCTTCCCTCTCCAACTGAAGATGCCCAGAAGCATTGGCTCAGTCAGCTGGCTGGCATCCTCTATGGAGACCAGCCTGGTTAAATGGGTCTTCACATTGGAAAGTGACCATTAGGGACGCTGCAGAGGTTTAGGGCTGCTAAAAAGCCATTCAGGTGGCCAAAGCTAGGGTAGCAGTGAGAGGCTGCCTCAGGATGGCAGTTGTCAAGAATCAGATGAATGCTGTGGTTTTGGTATTCAGGATCAGTTCTAACACAAATCGTGAAAAAAGCAAGTGCAAGACACAGGGAGACACTGGCACAGCAGTGCAGGCCTGTGTCTGCAATGCACTGCATGCTGCACATCTCCCAGTGTGTGGGGAGACAAATCTGTCCTCTCTAGCTGTGTTTGAAAATCCCTGGCACAGCTCGATGGAGCTCCCCTGCCTGGCAGGTACCCAGCTATTCAGTGCTGCTGAGACTTGGATCTGACAGCCCCAGTCTGCTCCTGCTGAGCTGTGTACCCTTTCACCAGCACTGCCAGCTCCTGCCTGGTTCTTCACATCCATGAGGAACAGCCACCAGCTGATCCAAAGGAGGGCTGAGATGTGCTTTCATACGCAGGTGGCAACACCAGCAGGTACAAAATGCTCCCTGGGCTGTGAGGATGTGTTGAAGAATGGTGTCCTGTAGAGAGCAGAAGATCAGGCTCTGAATAAAATTTAAGCCAAGCAGAAGTGTGTGCTTGTCATCATTACTTGAGGCACATGTGGTGCCCAGGCTGAGGGCAGCAAATGAAATCCCCCCTCCATTCCCAGGGCTCTGCTCCTCCCTGTAGTTCGGGCAGAGGCTGAACAGCCACGCAATTGTTAGCTGCTGAAATCCATTGCTGAAAAATCTGGCCCTATAGGGAGAAAAAGTGAAGAATCAATCAGGGCTTAATGATTTTTCCCTGACTGCAACAAGGGCTGTTTCTCAGCAATTGTAATCCCTGTCCTTCCACTCCCGCTGAAAGGCTGAGGAAGTTTTTGATCACAGGCGCAAAGTGAGAGCTTCAAAGCCCCTGACTGCAGACAAAAGGGACTTCTCAACAACAGCTCCACCTGAGAGGGCAGTTAGAAACAGTACCTGCTTTGGCAGTGCTTATGATGAAAACCAGGTAGTTAACAAGAATGGAATAGCTGTGCTTAAGTTTTATAAAAGGACCCAGAAATGCCGCTACGCGTCGAGCACCATGTGAGCTGTGCACTGGTGGTCAGGGAACAATGGGATGCCTTTTTACCTTGTCTCGAGGTCCTGTGAGATTTCTGCACTTCTCTTGGAATGAGAAAGTGCAGCTGGCTGTTGTAGACTGGCAGAATGAATTTAGCCATGCTAGAGACACTGCTTGGGAATTTTCTGTAGAAGATGTTTTGTTGCAATGTCAAAATATATTCTGTGAAATGAGCTCAGGTACCTTGGATTTATTTTTTTTTCTGTTTCCCACCAGAAATACACAGCCAGAGCAAGTCAGAGTGCTTTGGATCATGCTGCCATTAAGCAGGGCTGCTGCACTGCGTCGGGGGAGCTGTTCTAACACATGCTTGTGTGCAGGGTATGGAAAAGGGTCAAGCTGTGTGTTAACTTGGATCTCCCTCTGGGGCTGTCTTGGTTTTCCAGCACATTTAGTAGTACCTAATTTTGCAGTATGTGCCCTAGGTGCAGCCAAGCTCCATCACTTCCCCCTGGGTCCATCACCAGAGCTCTTGCTCTGGCTCAAAGATGGATCTTCTGTATAGGACCGGTGGAATGGGAAGCTGTGTGTCAGTGGTGCTGCCCTGCTGTCCTTCAAATAGGCTTTTCTGGGCTGTGCCTGAGGGTGGAAGCTGAAAAATAAGGAGTTATCTCTGGCAGTGGGAGCAGAGATGCAGGAAGGGAACAGACCTCCTTAAAGCTGACCCTCTCCAACCTCCCAAGCAGCTTCAGTGATCAGGTCTTCCCATTTATTTCTGTTTCTTCAGGCTGCTGACCTCTCTGAGACAGTGGGATGTCAGAGTCTGAGCAGAGATCAGTGAGCAGCTCTGTCAGCCAGAAAGAGATTTCCCCCACAGAACAGAATTGCTTTGTCACAAGCTGCCTGGGAAGACCCATCACCAGGATGAGTAATGCAATGAGGTAAAGTGAGACTGAGGCCCTGCAGGTTTTCTGTGTGAGATGGAAAGAGCTGGGGGAATTTAAAATGAGCACTGAGGTGGGAGAAAAATTCCCTGGATACTGAGGGAGGTTTCTCTTTTCCTCCTTCTTGCTGGGCAGCCCAGCATCATCATGTGAGCACGATAATGAGCCAGGGGAGAGGGGAATGGCAGACTTGGGGCAGTTCCACTTCCACCAAATAACTTGTGACGCACACTCTCTAGCCAAGGGCTGCTTACTTGTATGAAGGCATCATCCAGAAAGCCAAGGAACCAAGATATTTGCATGAAAAGTTAGGGAAGCAGCTGTGTAGCTGAAGAGCTGGGAACACTTCTTTCTTTCCTGTGGGAATGTGTATTTCTTTGTAAACCAGCAGGGTACCAAGTAAAAGGGGGAGCTGAGATGAACTCAGAGCTTGTAAGCTACACCTCTGCTCTGAACTGGGCTGAGGTTCCAGGACACTGCGTGTCCTGGACTCTGTGGAAAGGCATTCCTCTTGAGGTTGATAAAAGTGACCAGGAGACCTTGGGTAGGACCTTGGAGCAGGCAGAGACTGGCACAGAAGGTGAGACATTTTTGGGATTCATTTGGAAGCAAAGGAGTTAATTTTCCTCCTCTGTCCTCCCAGGTGTGGAATGGGAACTGTATCTTTCAGAAAAGCACTCAGAGCTGAGCTGAGCACAAACTTCTGTTGACATAAATGCAGTTTCCATTCTAGCACTTCCTTTAGATGGAATTAGTGTCAAGTGCTAAATCATCTCCAATATCTTGATGTGTCTGCCCAGCCTCAACTCTGGGAGCACACTGCTAAACTCTGCAGACTTGTAAGAAAAAAGAGGGCTTTCCCTTGATTTACAGGGTCTGTGACTTGCAAGCCAGCTCCTATCTGATTATTTTTCATTGTCTGTCGTCTGTAGATCAGTTTAAATGGGATAAGCAACAGAGTTCTGAATGTGAGTTCATGCAAGGCTCTTGCACGTATGTATGAAAAAACCCCATCTTTTCCTTTGATTTGGATTGTTTCATTCTGTTGGGCATAAAGACCATTTGCTAATGAGGATCTTTTTGGAAGTGAATAGCCAGCCATCAAACTGCTGCGATGCCTTGTGTGGCAGTCCTGCCACAAGCACGTCTGTCCAGAGGCCTGGGATCTCTTACTGACAGTTGCAGGAAGTATGGACACATTAACAATCACTGCTGGTTGTACTGACTTGGGTTGGGCATGAAAACCTTCCCCCAGGCAGCATCCAGGCCATCTCTAAATGTGTGTGCGACTGTGTCAGGGGCTGGGGATGGCAGTAACACCTATCTCTGACTCATCTCATCTAGAAGGAGTGGAGCCAAGCCTTCTCCATCCTGGGTGGGAAGCCTGACAGGGAGCCTGCCCTCCTGAGTCAGGGAAGGCAGTGCTGCAGGTCATTGCCACCAGCAATGGCCAAGGAAGGAAAAAACGAGACACAGAGAAAGACAGAGACTGGGCAACCACTGGTTCAGGTTAGGAAGAATTATAAACCTGGTAGGTGTGGACTTTCCCTGGAAAAGGGGAACTGACTGGGGCACTGGGATCAGCCTGACCACTGGAATCAGGCAGTCCATGCTCTGACAAGCAGCAAGTACTGTCCATCTGGTCTGACCATTGGAAAAAAGAGGAGGAAAGACCTCCACACTCAGCTGGGAAACCAAGCCAGAACCAGCTGTGTCTGAAGAATGCCTGCACCAGGGCTGTTACCGTGAAGGATGAATGTTTCCCATGCCCATGCCTGCTCTTTCTGCCCACATGAAGTCAGTCAGGGGCTCTTTCCACTCACTCTCTGTTGAAGCATTTTGGCCCCTCAGTGTGAGCTATGCTGCTGCAACAGGAGCAGGGATGGTTTTGCATTCAGAGAGTTTTGCAGACAGAGGGTGAGACTGCACAAAGCCCAGCTGCAAGATAACCCTGAGAGAACCTGAATCAAGCTGTGAGTAGGAATAGGGAAATGTGTTGATTTAGAGAAGAAAGCAGAGGCTGGTTCCATAGGGCAGAGAGGATGTAACTGCTGGAGGAAAAATTGGAGTGATGAGCCCAAATGCACTCTTCACATCCTGTCTGTGGCAAGGTGAGGGGTGTAGTTCTTCCCTGGGGATTGGAGGGAGAGTTCTGGACTACACAAACACCTACAGCAGAGTTCACAGGTTGCCCTCATGGAAACCAGAGTTCTCACCTACCCCTGTATCAGCTAGATAGATCGGTGCTCGCAACACACCTGAGTCTCTCTCCCTCTTAAAAAACCCACCCCAAAAAACCAACCAAATAAACAAACAAACAAAAAAAATCCCGGAAAGCCTGGAATCTTCACAAGAAGGCTCATGGGGGACTTCTGCCCATCCCACTCTGTTCCCATTGCAACAGTCGCGTCCCTTTTGGGTCTAGTCTTTGGCAAATGGGAGCTAGATATTACCCTGAAATTAAAGAGCTACAGAGCAGGAGGAGCAGGGTCAGGACCGGGACCCGCTGTACTGTCGTGCCTAAATAAGGCTGCCAGCCTATTTAGTATGTCACAAAGAACCTGATGAAATGACTGCCCAGGGAGAAGAGGTGTTAGAGGGCTTCTTAATAGGAAAGGATGTAATACCCAGTGACTGGAAATTGGAGTCAGTGAGACTTAATGTAGAAATACAATGTAGATTTTCAAGAGTGAGGGCAATCTACCTGATTGCCAAGGGACTGATTTCTCCATCAATGTGAGCCTTTAAAGTAAAGGGAGATGTCTTTAACAGCCTGCCAGCACAATGGCAAGAGAATTCTGGGACTTCATGCAGGGATATTAGATCCAAGGGGACCAAGCACTCAGTCTGTGTGTGTGTGTGGCAAGTGCTGCATCTCCTCAGTGATGCTTCTAGGACAGAGCCCATCTCTGGCTGAAGGACTAAGGAGCTGCGGAAGCTGAGCACCAGGCATTTCACAAATAAGCCAAAGCCCTGCACACCAGTCTCCTCCAGAGCTGCATCTCTGGGTGAGATGGGTGGCATCAAGGGTCTCTACTCTTGAGACAGTTGACATACCTAAGATAATCTGTGCAAATTTTGGTTTTGGACAGTTCTTCATTTTTCAAGGACTTCATCTGGAAGCTGTTTCAGAGCATCTTTCATAAGCTGGTACACTGCTGCTTCCTAACCTGGAAGCTATTATCATTTTAGAGAAAAATGTACCTCATATTTCCACAGCAGTTAGATGCAGTTTTCTGAGAGTGCAGTCAGAGGCAACTTGTGAGAACTATCATTTAAAATTTCCCAGCTTTTAGATGCTCTTAAAAAAAAAGTTTCTATTTTAGCAATATTGTATTAAAAGAATGTGTGTTGGAAGTTGTCATTATTAATCTAGGAATAGTCTGGGCTGTGCTGTGTGGGAGCCTCCTCTGCTTGCCTCACATTCCCATTACAGCACAGTGCCCACAGGCAGAAAAGCTGATAAAAGCTGCAGTCGTGCTTTTACACCAGGAACTTGATTTTTGCCTCCTGAAGTGGAGGCACATATATACCCTTGGAGGTACTACTGGGCTTGATAACCTTGTGCACTTCTCAAGTGTGTTCCACATGAATTACACTCCACAGGCAAAACAAAGGGCTCTGACCTGCAACGGGGCTTGGTAGCCAGAGTTTGGGTGCATCAGTGGACAGAGCATTAGTGGATTTTGGCTAAAACCTGTTGGTTGTAGAGGATAAAGTTTAACAGAAGGCATCTCTCTAAATAGGATTTTTCCCAGCCTGGTGTTCTCATTTAATGCAGAGCTGTCTCTGCTCCTTCTGCTTTACACCGCTTGCTGAACCACTTGCTGTTATCTGCACAAGTGCTGAACCTAGAGGCCCTTTTCACTTACAGCTTCAGGTTTCTGATACTGTAGGAGCTTGGCTGTCTCTTGGCTGCATCATTAAAGAGAAGTTTCTTTGCCCACTCTTTCTCCTTAAACTTCTGTTTTGCTGCATATTATGCTGCACATATTCAGAGGGGTAATAAATTCAGTAATTTTTGGTCTAAATGTAATTCCTCAGTAATTGCCATCTATTTATTTTTATTGGTAGCAATAACTCAGCTTTATGAATGCCAGCTCTGGACTCCTTCCATCAGTGTGCAAAGCTTTGCTTAATAAAAGTAAAAATGCATTTGCGAAGGTTTAGATTAGGTGGCTGCAAAAACTGTCATTATCATGGAATCATGGAACCATAGAATGGGTTGGAAGGGACATTAAAGATCAATAAGTTCCAATCCCTCTGGCATGGGCAGGGACACCTTCCACTAGTCCAGGTTGCTCAAAGCCCCATCCTGCCTGGCCTTGACAATTCCAGGGATGGGACATCCCAGCTGCTCTGGGCAACCTGTGCCAGTGTCTCACCATCCTCACTGTAAAGTATTTCTTCCCAACATTTTATCTAAACCTAGTTTCTTCCTGTTTAAAGCTATTCTTCCTGTTCCTGTCACTACACGCCCCTTGTCAAAAGTCCTTTAGATCTCCTGCAGGCCCTCTTTTAGTACTGAGAGGCTGCAGGAAGGTCTTCCTGGAGCCTTCTCTTCTCCAGGCCGAGCAACGTGTGCTCTCTCAGCTTGTCCTCACTGGAGAGCTGTTCCAGTCCTCTGAATATCTCTAGACCCCCTCCAGACTCGCTCCAACACTTCCATGTTCTTGTTATGTTGGTGGTCTCAGAACTAAATGACAGCACTCCACACCTTGGAAAGCACAGATGGAATGACCCTTGGATCTTGGAAGGCCAAGTGCAGGGGCTGTTCCAGCCTTGCTAGCAATCAGTGGGTCCAACCCAGCCAGGCCTTCCCCTTCTTGTCCAACGCTGTGGGAGTTGTGGCATCGTGTTGGGGCCTTTGGAATGGGATTTACTGGTATGGTTTCCTGATTCAAACTAAGCACAGCTTTGGGAAGACTGTTGTTGTAATTTTCCCTTCCGTCTTGTAGTTTTCTTTTTCATATTTCAATCTATCCACATTGGGAATAATGAACCCTCCAAACTCACTCTGACCCATATGCACATGGTACACGCAGATCTTTATGGCAGTCACATTGAGCAAACTTCAAGAGAAAGTCTGGGTAATTTTTGTCTACATTTTCATCTCCATTTTACCATCAGACCATTAAAATAAGTAAAACATCTCAGAAAAAAAAAAAAAAAAAGAGAGGCCCAAAAGGAGGTCAATAACTATTAGCATCTTTGAAATGTTTGATAAGAGTCTGTGCTGGCTTTTGATTACTGCTGCCTTTTATAAAGTCAGATCTGAATCTTTTATTGTGCATTACCAAGAGATAAAACACAGTTACCACTAGTGCAATTTGGTTCTATAACCTGAGCAAAAATGCCTGTTACTTGATTCCGGATGCTACCAAAAGGGATAAGATTTTAATTACCAGACAGTAAAGCCCCTTTTCATTTTCATGGTAATCAACCTATATTTATTTGTACTCACTAATTATACAGTGGCTGTTAAAATGCCAGGGTTTAGGTACATATTGGGGTCACTGAAATTCAGAGAGGTGTTTATTTGCAAACCATGACCCGCCAGCTCCCATGTCTCCGCTCCCCTGCAGGGGTTCTTGCAGAGGGACACACAGGATCTTCCCAAGTGTTGGGCTGCCTGGGACTGTCACTTGTGCCATGCCAAAGCATGGGGACAGCGCTGCCTGTGGGATTGTGTGTGTCTGTCCATGCACTGTGCTCTGTGTGTGGTGTCTGTGGCAGGCAAGAGCAATTCCTGCAGGGTTCAGGAAGTCAGAAAGTGTGAAATGTTAGGGAGTTCTATTAAAGTCCTATGCTGCCTGTAAACAGTGAACCCAGCTCTTCAAGAAGAGTGCTTTATCAAGGGGAGTAGAATATAAACTCCCTTCCAGCTTGCTTGGGCCATAAATGACCTTTATAACAAGGGTAAAGTCCTGTTTCCACTTGCTTGGAAAATGGGGATAATGATGGTTCTTAGACAGCTCCAGCTCATTAGTACAGTAGGTTTGAAAAGACACTTATTTCCTGAAACAGAATGGGGTCACAACCCCTGGGATGCTCCTGGTGCTAAAATGCTAAACCCTGAGCAGCCCGAGAGAAGGGAGAGTGGAGGTGCCTCCTTAGTCATACCTTCCCTGTGGCCTATTCTTGGAAGGTGCCAGCCTTTCTGTCCTTTCTGTCCCTGGAAAGAGCATGGAAGAGGAAAATAGCCTCCTGGCTCATGTCTTAAGCACCTCCAGCTTTCACTTTAAAATTGAAAGTCAAGCTGGTGAGGCACGAGTGACACGGAGCTATTCATTGAAACATTCCTGAGGTAAAACACGTGCTGGGCTGCAGGCAGACCACACCACACCACAGAGGAGTACGGAAGAGGATGGACAGGGGTTTTCCAGAGCAGAACTGCTCTGGAAAGGGAGCAGAGGGAGAGGGATGCAGAACTCCAGCTCAGCAAGCAGCTCTGGGTCACTCCTCTCCACTGATCAAATTTAGGGGAACTCCTGGGGGTTCATCAGCGGGTGCTGGTCTGTCAGGGCAGCCGGGAAAGGAGCGCTGCTTTGCCAGAGCATTGGGCTGCGAGGACCAGCAGTAGCAGGAAAGCAGAATCGCTGCCTTTAGCAGCTCGGTGGTGTGGGGAGGTGACAAACTCGCGGCTTCTGGCGGCAGAGGGCACACCGACACAGCGCCGGGGAGCGACACACGGGCACATCCAGCACGGGGACACGCTGCTTCCCACAGCGGGGCAAATCCTGCTCTGTTTACCTGACAGGACAATGGTGCTTTGCTTGGTGAGCCCGCTGGGGTTTTACCCGGATTTCTGGGGACTCTCCTGCACCAAGGCTTCAATTCTGAGTGTGCAAGAGACTCAGACGCCTCGGCAAGTGCAGGAGCAGAAGGGGGGGATCACACTGTGCCTATAGCAAGCTGTGGGGTGAGGAAATGGCTGTGAATAAAAGCATCTCTCCCACGTTAGCCAGTAGACTGACACCAGGGAAATCCAGTGTTTAGTGTGACTCGTTGGCCGTGGCAGGCTGATTTAAAGTCACCTGCAGTGCAAAGCCCCTCGTGAAGGATGTGTGAAGCCTGTGAGCGTTTGCTAGGAAAACAACCAGCATCATTTAGAGTTAAGAAGGTACACGGGGTTGGGCTGGCCTTTGGACTGTTGGCATTGAGAGCAGTTTGCTGGAACAGAGAGGATGTTCTGTCTCTGGGTCCTCAGACTGTGACACAGATGGTCACCACTCTGCTCTGGGTCTACTCCCTGAAACAGTTCATCTTGGTGTGCAAAGAGGTCCTGATCCTGCAAGGGGCTCTGGACAGGGACAGCGGCCTTCTTCTATGAGGCAACTTACAGGATCAGAACTCCACCTGGAGTTTAATTCTAAGGCACACACCTCCTTTGATGACACTTTCTGTGTCTGAGCAGAGGACACTCAGGAGGTCTTGCCAGAGAAAAAGTTTCCTTGAACTTTTCCTGCAATGATACTGAACTCTTGCCACGGTGTAGCTGTATTTCCCAGGGCTTACACTAAATCAATCAGTTGGTGTTGCACAAGAAAGAGCTGCCCTGCAGTCTTTCTGAACGTTTTATCATATTTGCGCTGATGACAGTAGTCCACACACAATAAATCAGCAGGGTCTTTTCCAAAAGCTGCTAAAGCAAAGCTTCTTTAACAGGAAGCTTCAGGTATTTTGTCAGTGTCAGAGCATGAAGACCCCAATTCCCTTGTTGCAGATTCCCTGCAGGGACTGGGCAGCCTCATGCTTGATGCTGCTGCCATTCCTGACCCAAGCTGTTAGACCCCCATAACAGGAGTCCCCATGGCTAATAATCACCACAGTTTTTGTGGGGTTTTTTGCAGCCCATCTGATGAGCCTGGCTGCAGGTTTCCGGGTGGGTAGAGAGCAGACACCCACCTCTAAAGTCTTCCCTTTAAAGGTGACTCGTAAAAACCACACCCTGAGATGAAGGAGAAGATCTCTTAGTGGATATTTGGCTTGGGAAAACAAAACAGGCAAAGCAACTACAGCAACAACAATAAACTCAAAAGAAGATCTGCCCCTCTGTTCTGGAGGACTTCAAAATGTTCTTTGTGCTTGCTTCTGTAGCAAAGCAGGAAGGAACTCTGTGCTACCAAGGTAGGCTGCAATTAGGTGGGGCTGCTGATTTTGTTGATGTGAGTGCTGCTGGTGGTTGTGTGGGGGCCAGTAAAGGCACTGTTTTTTGTTTGTGTTGTTTTTTGTTTGTGTTTATTTTGTTTGTTTACAGGTGTTTTGTGTGCACCTGTATCTTTGAGATACAGGCTTTGCTGTGTGCAGACAGACACCCAGGTGCTGGAAACCAGGCAAGGAGGCTGGTGAGGAAAAACCCCTCGGGTCTTGAAGCCCACGGGATTGCACATCTGCTCACAGGATGCTTCCTAGAACGAGCTTTAGAAAACTGCTCCTCACCAGGGGTGTTTTAGGGTACCACAATGGCTTTCTTGGGGTGTTTCTTACAAGAACTGCAGGTTCCTGCAGGACAGGCATTTCCAAGGGGGATTCAGCATCTTGCTGTAGTTATGGGACAAGATAACAGCACTGACCTGTGTAACCACATTGAACACAGACCATTTATTTCTACTGGAAACTTTGAATGGGACTGGTAAACCTCAAAAAATAGGAAGTCTTCATCCAAAAGTCTTGGGAAGTACAGTCTAGCACCATATCTTCCAAACATAAGATGTGTGCTCGTATTCATATTCTGCATGAGCTGCATAGCTGGTGTTTGTTGGTGCATGTCTCAGAATCAGCAGTGAAATGAGCAGCCTAGATAGATTCATTCTTGTAATGTGGCTGTAAAGTGGAATGTGCTTCTAAAACGCCATGACATTGATTCCCCACAAAGTGACAGTCTTGTCTCATTACCTTGATTCATTTGTTGTCTGATGGATTTTAATAGCAAAGACCTGAATTTCAATGATTAATCCCCCACCCCAAAAGGAAAAGGTTTCGAGCTGTGTCACATAAGCAGCTTCAAAAAGAGCCAGTATTTGGGAAGAAATTCACAGTATTGGAAGCCTGATGGCAGGGAGCCTCAAACGAAATGGAAACATGGAAGATGTTTCCATCAGATGGAGAGATAGGGGAGAGAAATGTTGGATGTGACAGGCATTAGCATCGAACAGGTAGGCACAATGTCCCCATAAAGAAAGAGCAGCTCTCTGTGTCCGAATATCTTTTGCTCTGACTTACCCCTGCCTGTGCTGTGGTAATATTTCCCTGAAGCAATCCTTCTCATATTTGGGACTTCACACAATATGTTTTATGTGCCACAAAGAGTTACAATTCCACTGGGATGTATTTGACTTCAGAACATAACAGATGCTGTTTCTGAGTAGATGGAGTAGAAGTTCCCTGTACCAAACACAGAAAGGAGAAAGGAGTGACTATAGCATGTGTAGAAAACATCCAAAGGAATTAAAGGAAGAGGAAAAAAAACAACACTTGAGAGTGGACAGAGATAGTGAGGGGAGGTTTGTGCACTGCGTTTTAAGTTTCCTGTAACATCTTAGTTATCTGAGATCTCTGGGCTTATCTCCCCTAAAAGTGGCAGCTAGGAAACGACATTCTCACTGTGCTGCTTCATCAAAGTGATAGCTGCTGTTTTAACAAGCTGCATTAGCCAGAGATTGATGGCTCCATTTGCAGCATGAAAGGTCCGTGCTGTTTGCAGCTGTGAAGGTCTGAGCTCCCTGGGGTCCCTGCTGACAGGGGCATGTCGGCCAATTTCCAGGGAGGCAGAGCTGGTGGAGAGGCTGCTCCCCTGTACCTGGGCATCACACTGGGGACATGGGCATCCCCACGACCCCCATGTTGCCTGCTGGAACACTTGCAGCCCTCCCCTGCACTGGCTCAGAGCCTGAGTGCAAGTGAGGATTGTTCATTTTGGGATCCCTTGTAGGAAGCTGATGTCATTCCACACGGGTGTTGTCTGTGTGGAGCAGCGTGGCTGGGTGATGACAGGGCACATCAGACCTTCCTCTGGAGGCATAAGTCATCTGTCCCATTCATGTCATCTGTCCCAGACCACAGGGTTGCATCAATCCAGCCCTTCTGCTTGTTCTCAAGGCCAAAAAGGTAACAGGGAGGAAGTGGGGTCAACTGGTTGGGTCTGTCAAAGCTTACACACACACTGCCTATGAAGTCGTCTTAATCCACTTGGGGAATGATTCAAGTGCTTGTTGGATGGGGAGTCAACACTGGTCTGTAGTGACTCCTGCTCCAGTGAGCAGAGGCATAAATGTCAGGTAGACCCTTTGAATCAGGCAGTGGGGGTGGTGGGCATAGGGGGGGACAGCAGAGTTCATGAGAGGAAAAAGTGAAGGAAGATTAAGGCAGATGTTATAAACATACAGTCAAAGATAGCAATGCTGCGGTGAAGCAGTGAATAACGACAGGGGCTGAATCTCTCACAGATTTCTTGCTGAGAACCTCTACAGGTAGGTCAGCATAAAATCTGTGATCTTGTGTCAGTTGTGACCACATTCATGTTTACTGAGCTGTGTTGGGTTTTATTACCGAAGACTACAGCTGGATTCACTGAACTAAAATATGTGATTTTCCTCCTTCAGAATTTCAAGTGATTTTCAGATGTTCTTAGCTGATCTTCATGCTTCTAAGATTCTGTATCTGACCATCTGTCTCCAATTAGTTCTTTCAGCCGTGCAGACTTCTCTCTCTGCAGTTCTCACACATCTTTTTTTTCTGCTCCATTATTAATAAAAGGAACATCAAAGCGCTCTCAAAGTATCATTTGCTCTATTTGAAGAAGGATAACTTCATCCATCTGGGAAGAGGTAGGACAAGACAAATGAATCTTTTCCCTGAACTTCTCTTAAGAACCACTATTTTTTTTCTAAGGTGTATAAGGTGACTGAGTGTTGTGGCAGAGTTCCTGGGCCAGACACAGAATCAGGATTCAGGAGATCTGGGTTCACTCTTAGGCTCTGCTAAGCCATTCTGGCTCCTACCTGTTCAATAGATAACACCATCTGTACCATTACCTTCTTTTCCCTCTGGAGCCGAGCAAACAAAATGGAATCTGCACACTGCCACCCCTCCTGGGACCATGGCTGTTCTCAGGAGCGGCTCCAATACAGTGCAGATGTAACCTGTGCTATTGGGAAAAAAACTTTGTCCTAAATGTTCCCTAAGCTCAGCCTCTTTCTCTTGGTCTTTTCTTGAGCTATGCTTTAGGTAGGCTGACGTCTGGTCCTATATCTGCTGATACTGACCTCATTTCCCCACTTGACCTTGAACCTTTCTCATCAGCACAGAAGTGTTCAGTGATGACTGCTGCCCGTGGCTGCTCTCACTGAATGTGCTCTGCCCTTCTCATTCAGGTTCTGCAGGGCTGTTTCTGTTAAAAAAGGAATAAAGGGAGTTCTTGTGGATCAGGTCTTGTCTTTCTGATGGGGCCCAGAAGAAATGAGGTGCACTAAAAGTTATTTCTCTTAGGAAGTCCTTCCCAGCCTCTGGGACTTCAGGTAGGACCTGCTGAACCTGAAGGTACAGATGTGCAAGCTCATCTTCTCTCTGAGTAGTTGTAGATATTTGTGTGCCAAATAACTCTGATTAGCTTCCCTTCCCTGCCTCTTGTGGATTCAAAGGCCATCTGTCCATCTTGGTTCATTTTTTCAAGGGCAGATTCCCTGCCAAAGTATTTTTCTGTGTTGGGATATCTGGTCTATTTTGTCTAAAGCACATCAGTTTGAAGATATTTACTGGAACATCTCTGGGTTTGTTAGCTGACTTCTCTGCTTCATTCTAGATGAGGAAAGTTAGCTTTACTCCTCTAGATGAGGAGAGTTAGTAATGTGCTTCCTGCACAATGTACACACTATACACGTAAAAGACATGCTGCCTGAAGCAGCAAAGAACAACCTTTAAATAACTCTTATGGCCCATTAGCCATATGATGACACTTGGTAGGTAAAGGAGATACCCAGAGAGATCTCAGGAAATCCAACAAAAAATGACTTCTGAAAGCCTTTGTAAAATTGTAGGCCTGTGTGTGATTTGTGTAATTAATAGACAGTATTGTTTGAACATGGCATGGTTGTTATGGATGACATGCTCGGCCTCACCTTTGTATTGTGTAGGAACATGCTGAGATTAATTTAACATCTACTGTCCATCATTTGCAGAATTCTGTGCCCAGGCTTGGACAGTTAATGAGTCCCCTGGAGTCCTTGCTTTCAGCTTTAATTTTCTCCCCTTCTGAGCAGAGACGAGTCAAATAAGTGAAAAATCCTATGAACAAGGGGAGAAAAGAAGGTTAAAATTCATATTTCCTGTATTTGGGGTGAAGTTTTGTTTTCTGCCTAGGGCCTTTGTCCTAGACAAATGTGCATCTCTGAAGACAATTCCAAGTCCCAAAGCAGTGTGAACCAGAACAGGGTGCTCAGGGCATGACCCCTTAGCTCTCATCTGTAAAGCTTCATACATTCCTCTTCTCTTTCATATTAAAGAATCTCCCTCTTGTGGAATTACAGAATTGTTTAGCTTGGAAAAGACCTTTAAGATCACTGCATCCAGCTGTTAACCATCCTTGCTCTTCTGTTCAGGCCAGTTCTGCCTGAAGAACCAGATCCATCCATCAAAGCCCTCCAGGCACATCAGCCTGTAGGCACCATGGGACAGTGACCCAAATGAGTTCATAACCCTGGAATGCACACAGACCCCTAATTCTGCCTGTTTTTCCCCATGCTGCATGGATTAGTGCTCAAGCACTTCAGAGACACGTCCATTTAAAAGAAGAATATGTGAGAGCTTTCTCCCCAGCAGGGAGACACCCGTTGCTGTTACTCAGCACTCACTCCACTCTCCTGGTGCCACTGTATGATTCAGGCTCAGTTGCCTCCAACGCTGCTCAGAAAACAATTCCCAGCCCCTCATCTGACATCATGGCACTAAATCTATTCTGTAGCTGCTGATCTCAAAGTGGACCAGCAACCTTCCTCCTGGTGCCTGAAGTCACCAACTTGCAGCCTTTTCCATCAAAGGAAGTCTTTTTCCCCAACCCACTGAGTACAGGCTCTGAATTTTCTTCCTGCTGTGCCATTGGGTGTTTGGAGTCTTGGGGAAGATTCTGTTCTCTTTCCTATAACATCTGATGTTGTGCAGACTTCCCATCTCCTCCTGCACTTCTCCAACAACTTCCTCCAGGCAGGAAGACTCTTTCCCCTGCTGCAGAAGAGTTCAGCCTGTGTTGAGGCAGTTGCTGCTGGACTCCGCTGCATCGCCACGAGTGCTAAGCACACACACACTGTCCCCAGCAGAATTTCTGGGTTCTTTCTATCTGCTCTTCTTTGCAAAATGCTGCATGAGTTTGCAACTTCTGCTATAACAGCACAGCCCAATTTTTGAGTCTGTGTCACAAAGAGCAAACTTAGGTGGCAGACGTGAAAAGCTTTCCTTATTCAGGAGTTCAAGGGCACAGGAAACATGGTGCAGAAGGAAGACTCTAATGGCACCCCTGCAAAGCAGAGGTTCTTCCTCCTCTAACCTCCTCCTGTCTGTGTAGGTCCTTCGGTATGGAGCTTCACCACTGTCTCATCCCATCTATTTCAGTGAAGCTAATAAAACCCAGTCAAGACATTTATCTGGCATGCAAAGCTTTAATCAGAGCTCATCAGGTCAAACAAATTGAGGTTGTAGCTTCTTCACTGGTAAGGCATTACCTGCAGTAGGGCAAAGGACTGGAGTAGATTTCTTCTACCTGGACTAAAAGTCATTACATGTGATGACTTCTGTGCAAAAATGTGGGCAAATGCATAGCCTGAGCTGGTGTTTAATGGGGAAAGCTCCAGTCCCATCCAAAGCTGTGGTAACAAAGGAGGGACTGCCCAGATATCTACAGGTTCATTCCTGGCTGGGGTGTGCTGAAGTAATTCAGCATCCAGGTGAGCCTGTTTTAGAGATACCTCTCACACACAGCAGCTGAAGGAGCCATGAAATTCTTTCCTGCACAGTGATGGCTGATTGTGTGAAGGCTGCTATCCAGGGGCCAGGCTGGAAGAAAGTTTGGGACCTAAGGACAGAGCAAGTCATGATGTTCTCTGTGTTTTGGAGGGAGGACAGAACTTGGGAAGGAAGTAGAGGACAGGAAAAATGTATCCTTCTGGCAATAATGAGAGGAGAAAGTCAACTTGTACTATCAGGGCAGGGAAGTGAACGGAACAGTAGGCTTGGAATTAGCAAATAAACTGCTTTCTCACTAAAACTTTGAATAAGCAAGATGTTGAGATACACCCTGCCAACAACACCCAAGCTAATCTGGCTTATGCATTTTCTTGTTTTTGCCTAAACAACACTACAGGCTATACAAGAGCCTAACATCTCCGAAGATGGGTTTGCTGCTTATTCCAAGGAAGCTAATGATATCACTGGGAACAGCTTGGGGTCAGACAGGGCTTGATGTGCCAGTGCATGTGTAAGATTTCTGAGCTTGATGCCATCTGCTCACGGAGAGGATTGGATCACTGTAAGGATGTCAACAGACAGGCTTGGGAAGCTTGGCAAAACGAGGAGGGGAAATAGAATGTTCCAGAGTGCAGCAAAATGACTTTTCTGTGTTGCTATTGCTATCATGAGGTTGGTCAGTCATTTTTAAAAATCTTCTCCCTTCCCACTGGCCTTTGGGGAAATGTTTGCAGGAGGAGAGATGTGAATTAAACGGAGAGAAATATGGCAGTGGGACTAGCAGGCTGATCAGACCAAAACCCTCCCCAAACTTCCATGTGGTTCTTGGAGACATCACTTGTGAACCCCCAGAGAATCAGGCCTGGTGGGTTAGTGGAAGAAAAACAGCTACTGAGCACTACAGCTAGGAGCTGTAAAATCTCTTTGATGCAGCCCCCCAATACCTGTGAGCTTTCTTATTTAAAAAAATAAAATTGTAAAGAAAATGTGAAATTGAAACTCCGGGTGGTAGACTTTAATAGCAATGTTCTTTGCTCCAAGAGTCAAGATAATTGTACATTGAAATATTGTTTTGCTCTAACATTAGTTTTGCCTTTCTCTGAAGTGTGACATAAATATGTTTAAAATGGATAATCATACCCAAACCATTTCCATTATCAACTAAGAAGATTTGGGTGTTCTGTTGCAGTTAAGCTGTTTTAAACAAACACACTTGCTGTGCTATTTTCATGCTATAATGGAGATACTTAACAGACTGTAGAAGTTTACCTATTCTTCCTCCTGTGCAGAAAATAAAACTTTGTTGTTTTTCAACAGCTGATGCTTGAATACACAAAACCCACTTTGTGTATATGCAGATTGTCTGTCACAATATTTAGCTAATTCAAATTGTTGCTCACTAAAGACTAATTTTTCCCCCTGAAGCTCTGTTCTCCTTTTCACCTGTGACAGGTACAGAATAGTTTATTTACAATAAAAAGTCTGAAGAGATGGCTGCCCGTGGAGCCCAGAGAGGGGCTGCTTTGCTGAGCTGAGGGTAAGGAGGGGCCCATTTCCTTGGTGCCTGGTACACAGCTGTGTTTGTGTGAGGTCAAAGGGCCAAGGACAGACTGGGAGCCAGTGTGGCACGAGAGGCAGATTTGGAATGGATGAGCAAGGCTGTGAAACTCATTTGTGTGGTTTATGAACTGCAGATCATGGTCTTACTGGGTCAAATTGTATTGAGCTGAACAGCCTCAACTCCTAGAAAAATATCCCAGGAAAACGTGCTCGTCTGCCTTCTCTTGGTAGCTCAATCTTTCTTCCTCCATTACCATATCTGTTGGTTGCTTTGATGTGTGGCTGTCCTTGAAAGCTGAGGGTTGGAATGACAGATGATAGGGTTACAATTGTGGTAGTGCTGGGAAACAAATGTTCTCTAGGCCAATGTGACAGGGATGTCACTTGGCAGCTTACCAAACTCGTTTTTTTCCTTATTTTAGTTGCAGTCTGTTTCACTCTGAAGTATTTTCTCCCATACTTGTAATGGTGCCCTCAGAAAAATATGCAAGGTGGCTTTGCATGTTAACCTTTAGATAGAACTGTTTCAGGAGTGTGTGCCTTGGGAACAGAGAAAACGTGATTTGTGGCCTCAGTGCTCAGGGCTAACCTGGATGATTCCTGAACTGTGAAGAGAACTTTTCTTGGTGAATCTAAGGTATATATTTTTGCGAAAAGAACAAACCTGTTTTTCCCACTAAGTCTTGTTTCATTTAATTTTATGAAGTGCTCCTGTACAGAAGTCTGAATGACTGCATTTTACCTGAGGTTCAATTAATGCATTGATTATTAGTCTGTAATTCTCTTCTGCAGCTCAGTATTTGGCTGCATAGTGTGTTATCTGAGCTGTAAGGAAATACCTTTACACTGTCCTTTCTTCCAGTGACCATGGGCCTGCAAAGAAGACTATGCAAAAGAAAAAGCCAATTTAGAAGATGCCTGAAATGCAACATGCGGTGGGAAAGGTAGAAAAATTGCAGATTTTTTTTTTTTTTTACACGATGACATTGAAGACAACTTTTTAATAGGCCTGCTTTTATACTGAAGTTTGAATGCTGGAAAAACTGCTTTGGTGAAAAGGCTCAAAACCTAGCGCAGCAATTTTCATGCTCACACACAGAAACATGAGCTGTGCTTTGTGTTTCACCAAGAAAGCTTGGATGAAAAGGTTCTGTTGGGAAAGCTCCTTTCTTCAAGCTTCACTTGTACAGTACAAAAAGCCTTTTAAAGAGAGGTGCAGAGCAGCATAGGGGTGCTGGAGAACAAGCTGCTGTTACTTTGCTAATCCTGCTCCTTCAGCAAGAATCTAGCATTGCTCTCTCATCTCCCTCAGGACTTGTTGCACTGGTCACCTCTATTGCTTTTGGGTCTGAGAGTTATCTCCTTTTCCTTATATTCAGGTGAATATATTATTAGGTGGAGAAGATGAATGACCTAATTTTTCCTGGTCATTTGGGCAAGTCCAGCTCAGGTGGACAATGCAGGATGCAGGAGTTGGTGGGAGCTGTGAAATTACGTTCTTCCTACCATCCCACAATGACAGACAGCAGTGTCTGTGAGATGTTGCTTTCCTGGTCCCTCAGCAGTGGCTCCAGTAGCCGAGGGAGGTGTAGGCATGGGATAGAAATGGGATTGCTTTCTATCCATCTACCTATCCTACACCCTACAACTGTTGGGAACCACTCCAGCTTCCTCCTGGAGTGAACTTTTGTCCAGCAGCTGAATGAGCCATTAACCTGGTACACAGGGCTAAACAAGGCAGTCCAACCTCCCCTCCTGCTGTTGGCACAGACGCTCATTGGGCACCTTTCAGCTGACAAATGAGTTCTCAGGACCTCTTCACGCATCCCCCTTCTAAGGGTGAATCCCTTTAAGTGCCTGTTGCAGTCAACTTCCTGCTGAGGCTGGTTGGATTTTCCATGGTGTCTGTCAGTGGTGGGGGTGAGAGCTGTGGTGGTGCAGCTGCTGATCATGGAGGGACAAATCCTGTCTCTGAGCTTGCGCTGAGAGTCCACCTCCTGCCACTTTTTGGACATAATCCCATTATGTCAGGCAAGCGGGCTGTGCTCTTCCCAGCAAGCAAGGAAAGCGACACGATTTTGGGCAGGATGAGAAGGGAGACCTGTCTGTGTTAGTCTCATGCTTGGGACAACACGTGGCTTTCATGGATAAGTGAGTTAAGAGGACAGCTCTGGCATTGCTCTGTTGTGGGCTGGATTGGCAGGCAGTGTTTGAAGGCTTACCCTTGGTACCATTTGGGAGGAGCAGGCAGCTCTGTGATGAATGTTTTCTGCCTGTTTGTGTTTTGTAGCAGCGCATGGTTTAGCACAAGAACGCAGGAAGGGCTCTGGGATGTTCAGGGAACACAAACAAGGAGCAGCTGGCTATGATTCCTGTGCCTTTACTTCTGTGGTTGAAATTTCCCGAATCAGAATATATCTCAATTTTGTTTGCTAAGCATGGAATCACTGTTATGGTACAGAGAGCGATGGTTTATGGCAGCAGTGTTGGGAGGCTCAGAGGGAGTTTCTATCTCTTCCCCATTCAGTGGGATCAGTCAGAGGGCAGGGACTGGCCAGACAGTAAACGTGCAAGTTGCCATGAAGGACACGAGTTGAACTTTCTGTCGAGCTGGGCAGCACTGAACTTGGTGTGTCACAGATAAAGCAGAGCTGATTGGTAATTCTAGACACAGCTCTGCCGAGCACAAATTCATGAGTGACTGGCACTGGGCTTTTTGAGCAAAAAGATCAACAAATTATTCCTCATATCCTCTGTGCAAGGCATAATCCAGTTTTTTGCAAAAAAGCTACAAAATCATGAAACAGGTCCGCAGGTCCCCGTAGTAAAGCTGTGAGAGTGCAGGGTTAAGTCTTCTTGTGCGTTGGTCACCCAGCTCAAGGAGAGTGTGAGGGCACTGGAAAGCCTTCCTTGGGTTTCACACTTGGTTTGTGCTTGTATGGGAGCCAAGGGGGTGGCTTGTGTCCAGCTTTTAGGATCAAAATGTACCTTGGACGTGGACCTGTACAACACCTGGGCAATGTGCCAGAGTTTCCTCACTGGGACAATCCCTCAAACATGGCAGTGGATAACCTAATGAGCATTATTAGCTTTTTACATCTGCACTGGGAGCCAATAATTCCTCCTAAAATCCATGCTGAAGTGGGCACTAGGAACGGCTGACATTTAACTTTTCCAAAAGAGTTCATTTCAAGGGCTAATTCACTTCAGATTAATTTTAGAGCAAGTGATTTAAGAAGCCTGAGGAAAGTTCAGGCAGTCTGGAGACCAGGACATCAGGGGATTACAGTTCTGGAGAGGTAACTTGGGGTGTTAAACTCTGCACAGGGGGAATGACTTTTTGGAGCTGGTTTGCTTGAGGTGCAAGGGTTGTTATGTGGGTGAAAGGCAAATATACTCCATATTTTTTTGGAGCAGAAATTGTTTTCCTGACTGTTAATGTGTCAGGCCTCATAAAAGCACAGCCTGCAGAGGTTTGGGTTGGTGTTTTTTGATTGTTTGCTTGTTTCTGGTTTCCAGAAAGCTGAATGATTGGAGGTAAAGGACAAGTGGCTCCTTTCCACACACCTTCCAGAAAGAGGCAGATGGAGGCTGTGCAGTCCTCAGCCCAGTTCTCTGCCGAGGGACCTGCCAAATATTTCAAGCTCCCCACTCACTTTTTCCTGTGTGTCTGCATTGCCAGCTGGCTGCTGTTATGGCTTGCAGGAATGTTTTATCTGGTAAAACAAAGGAAAGTTTTCATGTCTCCTGCTCTGGATTAGAGTAGGTTTCTGGAGCCTGCTTTCTCCTCTGTAGAGGCCATGATGCCCCAAAGTGAGCCCTATACAGGTGTGCTTGTCAACAGGTGGTGGTGGGGGGGTAAAGCTGATGACATCTAGATCCACTTGATCCTAGAGCTGCTTTAAACCACAGTGGGAAAGGAGTCTGCCTCCTGAATGCAAACTGTTGCCTTGATGATTTGTTCCTACAGGGTTTAGAGAAGTCTTCCCTAATCCAACAGAGCTGTGTTTGTGCAAACTGTTTTAACTGCACCATCCAGCTCTTCTGTACTTAAATACTCCATCAGGATGGCTGTTTAGCATGTACTTCTAGTGACCTTCATTTTAATTGTCTACCTGCTTGCAGTTCATTTGGATGATTCCAGCAGGGCATGCTAGCTTTAATTAAAAACTGTTTCTTTCCAAAAGCATTAAGTTGCTTGCTTTCACTTCCTTGTAAAAGCAAAGTAAGTATTTGGATACATACTGAGGAATCCTGAAACATTTCCGTGGGGAGCTGAGCTACTTCATGTGTCACTGCCTTGGGGGACTTGGGGCAGCTGGTCCCTGTCCCCACAAGTCCTTGCCATCGGATCAGAGCTCAGGGATGTGTCTAGTCCACTACCCCGAGGGGAAATAGAGGAACAGGGAAGGGCCTACCTTGTGTCACCCAGAGATGCAATGGCAGAGCTTGAATGCAGCCTGCTCTTCCCAAGGGTTTGACATCGTGGCTCAGGCCAGCTGAGGCACGGCAAAGGAGTTCAGTGCTGGAGAGAGCTGTTGGAGGATGTGCTGGTAAGAAGTACAGTGGGGACTCCCCCCTGCCTTTGCATTTGTCCTTGAAACTGAAGGTCTCACTAGGTCTGTCCTGCCTGCCTTTCCAGGGTTTGTGAGATTCCTTGATGGAATTTCACAGTGGTTGGGGTTAGATGGGACTGCTGGAGCCATGCAACCCCCTTGCTCATGTAAGACCACCAAGACCCGGTTGCACAGCTGCCTTTTGAACATCCCCAAGGCTGGAGATTCCACAACCTCTGCCAGGCCTTGGTCACTCCTGAGTGCTTGCTGTGTTTGAATACAGTTTCCTGTGTTTCAGTTTGTGACCACTGCTTCTTGTCCTTACACTGGATGCTGCTGAGAAGTGCTGGGTGCTGGCTTCTTTACACCCCCTCTGTCCTTGGATATCTCCAACACCTGGCTGGACAAGGTCTTAATCCTGGCTGGACCCACCTTGAGCTGCAGGTTAGACTACAGACTTCCAGAGGCCTTTCCAAACTTTTATTTTTGTGTGATTTTTACAGGGAAGACTAAGGATTGTAGGCAACGCTGAAGTGTTTTTGGTTTTGTTTGTTCAGTGGTGAGTATCCTTCTGTGGGTAAAACCCTTTCTCTCTTTTGTACACACTTTGTCATTAATATTATTGTGGCTCTTACCATTTTCAGTAAATTGTTAATCCAACTCTCAATCTTCTAGTGTTCCCCCATTATTGGAAGAGGCAGGGAAAAGGGAGCAGCTTGAGTGGGTTTAATTTTCCAGCTGCGCTTCAAACCACCACACAAGCTCACTCAACAACAGCAGCTCTGAGCAAAAGAATACAATTACAGGCAATTTTGCCCAGGTTCCTCTTTAGTCAGAGCATACTTCTTTTTATAAGAAGCCTTTAATTTTGATTACTGCAAACACTCCAGTCAAAGGCAGTCAGCAGGTAGCTATGGCAACCCTGAGATAAGCTGTCTAAAATATACCAGGTAAAATAATGAGGGGATAATAATATGGGTTTAGTTCAAATAAACTATTAAGTGTGAGTAACGGTTTTACATTTAAAAAATACACCGTATTTCTGAGCTACAAATTAGTCATGGTTCAGGGCCCATTGTTCATCTCACTGCTGTAGGTGGTCTCCAAAGAATACTGCGAATACATGCTTCCTGCATTTGTTAACCCAGCACTCAGCAGGAAAAAAAAACCCATGTAGCTCCAAAAAATAAAACTGTTAAAGAGAGAAGAGAGAGGGGAGAGAGCTCAGGTTAGAAAGATTACCCATGCAGAGAGAGCTACGGGCTCTTCTCAGAGTTTTGCCTAGCTAATTTATTGTAACTGTGCCCACAATAACCCTTTTTCCTCCCAAACCCTCTCTGTTGAACCCAAATCAAAACTAGCAATTAGCAGCTGGGTCATAAGTGTTGTGTATACTCAAGATGGGACAGTCTCTACCCAAAGAAAACCTATGATTTAAATAGTCTGGTGTGTTTGCTTAACTTGTGGGGAAGGAAAGGAGAGCTGGTCACACAGGAGTAAATAGACGTGTCCTAACATCAAGGAAGAATTCGTCCTTCAGACCTGGCAATGGCCACAAGGATTTTGAATCATGAATCCTGCAGCAATCTCTGCATCTTTTTTAGTTGGTTCACCTTGGAGCATCTGGGACATAAAAGATTATTATGTCATTTTTTCACAAAATACTGGCAAAGTACTGTCTGAAGCAGACCCAGTAAACAACAAATTATATAGATAAATATTTTTATATCTATCCATCCATCTATCTATCTATCTATCTATCTATCTATCTATCTCCCCTGTTTGTGTATCCTCCAATATTTCAAGATAGTTATGGAAAACACAGATAATAAGCAAAGGGGTTTTGCTGAGTTAGCTTTTCTTACCAACAACAAAACCATTTAGGTCCATGGAGCTGGTCATGTGAGGGAAAACATAGTTCTCCATGGGGTTGCTTTTCGAAATGGACTTCGTAATTGATTTTTTTGTTTCTCAGAGGTTCTTCCTGACTAATTTAAATTCCTTCTCCAGAAGCTCTAAGTATCTCTGTATGCTTGTTTTTGTCAGGTATTGGATCTGGAAGAAGTTAGCTTTGTATCACAGCAACAGTGTCTTAAATAATGCAGTTTGCAGTGTTTATTCAGCCATTACCCAGGGCGAGATTTTGCAGGTAGGAAAGGGAGGAGAAGATGGAAGTCCTTCACCCTCTTCCAGCAGTGGGTCCCAGCAGGTGGGGACAGATACAGTTCCAGCCCTCTCCATAGCCCAGCAGTGTTTCCCTTTGGCCTGGTGGGCTCTCCTGCCATTTCCCATCAGCTATGCTTCATTAACAACCCTGCAGTGCCTTGGATTTTGCACCATCCTCCTCCCTATTGGTAGTTCCTGCTGTTTCTAAGGCATTTAGAGACCAGGGTTCCTCACAGAAGTGGTCTCAGGAAAGCAGTGCTCTCTTAGGCCTGGCGTGAGCTGGAGATCAGTGTTCCACATCTGTCTGTCTGTCAGTCTGGGCTTCAGACTCCCTTTTCTCATTGAGTCTCACCCCTCTGTGTTTGACACAGCATAGTCTGGATGTCAGGAAAGATGATGCCCAGGAGCACAAAAAGTTCCTCTGCAGCACCTAGTCTCCTTGATCATTACTTGCCTTTTTAAATTTTTTTTTTCTTTTTTAATTCCTCTGATTTGCCCCTGCTGCCTCCATGCTGCCCCTTGGAGCACAGTGAGGCTTTCTCAGCCTCTGTCACCGGCTGTTGAAAGGCTGCTCACACAGTGTACAAAGAAAGGCAGTGCTGAGGTCTGTCTGCTGTTGAGGTTTAATTCCCTTGTTGGCTGGTGGCAGAGAATTAAGCAGTGAAAGTTGCTGGCATTGACACTTCCCTGCTGCCCAAGTGCTGAAGTGAGCATTTTAGCAACCACTACCCAGCCATGCACCCCAGTCCCCCAAATCTCGTCGTGCTCCTTCTCTTTCCCCCAGCCCTGGGGCCAAAGCTGTCTTGGTGTCCTTCCTCTGCCTTTGGGTGCTGGGTCTGTTGGCTGCAGTGTGTGCAGCAGGAGACTGGGACAGGCATGGCTGACCCTGCAGGAAATGCTAACAGCATAAATATTTTATATTTACTGTGGCTATTATTCACAAAGACTAATTTGTGTGTTAATGTAAATCAAGAGCTACAAAATAAGGGGTAAATAAAAGGAGGGCAGATGGGGTAGTTCTGGGACTTCCCGTAACATTAGAACATTCAAAGCCATAGGAACGCCAGCATAGAAAACTCAGGTGGAAAATCCTGTCCTCAAGGCTCTGGACAGCCCTGCTGAGGGATTTCTGGTGGGAGGTTGCAGATCTGGGTGAGAGGCAGGCTGCAGGACTGTCAGTGAAAGGCAGAAGTACTGTACATCCCCACACAATCCTGTGCCTGCCTTGCTCATTTGTGCTCATTCCTGCAGCTGGCAGGTTCTGAGGAACAGCCTGATTTAATGGGAATGCTGGAAAACTGCCATGTCCTGCTTCCTTCCCATTTCTGGACAACCAAAGGCATTGAGCTGCTGCACACTGAGAAGTGCAGGACTGGATTTTATTCTTGCCAACAATGTCTCCCTGCTTCTTGTCTTCTGACTTGTTCTGGGTTTTGCCTGGTTTCTGTAAACAGTCATATTGCTGTATTGCATACAGCTTTTCTGTTTCGTGCAAGGATGTTGTCTCACCCAAATCCATCTTCCTATTAACCTGTGTTAGTAAACTCAGCACCTCCAAATTTTTCTGAAGAAGACAGGATATCATTCTGCTTTCCCAGGACATAATTGTGATCATCAACACCAGCAGTCACTGTAATTTATATACTTCTGAGAGTGTCCCTCTCCCATGGGCAGTTCTTTTCCAGCCGTGCCATGGCTTCTCACTATGCCTAGCCTGGGCTTGCTCTTGCAAAACGCATTGCAACAAACAAACACATGAAACACAGAAAGGAAGAAAAAAAAAAATGGAGCAAAAATCCCCTGTCAGCAAGGCCAAAACAGAAATGATGAAGAACTGTGCTGGTGGTTTCTCAAGAAGGAAGGCAAGTAAGAGGTGACAGCTTGGATACTCAGATGTGGAAGTGCACATCTCTGTGGGATAGAGAAGATCGAAAATGCAGGAGTGTTAGAGACAGGTTGAATTTCCTAGGCTGTAGGAGCAGGATATTGCACAGAGACTGTCATTACACCATGAAGTGGTGCTGGAACAGATCAGTGCACCAAATCCAGAGCTGCTTTGAGTGAAGACAGTGGGCCCTGCATGGGTGCTATGCCTCCACACTGTGCTTTGTGCAGCAGAGAGCTTAAGAAGAGATTTGAAAGAACACTGCATGCTTCAACATCCTTTCCTGCTAAAGCACAGCATGTCCATGTCTGTTGTAGTGTTTCCATGCAGAAGTTTATAAGAAACCAAGTTAGGTAAACACTGTTGGGTCTCTGCATGAGCACTTCAGAGAGGCAAATTTGGGATTCCCTGTCACCTTGAAATAGGGCAAAGGATTGCTCAGTCAAGCTGATGAAAGGTGTAACTTTTTTTTTTTCTTCTTTTTT
>VZTZ01011677.1:62584-125380 GCA_013400955.1 Drymodes brunneopygia
CCCCCCCATTCAGCAGCACGCCCACATTTCCCCTCAGTTTAAACAGTTTCTGTACATGAAAGTTTGCATTTCTAATATTTCTTCCTTTTTTTTGAGCCATCCAGGTCAAACTTTTCATATTTTATGTTCTCAGTGGAAGTTAGGTGCTTACCTAGAAGAACAGAAAATTGTTATCATGGAGTTAGTGGGTTCAAAGCAAGGGACTTCAAAAAATAAAAGCCTGGGAAGTACAGATTTGGTCATGAGATGGCAGTCCTGTTTGTGGAGAGTAATTTATGCCACTTCTAAATGGCATTTTGACTCAATTTTGTTTTGATGGTAAAATTCAAATTCATCTGGGCATATCTTGAGTTTTAATGGGGAGATAACAGTTTTGAAGTATTGAATCTTGAGTTCCTGTGTACTAACGCAGTGTGTTGGCTGGGGATAGAATATTACAAGGGGAATGCATCCTGCATGTCCAAATTTCTTACTTTGAACTGTTATACATTTTTCTTGAGGGCTTATTTAGAAGTCTGTGGGTCAATAATTTAAATGTGAATGAAGCTATCTCTTTCTAGCATGTCTGATTTCCTCTCCTCTGCCTTCCATTTTTTTTTTAGCATTCAATGTCTATTACAAATTAGATTCCCCAATGAATATTTTCTTTAGCTTCACTCAGAAAACTTGCTGTTGAAAGAAAGAAACTGTAAATAACTCTCCAGCTCGAGCACCCTGGCCAAGTACCTTATAGCATTTTTCTCTTAGAATTTAATTTGTTCTGTGATTTAAGGTGCAGCATTCACACTGAGCTGAGAAGCCTCTGTGCTTCCTCTCAGCTCTATCTTTATTATGGTCAAATGAGCACTTATGGTGTGCAGTGAGACTTCTCCACATTATTAATAACAGTTCTGACCTATGGGGATCCTGCTTTTCTCTGGCAGGGGAAATCTGTCTGCGATGGCCCAGGAGCAGTCACAGCTCCTTGTGCTTGCAGGTGAGCATCAGTCAGTTTTATCCACTCTACAGCTCTGCACAGCCCCTGCCCCCTCAGCCAGCTAAAAGGCAGAAATACATTTTCCAGCCTGGCTCAATCTGGAGCCTTCAGGAGGTGTAAGTGGGCCATTGCAGGGGAAACTCTGCAGTGTAGCTGCTGTGAGTTGTACCTGATGTTCAGAGGGATAAAAACACTTAATTAGCACTCTGCTTTCTTTCGTTTCTGTGAGAATCCTATAAACCAATTTCAAGCTGAAACTTTGGGCTGACTCACAGGCCAGCAGACTGACAAACCCTCAGGGAAGATTTGAGGGGTCTTTTCACAAGTCATCAAGCTCGATCTCTACAACTGAAGTGTGCATTTTTTTTGATGTGTGCATTTTTTCATGTTTCATGAATGCAATCTGCTTGCAAGAGAAGTGTGCATTAAAAGGCTATTGGAATTCAGAGGTATTTATCATGTTTTCAGGTTTGTTTTTTCTTTCTTGAAAGCCAAAAAAATGATCCCAGCCTGCTGTCAGAGTCTACTGTTACTGCCTTTTAAGTATAGCAAACCTTTTAGGTATTTAAACTGAGCAAGAAATTATTAAAATAAGAAGAGAACTAGGTCACAGTGGTAATTACGTTCAAAATTTCTATTGTAAACATTGTGATGAATTTTTAATCAGCGTTTTGAAAGCAGAAGACAACAGCTAGCTTTAGTGTTGAGAGCAGTACATTTTAGGTTTCTGAGGGAAGGTGAGTGCCTGTATTTTAGAACTGCAAGGGGTTGGCTGTAGGGCAGCTGTTTGTTCTCATGGCAAGTGCTTGAAAAGAAAAATAAGTTTTCAACTCAGAGATGCTTCAGGTTAAAAGCATGCAGGTTTGACTTGTGAAATCCCACTATTCACCTGCCATTTCAACCCCATTAGCCCACATGCAGGAAAAACATCCTGGACAGCTTTTCCCCACCACGTGATTTAGGATTCATTCTCTGGCATGTCCCACACACCTGATGAACAGCCCTGTTACCTTCCCAGTCCTGATGAAAGTCTCTCCTGAATCTTCTAGCCCTTGGGTTCTAGGACAGGTTTTGCTGTCCTTGGGTGGGTAAAAGAAGATCCAGTTGCATGCCAGTCTGTGAGACATGTGGACTGGTAGAAGACCTTTAGGGCCCTTTCAACATTTTTAATGAAACCTCCTACTTCATGTCCCACATAACAGAGAGAGCTTTCCTGCACTCAGTGCTGAGCTGTCGTCGTACACCAGAAATGATTGTGATGAAGAGGTGATGCCTGATACAGACTGTGGGGCAGGGAACACACTTGTTTCTGTCCATCCCACTGGAATTTAGCCTTCCCTGAGACAGAAAAACTCTTGCTGGTGTCTGCTGGGAAACATGGCCTGCATAAAGCATGGCCTCCTGCATGGCCTACACTGCAGTATGGATGCTGGAGAGGGAAAAGAGACAAGGGTATGGACAGGAGACAGCTTGATGCCAAGAAGGCAGATGATGGGAAAAGACCAAACAAGTAACCTTCCTTGGCCCTGGTTGTGGTGTTAAAAAAGCTGACATAAACTGAACATGGTCCTCTCAGTACTAAATTCCTTCTGCTCTTTCACCACTTCTCTTGTCCAGCTCTGTGACAAGAAGGTTCATTCTCAAGTATTCGAAGAAGCTGCTTGGCTGTTCAGCGCCTGTTTTTCCTTCTATGTGCACTGGTTTTATTCCAGCCTCCTCCAAGTCATTTAGGGAGGTGGAGGCAGCTGGCAGCAGTAGTTGCTGGTGCTGCTGGAGAGCTCCCTCAGCTCTGCTCACTGCACCTGAGTTGCATTTTTTGATGAAATGAGAACTGCAGTGTTATTGCCATGGGGACCTTTGCCATTGCAGGTTCTTGAGGGACCAGCTGGCACAGAGGAATGACATAGATTCTAGGACTTGTATGAGATCAGCTGTCTTGTATCCTCCAGGAAGCTCCTGCTTGCATTTTTTATCATGGAGATCCAGCTCTCTTAGAGAAAGGCTATAGGCTGCTATTTTCCTTCTCTTACCTTACTGTATTTCTTCTTTTTCCCTATTTTTCCCTTTTCCTTAAAAAAAAAACAACAAAAGCAAAGAAACAACAAAATCTTCAAAATAATGCTGTCTAGCTATCTCAAGATAGCACTGCTGAACTCACCTTGGCAAGCTCCACTTGGTTAAAAGACACTTTTGACAGCTTCTTGCTGCTTTTCTTAAAATTAAAAAAAAAAAACCCTGCCATTTTTGATTGGTTAAGCCCCTAAAATGCCCAGGTGAGATTGCAACACTGTCTTTTAATGTTCCCAAAAGGGGCTGGTGCTATTTTTCAGGACATGTACTGCCCACCTTGCAACTGGTAGCAGACAATTAATATGCGAATGTCTCATTTGGGAAAAATTGCAAATTACAGTGTCTAGGAAGCTGTAAATTAGAAGTAGCCCAGCCCATTATTCCCAGGCCTATTTGTGTGTCAGAGTGCACTGCTAAGGCTTGATTATTGTTTCCAATCTCCCCTACCTGCAGCAAGGAGCTGTGTGTGAGAGGCTGGCTCTGCTCTGGATAGTTTCTGTATCACTTTATCTCTCTCGTCTTCGACATTTCCATGCTTGATCTCCAGGTGCCAGAAGACTGCATTTTATCCCAGGACTGATGTCCTCATCACAGCATGAAAAGTCAGTCACAGGCAGTCGATTGGTAGGCAGAGATTTTTGTCTCTGTGCCAGTCCTCCTTCTGTGAGGCCACACTCAGCCCTACAGCCATTGCAACTCCCATTTTGGGTTGCAGTCCCTGGTCTCGGAGTTTCTTCTTTCCAGACACAAAACTGTGTATATTCGAACCAGTTCTGACACCCCCCCCCCCCCCACCCAGAGACCCAGATATCAGCCTCCTCTTATCAGTCTCTGCTGAGCTTCTGGCATTTGCAGTTTTGCCTGCATCACCTCCCAGAGCACGGCTGAAAACAGCCAAGAGTCCTGGTCATAGTCCTGCTTGTCATGACACCTCACCAGGGCTGTGCTGGTTTCTCCTGACTGGTTTCTTCTTGATATTTGTCAAGTAGGCAGTTCTTAACCTGTTTATTTCGTGCTTTATTGATGCTACATAGTACAACATTTTAAACCCAAATATAATTTCATACTAAGTCAAAAGCGCTCTGATGATCTAAGCCTATTACATCTGGACAGTTCCCTTTATCAACAAAATTTGTAATCTCATCACAGAGTGAAATCAGGTTTGTTTGACAAGACCTGTTTTCCATGAAAAGCAATTGATTTGCCTTGTATTCCCTATAATTCCTCAGAGAATAGATCCTGTATGGAGATTTCTACAGCTTTGGCCTGGATTGATGTTATTTATCCCTTTCCCTCTGCTTGTGGTTGTACAGTTTTGTCAAATTGTTGCTATGCTGTGCTGGGCTCTGCTGCTCTGGGAAGATGGAAGCAGGAATTTCTCAGAAATCAAAGTCCCAGCTGTGCCTCAGAGCAGGGGAGCAAGGGATCCCACGGGAAGCAGTTTGAAGGTCAAAGTGGCTTAGGTAAAGGTGATGCATCTTGAAGGACAGCATCCTCCAGCTGCCAGAATGAGCCATCCTGATGTTGATGACCTATAGGACACCTCTAACCAAGACATTAGGAATCAGGAAGCAGACCAGGAAATGCTCTTTCTCTTAATCCCTTAGTGAGGGAGAGTCTGTAGCTGTCCTTAATCTCCTGGACTGGGCAAGCCAGACAAATCCCGATGAAGTTGCTCACTTTAATGGGAACCAAGGCTTTAAATACAACTTCATACTCTGTATCACTTCAGTTTGGTTATGTTTTTTTTCCAAAAGGAAGTCAGTTTTTACCCTACCTAATTAATGCAATGGTCTTTTATGCTATAACTCTTACAACTCTGACAGTGGAATGGGTTTGACTGGAACTTTCCATGGTGCGTTTGCTTACGTGTTGCACAGGAGTAGTAAAGCAGAGGAGAACAAAGAAGGGTTTCACAGCACAGCCTGAGTGGCTCTGGAGTCTGTATTTTCCAGGTTTCTGAAACTGAAGAGTGGGACCTCAGCCTGTCTAAGTGTCAGAAGGGGTCATTACAAACTTCTGGAAGTGTCTGCAAGAAGGTTTTGCAGCCCAACAAAGCATCTCATCCACGTAGGCTCTTGAAAGACTTCTTATGACTCTCAGCGCTAAAAAAAACCTGCTGGGAAGGGAACTGCAGCAATAAATCCCCACAGAAATCAGAGCTGGTTGTTCTTCATCACAGGAATTGTGACAGAGGTGTAATTGCGTGTGGTGTGAGAAGAAATAGATAAGGACAAAAAAGCTTCTATTTTTTAAAAAATTTAAACGGTCTGTAGAAAGCAACTTGACCATTCCTTCGTCATTCTCTGCTTATTTTATTTGGCATCTGCTGTCCATTCATCTTCACTTCAAGATTTATCCTCAGTAATTTCATTTCTCTGTGCCTTTTTGTCTTTTTTTTCCCTTTAAGAAGCAAAGCATGACGGAATCAAGATGAAACCAAACCTCCTTGTCTCAGTAACTTTTGTAGCCACAAATTTTGGAAAACATGAGTCCTTAATATTCCTTTACCATTTAAACATAAAATCAAAAACTAACCAAGGGAGTCCAATTTGTAGTTTGAAATTAAGTTAGAAAATGAAATGCAACTTTTTGGGCTAGCTTTTCAGCTGCTCCATCAGAGTCACGCACTAATTAGCAGGACCTGTAAAACTCTGTTTTTCTATAAAACCATATATTTCTGTTAGCTGAAGTTTTAAATTCTACTTATTGTTTCGTTTGCTAAAAATGCATACATATATATGTTTAAAAGTGTGGCTATTTCAAGAAAATAAATTAATTTCTCTGTAACCTTATATTTCTAGTACAACTTACATATTCCAGGAGATAAGAAGTTTGACTCCTGTGAATAGATTTTTACAAAATAATATTGGGTTGTGTAGCCACTATCTTAGAGAGTAAAAACAGTTAACACAAGTGAATGGAAATAAATATTTCAAAGCTGTCTGCGAGTGTGAGATGTTTTAATTTTGGAATTTGCAGCACAAAAGGATGCTCAGAAGCTCCCTGTGGTTTTCCACACAGAACTGGTGGCTGAACAGATCCAAGCCTGCAGGCAAATTGATGTTTCTTTTTCCTATCAGACTGGCACATGTTGCTCACACGAATCAGCTTCTCCCCATCTCTTTGTCACAGGAGGGAAGGCTCAGCCTGCTTGTCCTCCACCCAGGGCTCAATGAGAGCTGGTGGCAATGGCTCCTTTTCTCTGTTCTGCTGTGGCTGGGTGGCTCATGGAACCCAAGGACAGCAGGAGAAACCTCAGCCATGAGCTCTCTGGATGAGCAGGATAGACACTGCTCAGTGTAAATGCCCTTTCAGCTAAGTGGAAACTGCTCATGAAATGTTTTGTTTTCAAAACAGAGCAACCAACTTTTTTTTCAAACTTTATTAAAAAAAAAAAAATCCCAAAACCCAAACAAACCCAAAAAGTGAAAAGGACAAAAGGTGTGGTTCAAACTTTTTCTCACCAGGCACTTGCATCCTGGTTTGGCTCTCCAAGCTCCATGCTGCTGTATTCAAAGTTTTCTTATGCTGGTGGCATTCAAGGGTTTTTTTGTTGATGCAAGCCACATCAGCAACAGTGGAGAAAATCAAAGGAACAAAGGAAGAAAGAAAAAACTGAATTCTGAAGAAAGGAGTAAGGTATAGAAAGAGGCAGAAGATGCTATTTCAGTTCCTGCCTGTAGCTGAGTGTTTGAAATTCATAAGCACTCAACTGACATTCCACAAACAGAAGTACACTTCCTTTCACTCAGTTTTTGAATTCTCCACATATAACAAGTGTTGCAAACAGACAGTTCTTGGGTTTAGTCCTATTGTATCTGGTGAATGCATACAGCATACCCATGACTGAGCAAGAGAAATTGAAGTCAAAGCAGGATCTAGTTACACATTCAAGATGTATCTTCTGCTCCCTCCAGTATATTCATTACCTGGTATTGTTCCACAGTTGCTTTCATCAATGGACAGTGCACAATAACAGTAAATTGCCATCCATAGGGTTATGCAGAGCTGATAAAGTCTCTCAGCATTTGTTGGAAGTCCTTTGGAAAGGGTGAGTTTCACCATTTCTCGGCAGACTGGATGCAGATGGGGCCAGAGTGTGGCAAAGGCTGTTCCACTCCCAGGAGAAGCTGGAGATACGCTTTAGCTGTTGCTTTGTCCACAAAACTCTGGTCAGAAAGGGAAGCACTGAACTGTCCCACTCACCTGTGGGTGATGGCTTCTGGGCCAGCTTGCCCCACAGCTGTGTTACAATGGGAAAGAACACCTAAACCTTGGGAGAACTCGAGTCTGGGACCCCAAAGAAAAAAGATTGCCAGGGAATATATAGAGCTTATAAAGAACAGTGCCTGCCTGGAGTCTGATAATCAAACACTTTTGCAAAAAGATGTCTTTTGTGTGAGCACCAAAACAGTGACCTCATGAACCACATGTGAGGAACTCTGGGAGTAGACATCTGCCCCTGGCCAGTTTTGGTTGGAAGGTGGGTGCATGATTTGTGGGGTGGCTGTTTTGAGGTGTTCCAAGGGTGATGTGTGGCCACAGCTTCACTTTGACTGCATGGCAGAAGGTCACACAAGGTACCTTTTGGTGGACTGGTGACAGGGGTGAGGCAGACAAGCTGTTGGATACACATTTGACTTTTCCCAAGTCAAGAGCAGCAGGGATGACCTGTAAGCCAAGAGAGCCTGGGAGCACCTGGTCTGAGTTTCTGCAGGATGTATTTGCCAGGAGAAACATCTCCTTACATTCACCTCACCCCTGACCCAGCACCCAGGCCCATGTCTGCCCCAAATATCACTGAGGGGACAGGCAGCCTTGTGCAAGGCTGGGAAGGGGAAGTAAATCCTGCACTTAATCCTGCCCAGAATTATCCTCATGGAGGGAGGTATAGAGCTTAAAATGTTGTTCAGTCACAGCTTTTCTTGTTAAAAATCCTTCCAGAAAGAATTTTTCTTACATACCTGGGAACTATGAGTCCCATTCATTCAACTGAGAGCCCCTCTACCTGATTTTGGAGAATTCCTCATTTTCCAAAAGCTGAAGAAAGAGCTTTTTTTTCTCATCCAAGACAGGAAGATCATACTGCTGAAAGCAGAAACTTGGTTCATATTAATATGTGAACATTTTAATTTATGCATCTGAGTGATTTTATTCGGTAATTAAATTATATTCCCATGGTGTGTATAACATCAGGGTTGTAGTAATACAAATAATTAGTAATTAACTCTAATCAGATCAGTTAGCAAATGCCAGATTCCAGATGAAAAAGCTGACCAACAGTGTCTGTGGTGAGGAAAGCCAAGAAAGAAGGAAGAAAAGACAATTTGTGTTGATAGATAAGGGAGGAAGTGAAAATAACAGGAAATCCATTTTCAAGAGAACAAGAAAACAAGAATGCAACCTTAAAAGATGCTCTGGGCCATGGCCATGAGCCTGCAGCTCAGCTGTTATAAGACATCCCACTCTGACCTCTCACACCCTGTCCTGAGTCCCTCCCAAATGCCTCTCACAATGTTTTAGTGCTGGACTGAAAGAAGGGCCAGCCCAGAAACAGAAACAGGGCACCTTCAGCCAACAGAACATTTCTCAGCTGCCTCCCAGCTGACAATTCCTTGGAGATGACAAGTGATGATGGCACATTGTGTCCTCCTCAAAATGCCAGTGGCATCTTGGCCTGGGAATTTGGGAATGGGTTCCTGGTGAGTTGCTCCCACTAACACCCATGCAGCTGCAAGGGGGCTTAGGACAACTAACACAGGGCCATGGAGAACTTCTCTACAGAAAAATGAAATATAGAAATCTGTGAATGGGACTTCCTATCTGAGAGGTTAATACTGCAATCTCAACAGTTTTTCTTGGCTCAAACCAGAAAAATATTGTGCTTTGCCTGTTCTCTGAAAAAATAAACAAAGTGTTTTTAACTATTTCAGTTTGGATCTCTCAAACAAAGTCAGCTAGAAAACTCAAGATGTGCTCTTGCCAGCCAAACTGCACTTGGACCAGTATCAAACATTTCAGAGACAAGTAATTTCAAAAGGATGTACCTAGTGTTGCATCTCAAAAAGGTCAGTGTAAAATATTCTGTGATTGTGAAAGGGCTTTTTGCCATTTATTTTCTCAGTTATAAAACGTCTTTGAAATGAACATTTTCCTGCAGCCAAACTTCTCTGTGTTTAAATGTTACTTTGTGATGAAAAATGTTCTTAGCAGACACAAAATGATTGCTGCTGTGTGCCAAGCATTTGCCAACAGCTTCCTCTCTTCGAGGGCAGGAGAAAAAGAGAAGTGTGGTAAATTGTCACACTTTGCTACAGAGTTGGTTGAAGTCAGTGATGAATTGATGATCACAAAAAAACCAGATCAGGGCTTCCTGCTCTTCCTGCAACCTGTCCTGAGCAAAGGTTAACAACAAAATGATGTCTGGGGTGAACCAAAGTGCTTATTTTACCTTTTGTACCAACCACAAATGCTGACCAAAAGACTCTCAGTCAGCTGTTACTTGCATGTTAACTCTCACACCCCTTAGAATGCAAATGAGGAGAAAAGAGGATATGCCTTACATGTATGATCTCTGTCACCCAACACCCAGACTATGACATACAATTGCCCTTCTCTTCAGGAAGGACTACAAATTATTGTATAAAAAAGAAGGGTTTTCACAGCAAAGAAAAAGAGAAGAGAAAGAAAGGAAGAATAGAGCAGGAGAAAAACACCTCTGCTTGCTCAGGATGGGTCAATGGACTTTTTCTCTCTTCTTCTCACAAAGCGATACTTTTAGGTGAGATTTTTGCCTCCAGCTGCATTGGAGAAATATTTTAATGTATATATCTAATAAATCTCTGTTACTATACCTTCTGTTCAGATACACTCTGTAGTGAGTGTATTTATCACCAGCAACTTTGGACTGCTTTCCCTGTGCTTCAATAAAGCACACGATTTGTGAATCTGGGTTCTGGATGTTCTTATCCAATTCAGCCAGACCTGTGGTATCAGTAAATCACACTCTTCATGAATCTGTCATCATGAAAGTTCTTGGTCAACATGGCCAATCTCATAGTGCTGAATTGATAATAAATGGAAATAAGGTCCAGCTGCATCCAGTGTCTCAGAGCTCTGAGAGCCGCCAAGAGGGTTTATTTATCCTGAGTTTCTGTGTGCTTGACTGAACTGCTGGTTGCTTGGGCCTTTTTTTTATTTTTTCAGTGCTTCAACAAGTCACTGGCTGCTTGAAAGTTACTGGTGAGAGCTCACATTTCAGACTGTTTTCAGAAGTGGCACTGATAGGTGCTATCTTAGAAGTTTTCTTCTTGTATGCACGCATGTTCAGCCTCCAATGAGATGTTTCGGGTTACTTATTCATGATTCAGTTCTGTGGGTTGCCACTGGTTAGTGACCATTTAATAATAATACAAGCTGTTGCTTCATTAAGCTGTTTTTGAAAGAAAATCTATACTAGTTGGCCTATATTGGCTTGTTTGAGCATTTATTTATTTGTTGTGATCAGTCTTGCCTCTTGAGGGTGTCTCAAATGAGTAGAACACAATGAATACACCAGGACTACAGTGAGTCTTCTAAAAACATGATGGATAAGGCTTGGATGGAACAAAGAAATGTAGCCCCAGGTACTCTAAGGTCCTATGCATGGAACACCATCTTTAATCCCAGAGATTCCAGACGGCAGGATGACTCCAGAGAGGTGGTTGACAACTTAGATGAGCTCTGAAGGCTTCTCAAAAGACAGAGATTAAAGCCATGGCCACAACAGATCAAGGCCTGCCTTCCTAGGGCTGTGTCCTTTCCATTGTAAAACAATGAGGGGATGCTGCTGAGGATGTGCCACTACCACTTCCATGCACGGCCACCAGTTTGACCCCACTCAGTGTCAGCAAGAGATGCACTGGACAAAGGCAGAAGGGAGAAAGGAAGCAGCAAACAGCTGTCCCAAAAATATTTCAGGGAAACAGCAAACTGCAGCTCTCACAGCCTGCTATCCCATTTGCAGGTCATTATTGAGCAACATCGTTGTTATTTTTGTTGCTGAAATTGCAGCCTGCTCCTTGATTGAGAACAAAATTGATTTCCCTTTCTCTTTCAGCATTTCACATATGCCTGTATGTGAATATGGATCTGTATGTGTGCAGATACCTGTATAAATGTATATAAATGTGTGGATGTGTATCTGCACCTGTAGAGCACTAAGAAAGCAGGAGTCTGAAAGAGGAGTCTGAAACACCACTGGGTCTTCTGGAAGGACAAATTGAATTTGTATGCAAACACCTGACCTTGTTTTGGGAAAGGAGGGCTGCTGTAACCCATCTGGTACATCACTTCATATGCTTTTCCTCTGCTCAAGCTCAGTCTGTTACTTGCAAGAAAATTCTTCAGAGGGAGGGTTTTGACCAAAGCAACACTGACTTATCAGCCAAGAGAAGGTGGCTTTCTTCCCAGCCACATGGCACTCTGGCTGTGTGCAGCCATAGATTGAATGTAGCAAATTACAGATTCTCTCCTACCTCCCACTTCACAACATCTCTCTCACAGAGCCTTTTCCTCCCCTTTGCTTCCTCCTGCAGACCCTGATGTGCAGATTACCTGGTTATAAGTACACTTGGGCAGGCCCAAAGAGGGAAATGTGATGGCCCAAAGGAGCAACACCCACCTTCTGGCAACTGCTTGGAGCAGGTCCCCCAGAGCTGCCTCAAGATCAGTAAATAGCAGACACATGCTGTGCTCACCACACAAGCTGCAGCTTGTACCAGTGCTGGCAGCTCCTGCTCCCATTCCTTTGGCACTGCTGTGAGCCTGATGTCTGCAGCACTGAGTCACACCATGGTGTCTGGAGCAAAACCCAATGTTTTTTGTGCACGAGGGAAGCAGGACCATGTGCTCTGGTGACCTATTTGCCTGGCCAGGCTTTGCTGAGTGTGTCACTACAGCAGCAGTATCTGTGAGAGAAGCCATGCAGCCAGCAAACAGCTTTGTGCTGGCCTGATGCTGAGAGAAGCTGGTGCCTGGTGCTGAAAAGGGCTGGGTTGGTTCAATTGAGAAAAGTGACAGTGTTCTTGTCGCCCACCTCCACCTCTGCCTCCTGTCTTCGATTTGAAGCTCTCTAAGCTGAGGATAGATATTTGGATTGCACCTTGCCCCGAAGAAATCTCTCAGGTGCAGCCCTTCTGCAGATTCTCATCCTCTGCTCTTGCCTTGCTCAGGCAAGTGTAATGATGTCTGAGACTGGAGCCACTTCCTCTGCAGATGTGGCTTATTGTCCCTCTGACTGAGGTTCCACCACTGGCCGGGGCTTCCAGCAGCCTGACCGTGTATCCTCTGACATCTAAAACACAGGGCACTCTCTCTTTGTGCCCTTTCTCATATCCTCCTTACAGTAAAGTTCACAGACACTTAATTGCATTACACTTTTGGCTGCCTTTGAATTTCCTTTGCAAGTCAGCAGGTGGCATTTCCCAAATTGTGAGAGATGTGTGGCAGCCAGCCCAGAGGAGGTGGTTGTCACTGCCACTGCTGTTCCAGCCTTGGTGTACAGTGATGTACCCAAGCTATGCCCTCTTGTTTCCTCAGCAGGGAGCTCTTGCAAGCTGGCCCTGTGGTGGGAATTGCCTGGATGATGGGAGAAATTAATATCAGACTGAGCTATAAAAATGCTCAAGGCTAGGAGATTACCAAATGAAGGCACAAAAAAAGTCAATGGAGGTACCAGGGAGTTATGAAATCCTGTCAGATGACAGATGCAATATTAGTCTCTGACCCAGAAAATTATTTGCTGAGTGTTTCTGTTCCCTTGAACTGTGAGACTTTCACAAAGAAGGATTTTTTTTTCTTTCCTCTCAGTTAATCTCAGCACTGCCCATGTATCTTTTCAGGTTAATCCTCAGTGACATCCTACATTATACAATTAACTTGGAGCTTTCTGACCCTGAGCTTTACAGTTTGGGATTTTTCCTTGCAGTTGATCTTAGGTATCACAACAGCTTGTCATCTGGTTAAAGATTCCAGTGCCATTTCTTTAACCCCTCCTCATTGAGCCAATATGGAAAAAAGGTCTCACTTCAGAAAGGCTTCTCTCCTCTCTCTCTGGGATGGCAGAGATCTGTTGTAAACTAAAGAAGATGTCCCTGTATCCAAACACATGAGCTCACTGAATATGAACCATTCCTGCTCCTCCCCCAAGATGAGAGAAGGAGCACGTGGGATAAACTGATGCTGTCTCAGAGGGAGCAGGTGCTGGTGGCAGTTTCTAGTCTCCATGCCATAGACTTAGAGGATTTTTAGATGATTGTATCTGCTTTACCAACCAGAAATGTTGCAGCAGGCCATGACAACATCACTTTTCTTAGGAACACATAGGTCCCTGTTCATCTCCTCAGTGACCCACAGCTCAGACAATCAGCAAACTGGACCCCTACTAAGGCACAAAAGCAATCACTGGGAGCTTTATCCCCACTCTCATGTGCAGTGAGGCCCAGGTCCACCTCCCCAGCATGCAAGCCCCCTTTAGCTTCCTTGCTCATCACCCTCTCAGGTCAATATTCAGCCAGCACAATCACCAAAGTTCATAAGGCAGAGTCCTCAACCATAAGATTAGTTTAAAAATGACATTATTATTATTATTATTATTATTATTGCTGTTGTTAGGATTGCTTAATGACCTTGAATTACAGTACCTGTAATTTTTTTGAACTCCAGGTAAACTTCAAATCAAGGCTAGGAAATACTAGTTCCTTTCCCTTTAAATGAATAATCAGAGGTTTTTTATTCAATACCATGTACTCCAAAGTTCAGGCTTTATGAGAAAGACTGTATTTCCCACAGATCATGCATGATACATATACAGAAGGGCCTAGGAGTACCTTGCCAGTCTCCAGACTTAACTTGCAGCCCAACAATTTGCCATCCAATGTGTATGGTATCTGCCCATGGCAGGGGGGGTTAGATCTAAATGACTTTTAAGCTCCTTTCCCACTGAAACCATTTTATGGTTCTGTGGATTCAATGCCAAAAACCTGTCAGTGACTGCAGCAAACTTTTGGGTCCAGGGACAGCATGAGATGGTCCATACAAGCAACTCTCAAGGTAGCTGGACTGGGTGTACTGAGGCAAGTTTCACTCAGTCTAATGCTTCACATCCATCCCCAAAAAAGTGCCACACAAAGCCCCAGTAGCTGTATACCATGTGTTTTAATAAACCATATGGCTACCAGAAAAATAGGATTGTGTGTGTTTGTTCTCCCCCCCACCCCAAAAACAAAAGTAGAATTCAAACCAAAATAATGGAAACCCAAAACAAGAGAATAAACTGTCCCACAGCAAAGATGACACACAATACACAGTTGGAAAAACAGGTCTTTGATGATATCCTTGTTTAAAGAAACCATGTTTGTAAAACACGAGGCAGTTGAATAATAAAATGGTCATTGATCTGATTGGTTTTCCCCTCTCTGTGTGTATATAAATGTAGCTACATATATATGTCTATGCTAATACACCCTGTGGGGGGACAAAATGGTGAGACAAAAAATAGTTGAGTGCAGGGAAATCTGTAAGACAAAAAAACAGTTGAGTGTGGGGAGCAAGTAAAGAAGAAAATAAATGTATCATTTCAGTCAGTGAAGTAAGGACAAAGCTCAATTCCCCTACAATTTACCACTGCTCTGCTTATTGGGGAACAGACTTGTCTCTCCATGGCTATGCCGTGTCCCTGATGCACAGCTGAGCTGTGAGCTTCTGATCTGAGTGGTCTTCACCGGGCTGTGTATGAGCAGGACCCCAGAAATGTATGAAGCATTCCTTTCTCTGGTTTAATTCCCATGCTTTACCGTGATTTTTTAATTAAAAACTTTTTAGTATTTCAGTTTGCATTTTTCCACAGGTTCCTCGCACTGACTGCTGTGCAGGTCTCCACAGCAAGGTGGAGCAGCCCAGATGAGCAATAATGCCACAGTGAAGTGCTGTTATCACAATGTGACTGCATGGAGGAATTAATTTTACAACGGGTCTCATGTTACTTCAAAATTGCACTTCTGTCTGTGGAGCTGAGTCATGCAGTTGTAACCTCAGCTTTTCTTCACTGAGTGGGCCTGTGGGGCACACCTTAATCCAAAAACAAGGAAAGGAAGGAAAAATGTTTTTGATTTCCTTCTCTCCTTCCGTGGAAACCTACCCCCAAAAAGAAGAGTACACAATATCACTCTGCGCTGAGGTGTCTGATTCACTCTTAGGCAAATGAGTCCTGCGTTCAAAAGACAAAACAAGCCATGTTCTTGCTCTTATTTTCATATTGCTCTTTCAGAGAACCAGTCACTGTCCATGCTTTCCCAGATCTCAGTGCCGTGCTTAACAAGCAAATTAAGCACAAGCTCATGCTGGCTGCAAAGTTCAGGTGACCAAGAAGGTGTTAAGAGAACAGCTCAGTTTGCCAGATGCTTGTAAACACCATATTGAAAAGAAGGCAAAGGCAAAACACCCTTCTCCACACATCCCCTGACTCCCTTCCTTTTCTTTTTTCTTTTTCTTTTTCATTCTCTGGCTCTTTTGGTCTTTCTTTCCCTTTTTTTGTGCAGGGTTGATGAAGATAAGCAAGACTTGTGCATCACAAATGGTGGAACTTCCCCCAGCCCCTCCAGCTTCCCACCCTACAACAATGCACAAGACCACCTCATCCCATACCTGCCCCCCAGAAAGTGTTTGTCTCTTTTTGAAAAACCACGCCGTCTGATGTGCTGGGGACTTCTGCAGTGCAGGAGCTGGGCTAGCTGGTTCTTCCCCCTTTTCCTGAGGCTCATAGATGGTTGTTTTTTGACAGGTAGGCAATAAGAGCCACAGCTACCCCAACATAGATGCCAGTTCCGATTGTGATGGACAGGACAGCCAGGAAGAGAGCTCGCCGGGAGCTGGAGCTGGCGTGGTGGAAATCCCCCTTGGCTACTGCTTTGTTTGTCTGCAAGAGATACAACAACAACAACAACAACAACAACAATGCCAGATATGTATCTGTTTTACCTGGAAATAAAGATGTGGCGCTAATTTCTTGGTTGAAACAGGACCCTGGGACGTGACAGGTTAAATTGGTTGGCAATCAGACAGTTTTTTAGTCAAATGAGGTCATTTGCACAATTGAGATGGTGATGGAGCCAGAAGCATCTCAAAGGATTTTTATGTCATTATGTATGATTTTCTGTCATTTTTATGGCCCATGGTGTGGTATCAAGCAGGGACACCTGGCAGGTAGTAAGAGATCTGTCACCTACAAGACAGATCATGTATAAGCAAATGAGCTCTGTAAGTTCTGAGACAGTCTTTGTTCCCTCATTGCAGCGAGTGAGGAATCCTCACACTTTAACTGTGTGTCTCCACAAATGATCCATCTGCTGGGACACTTTCTTCTTCAGTGCAACCTATTATTCTATTTTTTTTTCTTGCTACTCAGACCAATTTGCAGCAGCCAACTGACAAGCTTCCACAAAGATTAAAAAGAACCAAAACCAAACAAAACAAACCGCTTTGGCCTTTCTGTCAATGACTTTATTAGGAGAACTGTCTCTTCTCATTCATGCTAACTCTTCTCAATGCTAATTTTTTAAGCATAATGCTTTATGAATATTTCAGGCAAAAACAATACCAAACAATACAGGCTGCAGGCTGGAGGGAGCTTCTGTCAAAACAGCAAGACAGAAACAACACAGGTTTACACACCTGTTGCCATGCCCTTCGGTTTAGGTGGGGAGGGCATCCTACTCACTTTGCAAAGCCTCCCAGAAGGGTAACCAAAGATTTCACAATCTTGTCTGGAGCCACCAAAGACTCAGAAGACGATCCCTTCTTAAAAAAAAAGGCAGGAACTTCTGGGATCACGTTAGCGTCTCTAACAAGTGTTGGCAAGGAAAGCAGAGAAAGCTTTAGAAAGAGCTGGTCCTTCAGAGACTTTCCTCATGCACCTGCTGCCCTCCACAGAACCAGTCTTGATCTGGAAGGCTCCTGTTTACTGAAGTTAGACTGAGGTAAATGCCCAGCAATGAAGGTAACAGAACTGTTGGGTAAACTGAGGTTCCACTCCCCCAAAATGGAGGGAAAGTTTAAAAATGACAGAAAATTTTCAAATTGGCATTTCTGAAATGTCACTTTATGCAATGGAAAAATCTGCAAAGTTTGGGTTGACCTCTTTTAAAAGAAACTGTAAAGTTTTAAACCAGCATTTCTTCACCTAAAAATAGATGGGGAGTCAAAGGGAAAAGAAACCATTAGTCACAGTGTCAAAAAATCTGAAAACTTGACAGTGTATCTTGATTGCTTCAACAGAAGAGTTTGAATTTGCCAAAAATAATGAGTTGAAAGACCCAAAAGGATTCAGAAGGCTGATTTTTCAAATACTAGTAGCCTTTTTCCTGATAGGATCTTCAGCACAGCAACAAACCTGCTCAAAAAGAACAGGGTTTTTTCTCCTTGATGAACTCTTTGAGGACAGCCCTGACCTTTGTGAAAGGATTGGACCCATGGTGAAAATCCAGTTTTTTGTTAAAATGTTCACCCAGCCAAAACCAGATGTCTTGCATTAGTCATATGCTGCCATGAGGTTTTTGAATTAGGCGGCTCCAGACAGAGTGAACACACCCACGCCTTCACAGAAAATCTAGTTTCCAACAAATTACCTTATCTGAGTGCATTTTTTTCCTCTTAACTTAATGCATGTTTTGTGATTTAGGAAAACGAAATTCCTCCTATATGGAATTTTAACTGTAGGCTGCATTGGTAAGGGTATATAGGAAGCACAATCTTATAGTTCCCCTTTATTCCAGTCAAAAATATTTATGTTGAGATGGAGAAACCATCCACACAGAAACCGGCTTTCACCTGTGAAAGAGCAGTCTGAAGGAATTTGCTTAGTAACAAGAAAATTCTTTGATGCTATTTCCTAATTAGCAAAACCCTCACATTACTACTCAACATCATTACGTGAAAATTAGAGCATTTCTGCAGGTTTAAGCTAAAAGGATCTGAAAATACTTACCAAACAAAATGCAACTAAGGCCAAAAGTAATAGTTTAGCACCTAGCAAATAATGAATAGTTTTTCTTGATTTTCTTTTTTTATTTTATTTTTACATTTTTTTTTATTTGCAGGGATCAGCTCTTTGGTGGTTTTGATCACTTCAAGAAAGTCTCTTTGTTTTGGGGCCTATCCAACTCTTTAAGACCCAGTCCCATTTCATAACTGACATGAAGAAATGACATCCCGTTGAGTCTTCCATGAGAGATGTCTGTGCTCTGGCAAAATCCATGAGGCCAAGAAATGTCTTGTGTAGCTCAGAGAGCCAAATCACACCCAGATACACCAGCTTTTCCATAACTTTTTCATCAGCATCTGTTTCAGAGAATAGAGCATCCAGGACTGGTGCAAGAATGAAGATCCAAATGCTCTACTAACAAGAGCTTAATTCACTGCAGCCTCATCAAGCTACATGTCTCAGTAACAAGTGTCTCAATCTTTCCTCATATGCTTGAAAGTTGCTGCAAAAGTTAGTGTTCTTACTGATCAAAATTGTGTTATCTGTGGAGGTCTATAGTACTTCTGTCCACTCACCTCTTCCCTTCCCTGGCAAGGCTGTGGCTGGTGGCCAGGTGATGGATATAACAATTTAATGCAGCCTTTGGACAGGAGCAAGGGGCCCAGGCTGTGATGAAGGTTGGGTGCTACAAGGCTGAAAACAAGGATTTTAGCAAATACCAGCTGCCAATCGATCTTCTTTTCAGAGGCTTTGGAAGTAAGCCAGAAAAGTAAGGAGGGGTAGGGGAAGAAGGGGTAAGGAGATCTGGAAGGATTATCTTCTTTTGTTTAACTAAAAAAATGAATGTATTTTTAAGAAACTCTTTCAAGGAACTTCCCTGGAGGTTGAAGTTGAGCTTCTGCAGACCATATTCAGTGTGTCTCTGGGCTGCATGTTTTATAGGCTGAGAGAAGATGAATAATGTACCTCCAAGCTGCAAGGCTAAAACATTCTGCTGCACCCCACAGTGACTCATGGACCATACTCTCAAAATACCTCCTGGTACCCTGTATCTGGAAATAAGAAACACACTGGTCACAATTATTAATCCTGCCTCATCTCCCTGAGGCTGGAGAGCAGGATTGGCTCCATGCAGGAGGAGAGAGGATTATCCTGACCCCTTTGGTCAGGTGGTGAAAGGATTTCTTTTCACTTTGTGGGAACAAAGAGCCAGAGAGGCCAGGGATGCACAGGCACTGTACAGTCACTGGCCAGACCCTGAGTTTTACTTCTTCAGGTGGCATGCAAAAAAAATGGCCCAGAATGAGGAGTAGCTCATACAGAGGATGCTTCTGCTCCTGTATCTTCTATCTTTCTTCTAGTCAAACACTCTGTCTCTTCTTTTTAACTTGCCTAAACTTGTACTTCTGCTGATCTCCAATTTTTGGACAATAATTCCACCTTCAGGCTTACACCACTTATTTCCACTGATGGTGAGAAAAAGACTCCAGTGCCTTTGTTAAAGACCTGGATGGGTAAAGAGTGAAGTCAGGATCTGGCTCAGGGCCTTGACAATGACAGCAGGGAGGTGCCAGTCAGCAAGAGGAAGCATGGGGCTGGCAGACACTCAGCATAGGGATTGGGATAGAATGGTTTTCAGTCCTGAGGAGAACATCAAAGGGACTATGCAGTCCAACCAAACAGCTCCAGAGGCAGAAATTATGAACTAAATAAAGGAGAAATTGTTCTGTGCTCCATTATGTCCATGGTGTAATGGAAAGTTTGGCCTATGGTGGCAAAGAGCTCTTCCAGAGGTTTCTGTAATTTCTGCTGGAAGGATGGCCCAGGGAATGGACACGAGTCAAACAGATATTGTCTGTCTGGAGCTTACTGAGGAAACAATGGAGAGGAGGTGTCACCTGAAATGCAGGTACTTCCAAACAGATCCAAACAGTTTCAGTCCTTCTATAGTTTAATCTCATCTTTCTTCATCCAGCCTTTCAAGTGGCATTTCCTGCATTGTGAGCATCCCCTCCTTTTCCCTGCAGTATCATGTTAACTTCAGCCTTTACAAGGCTGGAGCTTGCCAAGCTCCTGAACAGTGATGTGGCAGGTGAAAAGCAGCAGTGGCCTGAGAAATGGTACTTCTGGCGCCACCAAATTCAATGGTGCTGTGTTGGTAGAAGGAGATACACTGAGAACATTTATCCCTGGAAATCCATGAAAGGTTCAAGAGAAGATAGTGTGAGTAGCGGGGGTGAGGGTGTAAATGAAGACCAGTATGAATCTGTCTCTTTTGCATGTTCAACTTTCATAAAATCTGGGTTTCAGCCATTGGGTCATTTTGGTATCAAAGCATTCTGCTGGAATTTGAAAATATGGCACAGGCAAAGATGTGATTCAGCCGCTGGCTGGTGCTGCCTGTGGTGTTTGATTGTTAAATGTCCGAGTGACAATTCAACACTTGGATAAAGAGCAGAATAATGGGAACAGCAGGCAGAAAAAACCTGAATGAGCAGAATGCAGAGAGATGTTTTTAGACAAGCTCCACAACAACAGCTGTTCCTTTGATTGCACTGGAGAGTATGAGACCTCAGACTGAGATACAAAGGCAATTCTCTTTTCCTGGCATATACAGGAATTTGGATGTTTATGGTAAAGAAGATGATTTTGCCCTTCCACTTTGCTTCTAGCCTTTAAGCAGATGTTTTGTGATGAAAGAGAAGAAAATTTGGGAAAGATGAAAGGTGAGGAAGCCCAGTGTAGACATACAAATTCAGAGACTCACAAGTCCTTACCATTATACAAAGTTTTGCAAGGTGTTATTCACAATCTGCTTATACACAAACATGCCTGGAGAAATTCTGCTCTCTGTTTCACAAGGAAAAGCAGGGCTTTTAGAGCCCTGTGATGACTTTGTCAGGGCTCTGCTGAAGGCCATTCTATAGGGAGGTTCTGCAGAAAGCTGCATTCATCTCTTTCTTCCTCTAACTTGTTACGTAAGGCTGGTGTAGAGAGCAGATTCTGTTTGTCCCGATCTAAACCTGCTGCTCCTCCCTGCAGTATGTCCACAGGACCAAATGAGAGGCAATCAGCCCCATTTTTTTTTTTTTTTTTGCTGTAGGTCCTTCCATCTGTATCTGATTATCTGATCCTCTTCCTCACCTGTGATGGGAGGAAGACCATGCCAGTGTGTATTTTACATTCATAACAACGTCTCTTCCCTCCAGCATGAGTCACACAGCACGGGAAAGGGTGGAGGATGCTGCTCAGGGCCCTCAGAGAAGATCTCAGTCCTCAATCCTCACCTCCCACCCTTGGAACAGACAAGAATGATGGGGGGTTCTGCTTTGGGCACCCTGAGCCTCATTTTGGAGAAGGTAAAGACAACAGGTACAGTTTTAAAAGTGTCTTTGGAGTGGTTTCTCCTCCTGACAGGAAGAGATTTGATCAGAGAATTGGTTCATCGATTTTCTCACCCACAGGTGTCCCTCCTGAGCTGAAACTAAACCGCTGGGAATTATAGAGTCCCCTACGATATTAATGATTTCTGAGATACAACTAAGAACTCTTGAGGTGCGATTCACTCATTTCTTGATCACAGCAGCTTTCCCAGCTAGATTTTTTTGGTATTAAAACCACGCATGATTTCCCTACGTGTAATCTGTGTCACACTGTTTATCTACTCCCAATTTCACGTGTTGAGGGCTTTCAGAACAGCACTTTCTGAACTGTTATTGGCAGAACCTGGTTTCCTTAGGAGAGTTTGTTTTTGCCCAGCACAAGTGATGAGTACCACACCAGTTATATGGAACTGTCCCTGGAAGGCTGTTCCTGGAAGCATCCTTGGCCAGACCAGCCTGCAAAGTCTGCAATCCCTCTTTTCCTCACCAATGTGGTTTCATTTTTCTAGGAAGGGCATCCATCCTAAGCTATTTCTTGAGAAACATTTTGTAATTTGATGTGTTAATTTGAAGGGTAAGAAGTTATCAGGCACTGTGAACCCTGCAGCATCTGACAGTGAATATGAGGTAACATTCATTTTCCTTTCTGTTTACCTTGAATGAACTCAGCTTTTCAAAAGAGTCACCAAAGATCAAATTATGAAGATTATCTCTTTCATAGGAAAGCCTTTTCCCCCTTTCCATCCCTCTGCTTTCTCAAAGCCCCCAAAAAACCCAACAATGGGGAAAAAAAACCCCAGATCTTTATTTTTATCTTGCATTACACTTTTTGTTTTCTTTAAAACTTAATCCTCTTTTCTCCCTCGCTCCTGGAGACACAGCATTAAGGGATGCAACTGGCTTTAGCAGGCAGGCACAAGGAGCTTCATGACCAGAGGGGTGATTAACAGGGAACAATAACCATACTCCAGGGATTGTGTGGAGTGGGATATGAGAAAAATGCCTGACAAACAAATACTGAGAAAAAGTTGCTCTCTTGGGTTCCCAGCACATTTTAATCTATCAGAATAAATACTAAGGGCAAGGAGAGCCACAGGCTGTGAGTGTTTTAACCATCTCTTCACTACACCAGAATGTTCAGCCAATTTCCTTTTTAACTGGAGAGAACACCAGATAATTAAGAGCCTGATGATCCTGCAGCACTCTTGCCAGGCAAACAACTGCAGCAGGGACACATCCCACTTGGACTCCTGTCTGAATTAACATTAGCAGGCCGCCTTCAGTTTCCCTGTGGCCAGGTGTAAGGACATAATAGAGTTCCCTGTCTCCCAGCACTGTCAAGGCCAAGGAAGGAGTTCACCATAGGATAAGTCACCCCAATGGCAACTTGAAATAAGCACAGGCAGCAGAAATTTGTCACAGAAAGGTGCTAATTCCAGGCCTGATAGGACAGAACTTCCCACTGCGGCACAATGCCAGAAAGGAAGCAGCTGCTGATACAAATAACACCTTAAATGATGGGAATGGCATCTGTGTTCCATCCAGAACTTGGACAGCATAAAGGTGGAATCCCCAGAAAAACAATTCTCTGGGTCTCCCCCACCAACAAGAAGCTGAAGAAGGACCAACAGGATGCTTCTGGATCCACAGGTTGTTATTATCCTCTGCTTGATCTCTCTCACCCCCTCATCTTTTCTATTTCTATCTCTCTACCTCATATTGACTATTAATAAAAATCCATACTATTCACTTTGGCATATGTTCTTGTTTTCACATTAACTTGAGCAGAAGGATCTCTCACTCATTGGATCACAACACTGGGAAAGGCTGAAAAGTTTCTCCAAAGGCCTGAGACCAAAATCTCCTTCAGATACAATGGAAGAATTCAGCTTTTTTCCAAGTGACTACAGAATGGGGCTCAAAATCGCATTGTTTCTGAGCCTGCAAGATCCTCTAGAGAGAGATCTATGTCTTCTACATGCTTCTCACCAGAAAAATCCTGCAAGGAAAGGCAGAGGCTTCAGCAAACTCAGGCTTCTGCAAGGTATTTGGATTCCACTAAACTTTTATTTTAACATCAATCAGAAGGAAATTTTACTAAATCACAGGATCACTAGGATACAGAAAGTGTCTACACAGAATATTTGCTGGTTTAATTGTACTGCTTTAAGATGCAAATCAGTTTGCAGTGTGCTTTTTGAATAAATCAGCTCTGCAATACATCACTTTGCAGGGTGTGAACGAGGCTCTTCTTCCTCGCAAAGAAAGACTTTGGTTGCTTTACTAATGTGTGTCAAGAAGAAAGCTAATCTGTTAATCTGGATCTGGTGTTAGAAGGATGCCTTTGACATAGTAGGAAACACGGAAGATAGATGACAATAGAGAGGAGACAGATCTTCTCTTCATATCCACAATATCCACAACCATTTCCCGACAGGAGCAGCACCTGCCTGCTCTCAGAGGCAGCATTTTCCTGCCTCCTGCTGACTTTGGCTCCCAGCCAGACAACAGCAGCAGACCCAGCTGAGTGTCAGGAAATCCACGTTTCAGGTGGCTCAGAGCTCTGGGATTCCCTCTGAGCACTGACAGAAAACAACCCTGGAGGAAATTAGCTCTTTCTTGCAGACATTTAGGTGTTTTTCCTTTTTTTTTTTATTCAAAAATTTAATGTGTTCCCTTTCTTTTCTGATTCAAATGATTAACACCTCTTTTCCTATAAAAACAAAACGTCTGGATTTGGTCAGTTAATTTAATTGCATTAAAAATACACCTGTGACATTCCAGAAGATAAAAACACAGAAGGAAAGTCTGAAAAGTTCTATAGGAGAAGAAAATAAGAAGAGGGGGGATATTTTAATTATTTTTTAAAAGTCTAACTCTACTGAAGATTAATCAGAGATAAAGGCAAGGAACTGAGACGAAAATTTTCATTTCTTTCTGACAAAGAGCAGAAAGTGTTGAACACAAATGTATGCCATCAGAATTCTTTAATTATGGAAATTAATTTTAGCAGTTTCTATACATAATTTTGAACTATTTCTTGCTGCTTCTGAGCTTTTCTGTGTGGTTTTTAAAATATAAATACACTAACTAAACCTTGCAGATGAAAAGTTTCTTTCCAATTAAAAAAAGGCATTTGTTTTGTTCTGCTTGAAAATGTATTGATATGGGATGAGCAAATATTTCCAAAATACTTTAGAATACCTTCTGATACAATAAATTACTCAAAGAAACTCTTTTCTGAAATGTTTCTCATATATATATATTTATATATATGCAAAATATAGACAAAATCTTAACAAATCAACAAAAGTCTGGTGCATAAATTCCTCTTTGGGTGATTAGGCATTCAATTTTTAATTGCTTTTCAGCAGTCAACACATGTTTCCTCTGCATAAATGTGGTCCTACCGAGGAATTAACTCCTCTTCTTGAGGCTGGGATGTTTAAGTGAATAAACTCCTGGGAAGAGATGTTCTGGACCTAGAGGGTTATTTTGTCTCAGCTGCTGACTGCAGACTTGAGGATGTGCTTTGGAAAACACAGAGCTGAGAAGGGAGACACTAAGGAAATTATTCCTGGCCAGGATGCTTGTTCTTGGGGGAGACCTGGTAATTGCATTACTTAGTGTGATCACTGCAGTACAAAGAAAAAACCTGGCATCCTTCCTGCCGAGTCTCCAGAACCATCCTTGGATGAGAAAAGGAAAGAATTAGAGGGGGAAAATGCTCTGTAAGACAGGCATCATACCCAAACACCCTTTAGCATCTACCAGTGCCAGCAGCACCAGCTGCAGAAACTGGAGCATGTGTTCTGGAATCTCTGGATTCAACTGCCTGCTCAGCACAGGAAGACTGAACAAGATCCCATTTTTCACAATGGGAGAAGTTCACCAGCTGACCTGGAACAAGTAATTGCTGGGCGTCACCACAACTGCTGGCATGGAAATGGAAGGTCTAACCTTGTGTTAAGCTGTCAGCACCCTGAAATTACTGCTCTTGCCTTTTCTATGACTCAGCAATTGCAAGACAAGAACTCCATGTTCTGCAGCAGAAACACATCCCAGTGTTGTCATGCCAGCAGAGACCAGCCCCTAGTCTCCTGTAAACAAAAGTGGTCCCTCCTACAAGTGCAGCACTCAGAGGCAGGCACTGCCGGGTTTCAATGGGCAGGGTTTGAACGTGTGTGGGTGTCATTCAAGGAGATTTATCTCTTCTCCCATGGAAGAGCTGAGTTGTAGATGTGCAGAGGACAGTCAGGTGTGCAGCTGCAAGGAGCCCAGCAGCACCAAGAGCCAGCCAGAGAGGCTTTGCCCATCCTTCCACTGCACAGTGAGCAGGGCAGAAAGCTGGTGATAAATCAAGGGTGATTCCCAGAAATGCTGCTGGAGGGTGAGTCACCTGCTCGAGTACAAAGAACAGCTCGTCCCAACAGTATGTTTGTCTGCATCACAGGGAGACCAGAGAGATCCCACAACTGCAGGGAAATATGTAAAACAGGAAATGAGGGAAGCCTGCAAGTCTTGTAGCACAGAGCTGCTGGTTTAAGTCCCATGATTTCAAGAACATCCTAGGTGCTAATGCACCTTCATCGTGCCTGAGTCAGCTTCTATTCTTGACCTCAGGAAGAAAGTAAACTGCCTTGAGGCATGAATCTCTAGGGATTCTCTAACTCTGGTGTTCTTTTTGTCCAGCATCTCAGCAATACCTGCTGTAACCACCTCATTATATTGTTTTCTCCATGCAGCCTTGCTCCCTGAATTCCTATTACTGTATGAAGAGAAAGGAGGAGGATGAAGTAGTGCTGCAGCACTTCTTTCTTTGGCATTCTGGGACCACTTCATTTTTGCTTCCCAGGGCCTCAAGTCAGAATATTTGCTGCTTTGATCATACCTGGCAGAAGAAAGAGGCCATCCCAGGGGTCTCTTCTCCCATTAACAAACTGCTCCACAGGAGCAGGGTTTTTCCTGGGTGGAAACCCATTAGCACACAAATGTAAAGTCCTCACTGCCCAACAGGGAGAGCAGAGATTGCTAACAAGGATCTTTCTTTATGCCTCTTAGTAGTCATCAACAATCTGCTCAAGGTTTTTAATATAAAATTATTCCAGTGTATACAAACAAAAACATGAAGTCTCATTCTTTTGCGTACATATAGGAAGCATCTCCTCATCTGTGATTTAACTGGCCTGGCTGTTTCTGCCAAAAGAAATGAATAACAGGAATCAAGAGCTCTGCTCTCCAGCCTGTTGGCTTGTCTAGCAGCAGGTGGGTCAAGCCTGAGCAGCAGCTCCTGCAGCTCCCTGTGTGAAGGGCTGTTGGTCTGTGTCAGTGCCTCACACCCTGCACTGAGGGGATGGCTGGGGAAAGGCAGGGATGCATGACCACATCCCTGGGGCAGCTGCAGATCCGTATGGTGCGCTGTGTGAAGAGGGATGAAAGCCTCAGTGGGACACTCTGGCTGAGCAGAGGACTCCTCCTGTCAAATGCAAACCTCAGGAGTCAGGGCAGGCCCCTTCCTCATGCTGGAAGGACTTGGCTGCTGGTTATCCCATCCCTTTCTTTTCAGGTACGGGGAGCAAGGTGTACTACCTGTGGCATCTGGCAGGATGGCAGCATCTGGGAAGGAAATCTCCTTCCACACCTAAGTCCCTTTTTTTGGGCTGTCTCATGTCCAAGACCACTCCATCACATACGTGCAGAAGGAGGAGTGCTTCAAGTTTGCTTGTTTTTCCTGTGTCGCCGTGGTTTTACAGGGCCCCATAAGTTGTAACACTGTAGCTGCAGTTTCTCATGCTTGTTCTGTAAACATGGTCCTTGTTTTCCTAACCAACATTCCTGCAAAACCCAGCTGAAGGCTCTCCTTCCCTGTTAAATACAGGATGCCACTTTTCCTGACAATGATCACATGCCAAACTACCACACAAAAACGTCATTCTATCAGCTGAGACACTGAAACCACACGACTCATGGGCTTCACCTCATCCTGGGGAAGGCTAGGAACCAGTGTGCCTTAGGATCTGACAGCTCACAGGATACATATATTGGATTTTCTTGTGCCAGGGTTTTCCCAAGACCTCAGCCAGCTGGGAACAGATGAAAGGGGCAATCAAAGCCAAGCTGCTTTTAAAATCTGCCTCCTGCGTGAGTTCCTAAGTAAGAGCAGAGTAGTGAAGGAAGATCTGGTCTGCCTCTGGGGACAAATTTCTCAGAAGCTGTTCAGAGTGATTCTTATCTCTTGTGGAGATAAACAGAACTTTCTGATTCATTTAGTTGCAGTTTTACACAAAAGTTTTACACGGAATATTCTGGGCACCATCCACAGGTGGCAGCAAGTCGAGCAAGGTGAGAGTCTGGATGCAAAGATATAAACAGTGTGGATGCTTAAGTATCTTCCACAGTGCAAAGGTGGAGCTACAAAAGGACAGTTACCCAGCAAGGCCCAAAACCTGTCCTGGTCTGATGTAACTGTTGCATCCGTCCATCAGAAGATTTCTGCAGGAAGTCATGCAAGTGGAAAAGGATTTGATAATTAATTATTTCAGAGTTTGCTTGCTCACTTCTCCTTCCCCTTCTCTCTGTCTTTCCATGTCATGTCTCTGCCTTGCTGGGCTAATACATGTTTCATGATTGAAATACATCCTCTCCATCTCTCTTGAAAATATTCCACTGAAATATTCATGAACAACAATTTTAATTATTTGCTCAGTACTCAATGACTTCATGGCAGCTACTCTGCCAGAGGCCTAAAATAACTGTCTGCCTTGGTGACCAGCACTTTCCCATTGTTGCCGCCTTCTCTCTCTCTGTGTCCCACATATTTTAAACTGTAAGTCCTCAGGGATGAGCTCAAGCATTTTTCTCAGTATTTCCAAGGTCTTTGATTTGTAGAGCTCCTAGGAAAATAGGGACCCTATCCCAGACAAGTGCTGGTGGCAGTAAAAGAGTTACAGATGTTATCAAGAGCATTCTAGTGACACAAAGATAACTGTCCACACTTCCCTCTTCCACAGGAAAACAGCAGAAGGCCCCAACACTTTTTGGAACAGGGTGCAAATGTTATTGCAGTGTGGCCCTCTGAGGCCCTCTGCTGCCTTTTAGTTCAGAGAGGAGATTCTCAAAGCAGCAAGGATGCCAACTGCAAAAACACTCCAAGGGAAAGATATATTGCACTTGTACTTAGATTTCTATCTCCCTCTACAGAAAAGCTGTCTGCTGCTGTAGGAGATATTTCCTTGTTCCATAAGTAAAGTTATTCCTGCTCATTTGGAGTGACTTCTTGGTTCCTTGTGCCAACAGCAGCATCATAAGTAAAATGTGCAGAGACAGGAAATCACTCTCCCAGGGCACAACTCCGCCACTCCTGATCGCAGTGGTACTGCAGGACACAGCAAATGTCTCTGTGACATCTCAAACCTGCTGCTGAGACAGGTTTAAGATGTGCTCTGTGATGTCTGCATATTGGGGCTGAAGAAAAGCATCCACTCAATGATACCCTTTCAGAGAATGTCAGCAGATGTGTCCCACAGGCAGGCACCAGCCAGAAAGAGGGTCTTCAAATGTCCAGAGACATCTGGGATGATGAGGAAGGAGTGGAGTTCCTGGAAAGGGAAGGTTTTGAAGCCAGAAGTTCTCCTGACATCTCTGGGAGGTGGTGTGGAACAGTCACAATTGCTGGTGGTTTCGGCAGCCCTGGGCAGCAGGGCAGATTGCCAGTGGTGTGCATTAAAGTTCTGTGTGGGACTCCAGAATGGGCTGGATATGGTGCTGCCTCTCTTCTCTATGCTGTCCCCCCTCTTGGGCAAGACTGCAGATTGAAACCTCCTTCTCCAGCTCAGTATTAGGCAACATGCCAAAGAGCACTGGGAAGGGGCAAAGGGATGATGAGGAGAAAGGTAAGAGGCCCTGTTGCAATGAAGAGACAATAACAAATAGCTGGAGAACTCAAGCATCAATCTTTGGTGGCCTTTAAGTCCTCTGGATTTCCAAATCTATTGTCATTTGTATGTTTTATTCAAAAACCTCCTCTTGGCAATTTTAACAGCACAGAGTGGGCTGGCAAGGGTGCTTTGAGTCAGAAAAGTATTGAGAACTTGGTTGGCTCTGACTTTTACTGTGTTCTGCAGCAACCTTCCCAAAACCATGAGAATGCCAGCACTGAGCCTTTCTCTGCAGTAACCAGGTGTGTTACCCTGCCCTCACCTCGATCCTGATTAATTGGCCTGTGTTTTGAGCCAAATAATTTTTGTGGAGAACTGTAAAACATTGCAAGAGCAACTGAAGAAGCGGCAGTGCTCCTGCCGGTGTCAGCTGATCCCCGTGCGGCGCGGAGGTGGCGTTCGTGTTTTGTAACACGAATTGGGGCCTGAGCTGCAGCTCTTCTCACTGCTGAGCTTCTTCTGAAACTTTCTGCAGCAGCTTTCTTACACCCACCCACACAGAGAACGACATGCTCCCAGGGCTGCACGGGAACTTAGCAACACTTTTCTGCCAGAAAGGCACACAGGTAGCAACAGCAGCCAGATCCAAGGCACCTCTTAGTGCCTGCATCAGCTTTCCTCCCCACCTTCCACTCAACAGCTGCAAGAGCACTTTCATGCCTTGTCAGGGATTTTCCTTCCAAGAATATGATCAGCCCTTTGCATCTATCATCTCAGAGTGCAAGCTCAGGGACAAAGTAAAATCTTGGGTCATACAGCAGGGCCAAGGACACCTTTGGGTCCCCCCAGCCTGGAGCCTGGGTGACCTCCTCTTCCTGTGGTTGGTATTCCACCAGAAATGGGTGGAAATGAAGCTCTTCAGAGATAGGACACTTGGGGATGAGGCACAACTACAGCTGAGAGAGGATACAGATGTGATAAAGCAGCAGCCTAACCTGCACTGGGGTTTGTCCATATCCTTGAGTGCAATGCAGAGGCATAGAGAGAGTTTCTCAAGTTCCTCCCATGAGCACAGAGGTGAGGACATCCTCCCACAGCAGACAAAGGGAGAGGCAGGACCAATGTGCACCAGCTCTTTTAAGAGGTCTGAAAAAGCATGACTCAAGAAAATTTTCTAGAATTCCCCATTGTGGTCCCCTCTGAGGGACTGCAAAATTCGGATTTACTTGTGGGATAACAAAAAAATAGCAAGAAGTTTGAGGAAGAGAATGGGAAGGCAGACTTTGCATTTATAGCAGATGTTGCAGACCTGAGGTGGTCCAAGGACAGAACACCTCCAGACAAGTTTCCTGTGGCTCCGTTTTATGCAACAAAATCCAGAGTTCACGTTACTTCATTGCTACTGAAATAAGGACTGACTATGGTATCTCATTACAGATGTCTTGTTATGAATCCTAGCAGATCTCATCTCTAATGCTGCCTGGCTTGGAGGAGAGACCACTCTTTGGGATCCAAAAGAAGGCTGGAGATCACTGCTTGCTCCATTAGCAGTACTGCTGTTCCCCAGCAAGCCTGAGGCTCGAAAAATGAGCTTGCATAACATGAAAGAATGGACACCTGAAGAGACAGTAAGTCTCCATCAGTGGGACACGTACCCTGGGAAGTGTAAAAAGGCTGGAAAAGTACAAAGTACTCTAAGCTATTTCCCCTAAACAGCCTTCTAGTCTTTAAGGAAGGTTGCCATGGAAAAAGAACGATTTAGAGATCTCAGATTCCTCTTGTTTGTTTTGTTACTTTTTTCATTCCTTTATGCATTGAAGATCTCAGCAGAACCATCAGGCTGGCTGACACAGTCAGTGACAGATCTTAAATATTAATATACAGATCTGCCTTCTGTAATTTGGAGTAACCTTCTAGATAGGGGTGCTCCAAAAGCAGCTGTTTGCTTGCATGATCTGGTTGAAGAGGATGTCAAAACGATGAGCAAGATCCAGAACTGGCTAAAGAGGGTGATTAAAATAGCTGTGACTGCTGTCAGAGCACGGACTAAAAGTGCTCCTGTTCTAAGTGGATAAGTTTCAATGGAGGAAATAGCTGTCAGCTGACACAGAGCCCCAGCATCCCAGGAATACAGAACCCAGGGGTTTTTTTTCACAGCCCTTTCTTCAGCAGTAAACTTGCAAGGCAGAACCTGAGATTTACAGAAACAACCACCAGGGCCCGGCTGGGAATTTTTTCTCCATGTGTTTTATTTTTTTTTGCCTGTATTATGGCATTTGACAGAATGGGACAGCTCCCTGTGAAAATTTTTGTGGAGATATGCAAAACTGTCCTGAGAAAAGGGAAATATTTAGCTGCCAATTCTCTGCTCTACTGCGGATCAAAGGCAGCTCCACCAGGATGCTCCATGGCCAGAAAGCTCCAGGATATTCCTGCAGGGACTCCTACCACCACTAAAGAACACAAATAAAAACTAGAGTAGCAATTCTGTATGGAGACATGGAGTCCTTTAGCTGCAAACTTGGGGTTCCTTTTACTTTGCTTTGACTTGTGAGTTCTCATTGAGGTGTTGTTGGTGGGTTAAAGTTCTTTTTTTTTTGCAGGGATGGGGAAAAAAAAGGGAGCATTCTCCTTTTGGGCCAGCTGTCAAACCCTTTTTGATGGCCAGAAATATATCAGCACAGCCTCTTAGAATGAATTTGTAACTATTCTTAGATATTCACTTTAGATTTACTGAGTATTAAGAAACCCCTGAAAGTCTTCTACCTGTTGGAGAAGACTACTGATTATTTTCAGAGTATAGGGGGATTAATAAAATAAAGCACAAAATAAGTAAATATAGTTCTAAAAATAGACAGTCTTGATCTCTGCAATCCTAAAAAAGCAGTAGGGTCACCACCTAGGAAACTCACCAACATTGGAAGCATGACATCAGACCAAGAGAACACAAACACATTGCAAATGTGACAGAGATCTCATGTCACTTCACCAGTTAAAGGACACAAAAGTTGCATGAAGATGTGAGAAATCATGCAAAATGAAAGCAAAGGAAGCATCCAATGTTTCATGGGTATCAAGAGTAATTCAGAAGGAACCAGCCTGGAGTCTTGATCTGTCCCATTACTCAGAAACAAAGTATAGACCTTAAGTAGAAAATTAAATCCTAGAGCCTTAAATGCACCCATTTATGGGAAATGGAGACGTCTTATCTCATAATGCAGGTTTTCCAGAGCTGCAAAATGATTTCTAATCATCAGTCCCACCTCTTTCCCATTTCTTCATAAAAACCATAGAAATGTCAGAACTGGAATTTGATCCTAAGGAAAATTTTTGGTGTCTGGACAGACCTCTTAGGTTGAAAAATGAGTTGGTTTTTTTTTTTTCTCCTCTTGAAGGAGAAATTAATGGTGGGAGAAAAGAGGCACCAGGTATTTGCTGCCAACGCTTTTCTGCTCTTTGAAGAAATGAGCTATTTTTCAGGCCTACTCACCTGCCTCTGTGACTTGAAAGAATGTTGGCATTACATTTTCTAATAAAGTTGGCTAGGACACATAGACAGGACAGTACTCACCAACCCCAAGATCTGTAAATAAGATCATTGGGAAAAGACTGCAAATGCACCAGATATCACAGTAGCCAGTAAACTAATTTAAGAAGGAGATTGATTGCTGCTGTGCGAAATTAAAAATTACTATGCTTTTTGTCCCCACTGAAATTAGTCACAGAGAAGAGGCATGTTAATAAATCAGCTCTGGTGCATAGCAAACAGGCATAAGGAAAAGTAATTAAAAGCTTGTAGAGGTCTTCATCTGTGTTTATAGAAGCTGCAAAGCCATTCCTGGCTGTTCATCTAAACCTTTTGCATTTCACCCTCTTTACCTCTAGAAAACCTTTTCTGAAATCAAACCCATCTCATTGGACTGAGGGTGTCTCAGTCATCCTGAAGTGTGTGTGGAGAAGAACATAAATACTCCCTGCCTTTCCCATGCTTGGAGGGCATTCCTGAATTTTTTGCTGTTCAGCTCTTCTCCAGCCTTTTCCTCTGCTCTGCTCTGCAGCATTGAGGAGCCTTAGCTGCCCTTCAGACACTGAATTTAATGATCCTGGTAACTGTGCCACACAATAGAAGTGTAGGCAAAAGAAAGAAGGAAGAGTTGGCACAGGCAGAGATGTATTATGCTGAATTTTACGTCAGGACCAGAAGGATTTTTATGACATGATTTTCCTCTTTACACCTCCCATCAGAGCAGCAAGTGCAGAGATCAGGCTGTAAACCCATACAGTGCAGTCTGTATAAATCACAAATATAAATGTAATATTCCCTCATGGTGATCCAGCACCACCAGCCCTGTCAAAACCAGGCGGGGCCCATTATTGCTTTTGGTGGCATGTCTCTGCTTGTGGAGGAAAGAGGAGAATGAAGAGGGGGCACAGCTAGTGGAAGGGACCAAGGATACCGGGCAGTCCCAGTACAAGACCAGTATATCCCAAATATAGGGAGACTTACTCAAGAAATCTCAGTGCACCAAAGGATAAGGGTGAGAATGAGGCCATGACAAAATGGGTTTAATACCTTGAGACCTTTGTTCCTAGCTGGGATTTTGCAGCAGAAATGAGATCCCTCCTCCTAACTGTACAGAAATGCCCCATCCACATATCTCCTGACACTTGAGGAAGCAGATTCAATAGCTGTGAAAGGTGCTGTTAGAAGATGTTTCACTAGGAGAAAAACCCCAACTATTTTGTGAACTAATGAGCAACCCTGGCAGCTAAAATGATCAGTGGCACATAATGTCATGTCAAGAGGCATTTTCCCCCTGAGAGCCATATTAATGGAGTCCAGCTGGGTGTTGATATGGTTATCCTTTGCTAGTAGGTATAGAGATATCATTTTCCACAGGCAGACAGGCTGCATGCTAATGATCCTTCCTTGCAGGGGCTCAGAGGCAGCGAGCTCTCCCAGAGATCCCTGTCACAGACAGCTCATCAGGGAAGTCAGGGAATCCATGTGGAGGGGGAGCAGCTGTCCCAGTCCCTTCTGCTCCAGAGGGAAGGATTAGCCCATGCCCACCAGCTGCTGAGGCCACGATGGGTATGTTCCTGGGAGCTGAGCAGGCGCACATCATCACAGATGGACTGGGTTTCCACCTGCTGCCCTGTGGGTAAGAATTTCCTGTGGGTTCTCACGATGTTAGAGAACACACGTGCCATAAAGCAAGTTGCAAAAGTAGCTATCCAAGTGTAGGTGCTGGTGTTTGCTCATGCAAAGCTCCACTGCCAGCTCTGACAGAGCTGCTCTCAGGACAGCTATGGCCATGAAGGGTTTTCAGTCAGCAGTGACAGCAGACCTCACAACAGCAGTAATTGATATGCAAGGAGAGGCAGAGAGGATGGCTGGCTTGTATGTGACTGCAGACCCTGAGAAGTCACTGACATGTGTCTCTCAGCCTTTTCTTAGTGGTTTCAGGGTTGGAGTGTGCCAGGTTCTGTAAAAGGGTGTGATAACAGGTCCTTTCTCTTCCTTTTGTTCTAAGGCCTGCTTTTCGTGCTCTGGATTTCCAGCAGATCGCCTTTATTTCCAGCAGCTGTTTTTTCTACCCTTCAACCTGATGTCCCCAGCCATAGATGTCACCTATCAGGGATGCTCTAGGGCTTTATTTTTCACAGTAACTCATGAAAGCCATTAGCTCTGAAAAGTAACCCACTAAATGTAAAAGGAAATCAGCAAAACAACAGATGACAAAGCAGTTGTGAGAAGTAAGCCTTACTTACTGAGTAGTGAGAGTTGTGAGGTAAGCCTTACGTGGTGCTACAGGGCATTAAACTCATTCACTTTCACTTCATGGGTTATGCTTGCAGACCCAGGATGATGTATAAAAATGAGCAAAGAATTTTTTTGTATTCCCCACTCTTTAAAAGGAGTGTCTGTCTCTAACATAGTTTTCCTGTTTACCATTCTGAATAAGAACACGGTGGTGACAGACAGATGGACAAGATGAACTTAAAAGTCTTTGCCATGTGTAGTGTCTATGATTCCATGAGTCATTTCAGTCAGAAAAAGAGGTGACAAAACATTTGAATGGAGCTAAAAAGACATGACATCATGGTTCTCTTTTCTTTCTTTGGAATTAGTAGTGAATTAAATTAAGCTCAGCCATTTATCATTAACAAAAAAACCTTTCATTTGCTTTCTACAAAATACATGTCACCTCTCTAAGCAATTCACTAGAGAAAATTGAGAGGCTTTCTCCTGCACATACAAAGCAGAACCTTGTGGTCTTTGAGCAACTTATAGAACTTCCATCATCAGAAACAAATCAGCAACATCTCCACCATAGCTACATCCAAACACCAACTGAAATATTTAACTGCAGTCTTTAGAAGCAAATCTTGTTCTGGCTGCTCAGTTGAGCATCCCTTCCCTCCAGGCTGGCTGGAATGCCCTGGTGAGAGTCCCTCGGCATAGCTGTTCATGCCTTTCAGAGTGCTGCTCTCTCTGGTTTGTTTCTTTTCAAGGCCAGAAGTCAGGATTTTCCTTTCCACATCGTAACTCACAGTGACAGAGATTTACAGGATTCACCAAAGGGGTCTTGAGCTGATGAAAGGACTCCCCATGACTTGGGAGGGTTATTCGGACATGATTCAAGCCCTCTCCCAACAGGTCTCTCCTTCTTCCACTTTGATTTTTCTCCTCTCTTTTCTCCTAAAACAGACTCCATGATTCTGATATGCATGTGGTGAAAGCAATAAATAGAAAGTCGCTTTGCCAGAGTTTACAAATGGTGGTATTTCCATATTTTACCATTGATTCTCAGGTTGCAAATTGCTAGGAAGAATGATCTTACTTGACACAATTAGAGTCACAATATCTGAAGCTTTGAAACAGGGTTGACTGAGGGAAAATCTCTCAAGTTTTGACAGAACAAAGTGAGATATGACAAGAATAAGAGCCAATGCCCCTTGGGATTTAAATATGGGCTTTGACTGTGAGGGATACTGAATGTGCTGGGAAACAAGAAATCTGTGTTCTCAACTATATAGGGAGAGCCACTGAACATCCAAGGACAATGTGGACTGCACCACATTTAACAAAGTGAACCTTTCAAATATGTGTGACATCCTGAGGACACATCAGCAAAGGCCCAGGTGACACCCAGGTCAGGCAAACTGAGACTGGGTGAACACATCGAGTCTTCAGCACAGATAATTCTGACAGTCTTGGGACCAACACTGTGACAAGGTCCCATAAGGTCACAGAAGTTCTTGCTTTACAATAGCTTCTGTGTAAACCAGGGGTCCTAATTAATTGCCTAATTAATTGCTTCTACAGTTACAGCCTGCAGAAACCTGCTTAGAACAATGCCATCTGTGTGACAAGGTCGGGGAATGAGGACACTTGGGGAACAATGACTGAGTGTAGTGTCTTGAATTAAATTCAGAAATCTCAGGCTGGGACAGTTACTATTTAAATTAGTACAAAGTCCTGTCTGTTTCTGGATCAAATCCCACTTCCTGGATTATCACACCTGTGAGGATTTGGAGCTTGCTCTCTGCTATTATCAGCCCAAGGACCACTGCCAGCTTTTGCAGCACGTCCTTGTCAGAGCAAAGGGAAGTGTTGGGAGAAGGTGCTCAGCTTGGATCTGCAGAGAATGAATTCTTCAGTCACCTTTTGTCTCCATTGTGAAGGGTGAGGGAGTCACAATTCCTTCTATGGATTCCTCATCAGATGAATGAGCCACAAAAAGTCCAAATCCAAGCCAGACAAGGCTCTCTGAACAGAACTGGGAAGAAAAATTGCCTTTTGTGTTCCCACCACTACATTTGTACCCCTCTTGCTAGAGACAGTAGTTGTAAGTAAAGGTCCCTCACAGTGATACACCTCATAATTCTGGGACAGGCAGAAACATCCACTGCCCACCGTTGGGAATGGGAATTCCAGGTAATATCTGGTTAGATTTGCATCCTTCCTCCTGGATTTCATGATGATGGCAGGATGAAGAATGGGGTCAAGCAGAGATTGCCAAGCCCATCTTTCCCAGAGGATGCTGTAAGACCTCTTCTTTTGCCTCTAGTCTTGCCCTTCCTCTTGGAGGAAGCTGAGTCTTCCTGCAGACATATGTGACTGGCAGGAGCAACCCTGACTCTCCCACATTACTTAGAAATAATGCAAGAATTGGCAATAATGCATCATGTGGAAACGTCATTGCTAACTCCGTGCTCATCTCAGCCCATAATGAGTGCATGTAATGCCAAACTAGCATTTGGGGGGAAGATTTTCCCAACATGAAAATGTTGATTTTTTTTTTTCACCCCAAGTAGATAAAATTGTAGACTGGTTTTATTACCAAGAGTAACAGTTCTATTACCAACAGGACGAAAATAGGTATATTTGAATGTTTTAGATGCAAACTGCTCAGATGAAGGTAGATCCTACTCCATTTCTTTTTAGCTGGTTCTTGTAGTTTGTCCCAAAATAAATATATAAAAACTTCCTAGTGCTGGGAAGTCAGTAAATTCAATGAAGAATTACCATTGTCTGGGAGGCATCTTTGGGTGCCTAGCTCACAAGATTCAAATCTTCAGAGAGTTACTCTGCAGCCTATTTGAAAGAGATGTGTAGACTGAAATCAAAAGTGATCAATTTCCTTTGCTGTGCATTCAAACAAAGCAGTAATTCAGAAGCCCTCACCAAAAGATATGCTGAGAGATAGCAAACTGTATATTCAAGATTAGAATGTAGCCCTGAGTCTCTGGTACATGATGTTAATCTTTGAAAAGAATACAAAAACTCTGAGTATGTTGCAGACTGATAAAATGTTAACCTTAAGCCTCGAAAACATTCTCATCCATTTACTGCTACATACATTGTGCTGCAAGTGAGAGGGCCTCCTTTCACCAATCTTGTTTTTTAAAAAATAAAATATTTAGCTGAGATAAGTGAGGATTACTAACAAAAACCCTTCTATATTCCTGCCAACAAGTCCATTTCCATAGTCCTACTAACAGCATCCCTGCTCTCTAACATTATTTTAAAAAAGCAAAACACTAAAACCCCACTGCCTAAGAGTAGAAAGTTCTTTAAACTTTGTCAGAATTGCCTCAGTGTCAGGAAGACTGAACCCCTGATCGACTCTGTGGAAGATTTATTGCCATACTCTTCAGACGCCTCCACCAGACAGGCCTCTGAGTGAATTTGTGAGTATTCCAGGCACTTCCAGCTTAGTGGCAGCTGTGGACTGAAACAATCCTCACATTCTCATAAAACTGTGACACAACAAGTCAATAGCGAAGCAACAAAAAGTAACAGCAGGATGAACAGGGTGCCCTCCTGGTATCAGGATATTTTATACCTTTGCAGTATCACCACACCGACGTGCCTCCGGGGCTGTGTCTGGCCCAGCAAAATGTATGAGGCATAAAAAACTGACAAAGAAAAACTGATGTACAATACTTGCTATTGTGCGGGATGCTCTTGAAAATAAATAAAAAGATCCCTCATATCCTTGAACACCTTCAAGTCAGTCTCTCCTATCTCAAAACTTCCTTGTAATTAAACACCTGCATAATGAATTGAATTCTCCGGGGAATGTTATTTGTCAGCTACTTTTTCAATTATTTAAAATTAGTTTAAGGGCTAAAGCAATCAGGTCATTCATTAATTTAATTCCTTTTTGTAGCTGTACTTCATGACTTGGAAATAAAACCACAAGATCAAAAGGACAAAGAGGAATGAAGAGGAAATTACACATGACACTTATAAAGTTCCCTGGCCCATGACCTCACCCAGGATGCACAGTCTCTGCTGGTACACAACACACTCTAAATGGCCATTCTCTTGTGCAGACAAACACTCCTCTGGAGACATCTACCCAAAGGGAGAAGCTGGCAGGAGCAACGTCTACACACAAGCAAAGCACTGGCTGGCAGCCAGCTCCCACTTGGAAAGATGAGAATTGGAGATGCTGGTAATTCATCAGCCCCACTCCAGAGCAGCTATCTTTGTCTGCAGAATTGCCCAGGGGAAGAGGGGAAGAGATCCTCTTTTTCCCAATCCAGAATGAAGTTTTCCTCTCTCTCCTCCCAAAGGAGCAGAAGTTGCAAACTTCTTGAAAGTATTAAACCATGCCATAAGCTTTTTGCAGAAGCAAAGGATGTCACCCAAACACCCCTAGTCAGGAGCCAGGGTCATCTATTTCTGAGTTGCTTTTCCAAGCACAGGAAAGCCACCACTCTCACGTGGTCACATGTACCTGGCTCCTTCAGCAGGCAGCTTCTCTCTGTGGTGTCGCTGGGAACAGAAGCCTTGCTATTTCATTCTCCTCTGCCTGGCAAATCTGTCACCTGCCTGATGGGAGTAAGGGCAGGAGTGTGGGCAATGACCTTCTGGAAGAAGTCCATGGCCTTGGTGACCTCCCAGGACCAGGGCTCTCATGTGAGGACAGTGGCCACACCATCAGCCCTGTGCCATCTCAGCACAGAGTTCTTCTAGGACAACTTCTGTCACAAAAGGCTTTTGCTGCTCTTTATGGAAAGGAACTAATTTTGACCTATTTTAACTCATTCATAGCACAAATGGGTTTAATTATTTCACACATCACTTTTTGCAGCAGAAAAACTACAACACTTCAGAAGGGGCAAAGGGCACCTGGGTGTGCCCGTACTTGCATGCACAGAGCTAGGTGAAGAACTCAGGATTTGCTTTCTGAGTGAGCAGCACTGAGTGCTCAAACCTTTGTGTGACAGGCAGCAGAGACCAGGCTGGGCAGCCCCAGAATGCACCCAGTGCTTTATATCCAATCTATGAGACTCAAAGCAACAAGCCTTGCTTAAGCAAAAGAATTGTGTGACTTGGTATCTGCTCCAAGACAGCAAAACAAAGGCCTTTCGTTTCCATTAAAGCTCATCATTTTTAGACAGTTCTTTTGTCCAAGCATTACTTCAACCAAGAAATAATGCAGTGTTGAAAAATCTCTTGAAAATGCAAAAGCCTCCTGTCTGCTTTGCCAGCATTGCTTCAGCTTTGCTGACCAGCATATCCTGCAAGTATAGATCTTGGCATGTCACTGCCAAGTAAAGAAAAATACCACATTTTTTGCTTTTCTTTTGCCTTTTCTTCTTTGATATAAGAGGTTGCTGAATCCCCTGTACAAACACATGCTCCTGGCTGTGTGTCAAGCTCTTTATAATAGACCATTCATTTTTTTGATGGAGCAAAGTGGGACAGAGAGGAAAAAACCCTCTCTGGGCAGGGCATCACCAACCAGTCTGATGGAGTGTGGCACATCACACTGCTGTCCTGTCTCATTGTTTTCCCTGTTGATAGGGGAACTATGAGCCACCTTTCTAATGAATAAACAGCAGATAATACCTGGCTGCTATTTCACTGTCCTTTTCTTTTGAATGGGACTGGATGTCTAAACCTTATGCCAGAAAAGCAAGGGCAGTGAAATCCGTACATGCATGCTGAGCACTGAAACTCTGATAAAAGCCAGAATTCATATTGTTTATTACCTTCCAGTGGGAACATGAACATTCTTTCCTTCTTCTCCCCAGTTACTACTGAAATATGTCAAAATACAGATCTTTTCCCCAAAGCTCCATCTCTGAAAACCGGATGAAAAACAACCAAATATTTCAGAAGTTATCAGGAAGAAAGACAAGCTATTCTTTTTTTTTCCGGTCACGTATGCCTTGTTTCCATGTGAAAACTGGAGAAAATCCCTTACCCAGTGAGACAGTGTGAGCAAATAATTACAAAGCTTTTGCATCCCTGCATCCCCCTGCGAGGGAGGCAATTACAGCAGGGAGCCAGCGCAGCAGACGGGAGGTGATTGCTCCCTTGTGCTCGGAGTGCAGCCTGCTGCCTGGCAGCTCTCACCTGCTGCTGGGGAGCAGGGAGCTTTAGGGGCTTTTTGAGAACCTCAGCACGTGGAGAGGTGTGCAGAGGGATTTTTTTCATGGTAGTTGGGTTGGGGTGTTGTGCACGCTCTTGTTTCTGCCTGCAAGGGAGGAGGCACAAAGTGGAGCTCATTCATCCCATCAGCTCTCTCATAATGAATTCCTGTTTACAGTAGGGAGGGAAATGTGTGACATGGTATTGCACTCTTTCCTAAAAATAAAAGCAGGGAGAAAAAGAGGATTCATGCAGAAAGACCTTTCAAAATTGTTACCACCACCCCCCAGCCCAAGCAGAAAGCCTGACAGCCCCTGAGAAATCATCTGACAAGTTCAATGGTAAATTTGACAAGACAAAAAATATATATATTTAAATATATTTCTTTCTTTGATTTATGAGGCTTCACACTTGCCTACAATCTATAATGCTAAAAATATCTTCGGAAATAAAAACTGAGGAACCCGCAAGACTCCAGAGGGTGGAGATTTAAGAAAAAATAAACATAATGAGATGGTTTTTTTGATCACACTCTGTTTGTGGAGGAGAGTTTTTGGTGAAAGGCACAATTTACTTTCCTCTTTCCAAAGGTTTCCTTGCAAAATGCACAAAAACTCCTTTGATTACGCTCTTCAGCTGTTGACTAATGAGACAATCCAAAAAATGGCAAGCCTAAAATCTCACATGCCTCGTTCTGGAGAAGCAAATGTGAGAGAAGACAGGACACAGGGCCCCATCCTGAGAGTGGAGCTGAGAGGAGCACAGGACTGGGAAGCTACAAGGAAGTGGGAGCAAGACCCTTGTGGGAAGGAAAACACAAATAAAACCAGAAAGAAATAACTGAACAAGTAGACAGCACAGTGGATGGTCTCAAGGCTCTCTGTTTTCCTGAGGGAAGATGAGAAGCAACAAGCCTCAGCATTGCTTGGGGTAAGATCACCAGCTGACATCCTGCTTGGAAAACTGGGTATTCCAAAGAATGGGGAAAATACATATTGGGCTTTCATAATGTGCATTTCTGAACGCACTGCTCCTCCCTGCTGGCTCACTCAGAGGCAGACCCTGCCCAGCTGCACTCCTCCATGCAGAGGCTCTGCAAGAAGCCCCAAGGCAGCAGCACACTGACAAGAGCCTTGGTGGAGACAGGAAGTCCCACACAGAGAAGAAATAACATCTGCAGGAAAAACTTGGCTTCCATGGAGCACAAACCCCTCAAAATTCAACCATTCTGTTGGTAAAGAGCATCTCTGTTGTCTTACAGCATCCAATCTTGTGTAATTTTATTTTTTTTTTTTTTCAGCATGGCACCGGCGAAAGTGTCATAAATGTGCTGGCAGGTGATGCAGGAATAAACAGAGCACCTATGCCTTTGGAATGAGCTGTACTGCAGATACCTCTTCTGCAAACAAAAGCTTCATCTTCAAATGCATCCCACACTTAGGGCAGACCAGATTTTTAAAAAAAAAATAACTGCCAATGCTGTATACTGCATCAAAGAATCCATCCCTCTGAATTTCCTATGTATTACAATTTATTCCCAGACAGCCTTTTTGGTAGAACTGCTCAGGAAACTTTAGAGAACACAAAATTTTCAAGGGCTCAAGCAGCAGCAAAAAAAAAAAAAAAGTTTGAACATGAGTTGATTTTTAGCTATACTTTTGGCTTCTGATAAAGAAGGGAAAATGCTAGACTGTTCTTTTGAGTTAACAAGTGATCTCAGATGCTATCCAAGAGTTTAGGTTGAATGACCTATATAAATAGAAATCACATATATGGTTTATGTGTTCAAGTATGAGTTGATGTCACTGTCAATATCAGCTCAGCTTGGTGCAGGGTTTTGATGCTTTGTACCAACTATCTCAGCAAGTTCTCAGCCACAGGAGGTTTGGGCCTTAATGTTTGTTTCATCTTTCCCCCAGAAAATGCCAGTTTGTTGGATGTGGGGTTTTGCAGAAGAGCCAGTTCTTCCACGTTTTCTCAGGGCTGTGATGGACTAGCTGAATGGGAAGGCAGGCAGAGAAAGGAGCTCCCTGGCAACTCAGGGAGAGGACAGAGAGACGTGTCTCTGCTGCACTGGAACAAGCTGGACCACCGTTATACAAGAGATTTGAAAATTGAGTTTAGGCAGCCACATTCAGCTATTCTCCATCATTATGCTTAATCAAAAACCACCCAAATTCTCATTTTCAAATGCCAAAATCCTTCAGCATAGTACCATAATTTTTCCCTGTATTCATGCCTTTTCCACCTTCTGTATTCTCCCGTGGAAGTCAGAGGTTCCTACAGACTCATGCTGGCCCCTGGGATCCGTTCACAGCTGAACGCCCTGGCCTTTTTACACTGGTTCTCAGCACATTTAGCTTCTCAGCAATGCTTCTTAGTGTTAATTACACTGTGGGTTTTTTTGCATTTATTGGACCATGCAGTGCTTTCTTTGCTCAGAGAAAACTAGCTCACAATCAAAACTCAAAACTATCAGAACTTGTTATTTTCCACTGGACAAACAGTAATTATCTAGAGGCTTCCCACCGCAAAGACAGACTATTCATTTGAAGTAAAAAAAATGTCATTCTCTGTCTCTTTTTGATTTTTGTTTTTCATCTTGAAGAGTTGGATTCTTCAGACCTGAAGGGCCTGCTCTGGTTTGACAAATCAGCAGGGCTGGTAGATGTTTAGTGCAGGCAGATTAGAAAGACAGCTGAGAGGGTGAATGTGAAGGGTGCTGTGGAGCAGAGACTGTAGTTTGCAATAGGCACTAGAGAAAAATATAATCAAATGTTTCCTTGCAGTCACTGATGAGGCTGCCAGTGTGACTCCTTCTCTGTCACCTCACATTATCTGCCATGCTAGAAAACTCAGTAATTACACTGCAGACACTTAGGAAGACATACTTGTTGAAACAAATGATGGGCACGAGGCGATTGCAAGTTAAGCAATGTTGAGACTGTCTTGTGAAAGAAACAAACCAAAACACAGTCACTTCTTTGGTAAAAAGATATTTGCATATTAAAATTTGAAAAGAAGAACTGACTGAGCAATTCTTTCTGTGGGAAAGGAAATGGTTTCTGGAAAGCAAATTCGCATCTGCAGAATGGAAATTATTTTTCTACTCCTGGAAGGATATTCTAAATTATAAGTTTGGGACAAGTAGATCTGTTTTCCCAATGGGAAAGCCAAGTGTTTGAGCCATCAAGGGTGTTTTCGACACAAAAGCCATGTCCACAGAGGATTCTTAGCTGGATATGTAACCTGACATGGTCTGTGACCACTGCCAACTAAAAGCTAAAATATTTTGTAGACACTTCCCACACAGCAAAGTGTCTCCAAAGGCAGCCCCCACTGCTACGGAGCCACATCCAGGTGGGGAAGATGCCATCCCCTTGAACCACCTTCCACTGTCCTCAAGAGTGTCTGGCAGGAGATGTTTCAACATTACCTCATGGGACAGGTAAAAGGCAGCAATTCCCAGTGGCCAGAAGCAGCAGAGCATGGAGAACACAGTGAGGCCAAGATGATCCCTGGGTGGCATCATCAGGAAGTTGTCTTCACTCTCGGTGTCACTTGAGTAATCGCTCTGCAACAGCAAAAAAGAGAAACCAGATGTGCTGGTTAACGGCATTATTGCTTTTCCTCTGCCACCAGCCAATTCCCTGATCATTTGCCCATTTCTCTACTCCACCACAGCAGTGGCCAGCAGGTCTCCTCTTCCTCACCTGCTATGTCACAGACTCCATCACTGCTGCATGAGCTTGAAGGCAAGAAAAGACACATGAAAAGATATCACTGCAGGGAGCTGGAAAGAGCCCATGAAAGGAAGGGGCTTTCTAGCCAGCTGAACCCGGGTGAATATTTCCTTTCAAAAATAAAGGAGGACAAGGAGAGGGAGAAAATCCACAGTATTGCTGAAACCACCCCTTGAAATTGTGCACTCACCTGAAGAAGTGAGATACAAAATCAAAAAATGTTTTTGATTTTCAGGTTTTTGCCTGAGTTGTGTGCTGGCATAGCATCTGTGGAGACCACCTCTCTGATGTTTCAAATTGCCTTTTCTTTCACGTAAAGATGAAATGGGAAAAAGATTCCTCAGGTAATTTTGACCATGTGCTGAACCACAAAATTATCAGTGATGCTGCTTCCCAAAGGCCAAATGGACCTGCCTATGAGTTACCAAGAGTGAGAAAATAATTCTAATCATAACGTCCTGACCATGCAGACCAACTATGAACCAGAAGGGTGGGAAAAAAAAATCAAAAATCCGAGAAAGAAGTCCAACAGCAAATGGCACCTCAACTCTTCCAGTTAAATACTCCTTTCTCCAAGCAAACCTTCCTTCCTAACATTCTCACTTACAACAGGACACCTGATCCTGAGCTTAACAAGAAATCTTCTCTATTCAGAACCCACCCTGGCACTGGAATAATCGATAATTTGTCTACCTAGCTCTCTGTCTTCATTTATTCCTGGTTTTGCAAGAGCTGCACCCTGACACCAAAGAAGCTAGAAGTCAGTGTTGTTGAGATGTCAGAATTACATTCACCAGTTACAGCTCCCTTCCCTTCCCTTCCCTTCCCTTCCCTTCCCTTCCCATCAGTTCTTGGGCATCATCTCCCAAGTTTGTTGGAGAAATCAGGCATTGGAAGGCAGAATACCACAGGAAAACATCTACATAGGAAGAAAGAAGAGAAGCCAACTCCCCTTGTAAGATGAGTTTAAGATGCAGTTTCATCAGAGCCTGTAAGTGCCTGAGTAGATAATTTCTGATCAGAGACAACTCTTTCATTCTGTAGAAAAGCTGGAGTGACTGAAAGAAGAATAGAGGAAGAGCAGACACAAGGTGCAGGTTTTTAACAGAGATGGTGATGAACACTTTTCTGCAGTTGTAATGGATTTGCTATTAAAAAAGGCCTTTTCTTGAATCAAGGCTGGCTACCCCTAAAAGCTATGTGCTTTGCCTCAACCGAGACATTCCAATTGCTCTGCAGACAGCCTGCCAAGCACACTGGAGATGTCAGACAACAGGGTCTGCTCTGAGCTACAGCTGCCAGCAACCTCTGATGCATATCCAGGAAACAGCCTTTTCCCTTTTTTCCTTCAAAGCAACCAATTCAGTAACATGCACACACTGCATACAAAACTAATTCCTCACATGGCCCTGTGGGACCTGCCTTCAAATCCAGATGGTCCAGGAATCTGGTTTTGACAAAGACCAACACAATGCTGCTCTAAGTTAATCTGTGCTCTGTTTCCCTCCACACAACCCCTGTTCCAGTAATGTAGTTAAACATGATGACCTTTTCTGACCAGCACTCTGCATCCTCCTGCTCTTCTGCAAGTGTTTTAAGTTCACCTCCATGCAGCAGATGCTGAAGGCAGCAGCTGGATGGGGACTCTCCCACCAAAGGCTACTACAAAGGTAGTTTATCGCTGCTCTGCCTCCACACACTTACTCATTCCTGAGCAGCATCGTGCTGATGAGCAAGATCTTCTTAAGAGATGACATCTCTAAAGGCTGTTATTTAGTTAATTTTGCTTGTCTATTTATTTCTTGTTACAACTTAGAGTTTTGCAGTTGACTCCCTTTCAGTTTAGAAGGCATTTAAAAGACCCATAATCCCCTAACACTGACCTGCTGCAGCTGCTCTTGTTTCCCCAACTCCCAGTCTAAAAATTGCCCTGTCAGTCCGGCAGCCAGCCTTGCAGAATGGGCTCACAGAGGTCTCTCCTTGCTGGGAAAACTTTCCACATATAGCTTTGCAGCACCAAAACACAACGGGGCAAAAAACCATGGATGTAGTTTCCCAAGCCTATTCTTCCTACTTGAGCCCTGGATTGTGATCATCTCCCTTGTGATGTTTTCTAGACACCCACAGCCAGTCTGCCAGCAGCTCTTCAGGAGCTTGCATCCAGCACATTGCCACTGGAAGGGGATTGCTGCAGACAGCAATGAATGGATCTACACTAAAACAAGCTGGGGCAAGTGATGTGACCCTCCATGATTGTCCCCTTTGTCAGCTTCTGAGCTGACACAGCAGTCCTCAAAGAAGTGTGCCAAATATCCACCCTGTACAAATGATAGCACGCAGCTCATCCAGAGGTCCTGCCACTCACAGGCTGGATCCTAGAGACATCACTGTAGAGCTTCCATCTGAAAACTCAGGGAGGTGATGATGAGAAAGGGAATTGCCAGGGAAGGGCCCTGGCTACTATTAACAAGATTCATAGGAGGGCACTTGGACACGGCTGAAGGTGACTTCCCAGCCATGCTCCCTTCATCTGGAGCTGGCTAATAGAGGTTAATATCCCTTGGCAGGGCTCAGTATCTCCAGACTTGAGTGGCTTCTCTTTCAAAGGAGAAAAATAAATCAAATGGAAAGTGTAATCACTCTTGTAATCTGCTAATTATGTGCCTTTGAAGGAGCTCAGAGATAGAAAGTGTGTCCTATGGGTAGGATGACTCAGTGCCATGACTGCACACCTGAGTGCCACACCTCTTAGGAGCTCATACCTGAGCACTGAGCACCACACCTCTGACAGCACACCTGTGCTCTTCTGAGCATATGTCATGGGACAAAACCACTAAAAATTACACTCCCATGTTCTCAACATGCCCCTAGATGAGCTAGGGCAAGGTATTTATGGTGCTGTTTTCTTCAGGTGCAGTACAGAGAAAAACACTGCACACCTAGTGCAGAGGAGAGCTGTGATGGCCTGTGAATTCACCAGAAAATCAGGCAGCAAGAGTCTTTGCCTGTGTTGCAGAGCTCTCTGGAAAGGGAATTCTGCCATACTCAGCCCCCTGAGGGATGTTCAAGCATGCTTTCTGGATACCTGCTCCCAGGGAAGGCTGAGGACACAGCCCAGTGCAGGACCACAGGCTGCAAGCATTGACAGAAAGCAGGGATGATGCCATGGGGCTTGACGGGCACGAATCTCCTCAGGGCCATCTCTTCACGTTGCAGGAAAAAAGTGCCAGGAGGCACTTGGGAATGTTGAGAAGAGTCGTTGGATGAAATAGGATCCAAATTCTATCTCTACAATTTCATGCTCTGGTCCAAAGGATGAGTTTTCACAACAGTATCCAGCAATTTCTAGGGGGGAAAAAAGAAGAAATGTATACCTTGAAAGCACTACATTTCTTTTCTTCTTTCACTCCCAGAACGTTCTATTTGTTTTGCAGTTAGAGATTGTCTCAGACATTGCTGGGTGCTGGGAAAAAGTAAGAGGTTTTTAAGAGAGAGCTTCTAGGTATTCTTTTATGTGACGTATATGAATAATTTAATTTGCTGCCATGAATAGCCTGGGTTTTTCTAAATAAGCAATCTACCTAGTGGCTAGGAGGGAAACTAGCAAGAATATAATATGACAAATGTTATTTTTGGATAAAAGATGGCACATGAACTCTAACAGGAGGGTATTTCATCTTTCACTGCCACCGCATTTGACAAGTTGTCTATTAGTTGTGGCATGAAGAACTCATAAGATATTTATAAATTTTCCAGAGATACCTAAATAGGGAATCATTTGATTTCTGGGGATGGGCATGAAAGAGAGAAGTTTAAAGCCCTGACAGAATGTGCAGCCTTCTGTTTTCGTGCCTGGTAATTGCTGGAGTAAAGCAGGGCTCTGTATGGTAATGAGAGCTGTTTCTGAGAGGTTTCTCCCTCCAGACAATTTTGATTTTCTTAGGCAGCCTGAACAACACTCCACCAGGACCTGAGAAGCACTGCTAGTAAAAAATCCCAACAAATAAGTTGGTTGAACGTTGCTGCAGGGTACAACCCACGATTAGGATGTCTCCTGCTCCTCTGCTGCATCTCCCATGTTCTTCAGAGTCCCCAACCCTGGGAAGGGAAGAAGGTGTCTCCCTCCCAGCAACTTGTCCTAGACATGTTGAGCTGGATAGACCCATCCGGAGGACGATGACATCTAACAGAGAAGCAAACCCTGCAGCTTGGCTTGGTCAGTTCTTCAAATCAAAACCAAATTGATCAAAATGGCTGTGTTTTTTCAGAATCTTTCTCTACTGCAAAGTTTTCTGCCAGAGAACAGCAATCTCTCTGGTTGTCAAGAGCCCAACTCTTTTCAAAAAGATGATCATGTCAGAAGCAGTCTGAAATAAAACTATTTTCTGTGTGTGTCCCTCCTGAAAGTATTACATTGGGGGGGGGGGGGCACTACAAAGGGATGCGATCAATTTTTTCTGGCATTTCTAAGAAATTAAATATCCATTCTGAAAAACCCTAGGCAGCCATTCTGTTGTAAGGCAGGCAGTGCCAGGGACACAAGGGGGAAGAGCAGTGACTCACAACCCCATGGCTGGTGTGTCTTCCCGAAGGCATTTTACAGAGATGCTCAAGCTGGGATTCCACTTGCCTTGCACTGACATGTGGAGAGCAGGAGGCAACCCTCCATTTTCCAGAGAAGAGAGCTCTTCTGCACAAAGCTCCCCTCTTTACCAATGCTTCCAAAAAGGGGATAGTTTTACAGAATGTTCTCCCAGGAGGAAATGCCAAAGCAGGAATGAGCCCTGCTCTGCTCTGACACTATGCAGCTTCCACACCTTGAGGAGCTGTGGCTAGATGATCAACATGACAAGACACACAGCAACGTCCTGTGCCACCCTCACTGGCCGACTCAAACCCTTTAGGACTGTCAAAGAAGTGGGGAAGCAAGATTTGCACCTCTATTGTGTCACCCTCTTCCACTGTTCTCCTTCTAACTTCTGCTTCCAGTCCTGGTGCTCACTCCTTCCATCCCATCTATCAGTAACATAAAAAAGCATTTGCTTCTTGCCAGTAACTGGTAGGGAAAGAATTCTTTCCAGTGGGACACACTTGTGCTGTGTGATTCAGGCACTGTTTTCGTGTAGTTAACAATCTGGCATGGTTCATCACCTACTCAGCGACTGCTTGTCCTTAAATAATGTTCTTCCAATTCCTGGAGTCTCCACACATTAATTTAGGTCTCTAATGAATCTGTGCTCTAGCCAAGCCCAGGAGGCCCTCGAGCATCTGGCCACACAGACACAGCCTCTCTCCACATGTGAACCAGAAGAGCACAACACAGCAGACACATTTTTTCTGGTCTAATGCTGTCAAGTTCATCTCTCCTCTCCTGCCCATCCCTCTGCATCACCAGCTGCATCTGCAGAATTTAGACCTTCCTGGAAAGGGAGCTACTTACCATGCTGAGCTACCTCGTGCTGAAAACAGCTGCTCAGCAGATTGATCCTTTGAGATCATGAAAAAATTCATGGAAAAGTGTGAAAATCACAGTGCTGCACAGGGTTGGTCAGGGAGCATAGCAATGGAAATGGCTCCTGGGCTCAAAGTAGAGGCTTCTAGCAAAGCAAGTTTCCAGCTAACCAGCTCCTTATCTAAACCTTGCTTGTTTTCTCCACCCCTGTTCCACTCTCCTAGTGGATGAGAAATTTTTGATGGAGACAAAAATGCATGGGTGGTGTGTACTTTGTGAATGTCTTCTTGTTCTGAGCAGTTTGTACACATAGGTCAAGGTGGTTGTCCATACACCTCTACGTTTGTTAGCCCAGGATCACTCCAAAGGGTCAGCTGAGACAGGGAATCTGTGATCCCAGATGCACAGTTAAGAACTGCCACATGTGACTTCAGGAGGCTACAGTCCAGAGAAACAGGTCAGAAAGAAAAGGATGCACACACTGTCAGAGCATGTTACCAAAATTTACTGCCTTGTTTCTCCCCTTTAAGATCAGGGGAGGATGAAGTTCTGCAGCTGGCTTTTAAGACACAAATGTTCTCTGTGAAAAGTTGACCAAGTTCCTCCTGTACCACTTTGAAGAGGTTTTTTCCTTATGCTGCTCAATTTCTCAGCCTTTTTTTATCTCATTCTCCAACAGTTGGCTTAAGAATGTCTTCTTGACTTGAATTGATGAGAGGGAGACTTTTTTTTGCTGCCTGAATATCAGGCCAGATGTGTCAATAACAGCATGCATGCTGCAGTCACTCATGTCACTACTGCACAGGAGAAACTGGGGCAAAAAGACAGCAACCAGAGGTTTTGTTTTGATTAAGGAAATTATACTTCCCACGGTCAATTCTGAAATTCTGTGGAAGGGTGTGATTTGAGCTAATACTCTCACATGCTTCAGAGAGAAGCTTTCTGTCTCCCTGTGGAGGCACTGAATACTGCATTAATGGCATGCACTGGGAAAAACACTTCCCTCTTCCCACCTTATCAACACAGAGGGAAAGGAGAATAAAAGGGAAGTCAGGCTCTTGCTGTATTTCCCCTGTGCTGATCACAGGGTGAGACACTGTTATTACAGGAGGTGAAAATAGAAATTTTAGGGTTCGTTAGGTCTTGGTCCTAACCAAAAATCACAGCAACAGAGAAGCACGACCAGTCTCACTATCTCAGCTGGGATATTCATGGCTTTGTTGTAGACAGCCAGAGGGTCTTTGCTAGGTTAGGAGTCTCTGGCCAACACTGGAGAAAGTTTTCAGATCAGCAGCATTATGTTCACCCTCCATTCCCACAAACACTGGCAAATACAAATCCCTGCCACACATGGGCCTCTGGTTAAAATAAAAAAAATGCATAATTTAAGAAAGAATGAAGTCTTCTCTGTTGCTTTACAGTGAGCAACCAATGAAGCACAGGACTCCAGAACAAAACTTTGTACTTGGTTTTAAAGAAGTGTTTCTCTCCATCAGAAAAATAGAATTTATTTCAGAGATAGGGATTCACTGTAGCTAGAAACCCAAAGACTTCTGTTTCTGCGTTCACTCTGAGACAGAAATGTTTTGTGTCTGAGCCAGTAATTCAAAACATTCTGCTCAAGTGAGGTGAAGGTGAGAGATGATGTTGGCCTGCTGAGTGAGACAGGCTCCATGCAGACAGAACAACGCTCCCAGCCACAGCCTTACACAGCATTTAAGCACATGGCTCTTCTTCTGTTTCTGACCAGCCCCTTCAGAGGCAGAAGGTAAATGCTGATCTCCATTAGGGCCAGTGGGAATTTTGCCATTGGTATCCACAGATCTGGGACTTTACCCAACAAATAAAGATGAGCAATCATTCATTGTCCTAGTTGGAGGAGAAAGTGACACAGCTGACCCAAAAAGCAGCTGATCCCCTGCTGTTCAGCTCTAGGGGCTTGTACGCTTAATTTCAAACACGCCCTCCTCCTCCCAGCCTTCCCCACATATCCCAAGTGGCATCTGACCTCTAGTTCCTGGAAATCCTCCTCTTCCTCCACCTCGTAGGAGAGGGTGTGGATCTTGATATCGTCCGCAGAGAGGTCGATGAATTTGCTGTCAGGGTACTCCAGGCTGTCTTTGGTGGGCGAGCGCTCCTCAATGAAGGTGGTCTCACAGCACTCAGAGCCCAGGCTCTCACCCCACGAGCGCAGCACATTCTCAGAGTACAGGATGATGTTGGGCCTGTAGTGAGACTCCACTGCCTGCTGCAGCATGCTGGGGTCCAGCAGCTGCTGCACGGGGTCGCTCCTGCCGTTCTCTGGGCGTCTCGGGGAGGACAGGCTGCTCGCTCTGTGGCTCTGGTACTGAGGGGTGGGGTACACAGAGACCAGGCCATCTCGGCTCTCTGCCACTAAGTTCCTGGTGTTAATTAAACCATTTCTTTTCCCAGCCTCAGTGATTTTACTGTGCATCAGCACACTGTTCTTCTCGACCAAGCCATCCATGCTGGGAGGTGTCCAAAGGCAGTGGGACCGGTGCCCTTTATTTTGCTGTGCCTTAGAGCTCACGCTGGGTGAGTGGCTCCCATTTTTCTGATGAAGAAAGGAAACAGAAATGAAGGTGAGGACAAAGGTAATGGATTGAGGGACTCAAGTCAGATTGTCCTCCACACAGTCTCAAGAGAAAACAGAGGCCCACATATGTTACACACCTGTCTTAGGTAACAATAGTCTGCATTCTATCACCATCTTCATAAGCTGTTAAAACCAGGTGGGGCAGTGTTCCTTACTCCCCTCATGATTCATCCCTGATAACCCCAGAGGATGTCTTCTGTTAATGGGCCAGCTGTTGAAACCAGGTGGCGCAGTGTTCTTTATCTCTTCCATGACCCATCCTCCCTCTAGAGGGATATCTTCTGTTAATGGGCCATTGAGTCCCACTGATAAAATTGCACCAATTCCCATTGTGAGATGCTCCACTAAGGGGGAGGAACCAACCATCCCTATCTGGATATAATCTGGAATTTGAAACACCACAAGTCATCTTTTCCACTGGATTCCCAGAGGAAGAGCAGACCCTTCTACACCACCACTGGAGCTTCAGAGGAGAACTACACCTTTCCACAGCATCACTGCTTCAGCAGAACCACATCCATCACTCCCACAGGACTGCAGCCACCATCTAATTGGACTGCTAACCAACACCCTGACCTACAGGGTGTCAGGCTGTATTCTGACAAACTACCACAACACCCTGACTTAGTTCTCAAAACACACCCCCACTCAGAGAGGCAAAGAACACCTGCCCCGCATCCACGGGATGCAGAGAAGTGGATGAAATTAAATGTCTTGGTAGTGATGGACCCCATCAGAGAATGGCTTTGGTGCCTGCTCCAGCCTTCCATGGATACACAGCTGCAATCCTGGGGACAGTGTCCCTCTCCTCGGAACACTTGGATAAGAGATGGGGGAAAAAACCAAAAAATACTGAAACAAACAAAAAAAAAATCTCCTAAAAGAACCATTTTCAGTTCTCAGAAATCTGTATTGCAAAAGATGGGCAGGCACTGTGCTCATCTGTTGGTGTCTGCAGCCAACAGGTTTGCTCTTGGCAAGTACTTTACTACCCTTTGAAAACCCATTTCTTCCAGCCTAAACACTTTCTCACCAGGCTGCTCGTTTTTCTCAGGTGTAGCCAAAGGAAAATGCCTTTGAAAATACTGATGTATTGGCCACAGCAACAGTAAATTCAGGGGTTTGCTTCTGGGCATGAGCATAAAAATTACAGACATGCTACTGGCTTCGAAGTTCTTCCTATTAGATCCCCTAAGACCAAATTATTAATGTAGGATTACCTGTCCCCATTGTGTTGTCTGGAGGAAACCAACAATGAAATACATGAACACATAAACATATGTAACTTTTTACTCAATGCTTTCTCTCTAGATCCCTTTTATGTCAGACAACCTCTAACAGAGCAACGTCTATTTCCTCTCAACTAAAGTATTATTTCCTTGCAACTCCAGACTTCAAATACCTTCAGTCTCTCTTTTGGATGCAAGAGGTATTTAAACCACTGCTAAGAGCTGTTCTAACACTACCAATTAAACAAGAAACTTGTTTAACATACAAGAGAGCTTGACCCAGTGTGCTGACATGTTTACATTCCCAGCGCTTGGTTTAACATGCAAAAGACCCATTTTGTTTTCAAGTAGTTCTGTGCTTCTCTTAAGTGAACCAGCAGGAAAGCTACAGAAGAGAAAATCCAAAAACTGCAAACCCTCTTGGAAACATTTATATCCCTGCCACCTGTCAGGCAAACTGAAATGGGCATGAGGAATATGTCACTGATGTAGCAGAAATTGGAGGAAGATTCACGAATCAAACAAGTGCCCTCCCAGAGAAATGTATGAAGAAGTCAACAATTTGTCACAGCATCAATGGCTGGAGACCTTGGGTTGGGCCTTGCACCTCCCTGTGGTCACATCATTTCAACAAAGTCTGGCTTAAGTAACCCTCAGGAAAATGCCATTTTAGGGCAGTTTTACTGCATGCCTTTGAGCTGCATTGTTGCTCAGTCCTAGCATGGATCTAAACATCTATGTGGCAGGTCCTTCCCTTCTGTGCCTTTAAACAACTCTTGTAAGCCACTCTTGTAAACCAATATTGCAGATTCTGAGTGACACTTCCACCTTGGTAATGGGCAAAAAGCGGAAGAAAACATCCAAAACGAGGTAAAGACAAGACAGGGAGCATCTTTCCCTCACAGAGCTCCTCCAAAAACAGGGATAATCCATCGCTCAGGACATCCTCCCTGGAGTCCCACACAGCAGTGCAGGCAGGATGCCTCAGGGAAGGTCAGCAGGGAGACGTGGATGGCAGCATGCAATCAAGGAAAATGGTTTAACCCAGGTGCATTTTAATCTGTAGCTGACTGCCTGCCTTACCAGAGCCTGACCCAATGTTCTTGGCCCTGCAAGAGTATTGCTTAATGGGAAGAGGCTGATGAGACTCGGACCTTTTCAGTATGATAAATTAAAAGGGTGGGGGAAAGAGAAAGAAATAATTCTATTAGTATTACTCCTGGAATGGAATGCCCCAGGTTGAGATGGAGGTGTGAACAGAGCATGGCACATGGTCATGAGTGACACCTGGGGGCAAAAGGCAGCTGTGTCTGTGACTCACAGGCATGTCCTAAAATTCAGATTGCTCCAGTTTCCAGGTTCCTGCAGCCCAAAATCCCTGGCTGGCAGTGCCAGAGCAGGTAACCTCTGACAGACCACCTGAGGAAACTGGAGGGTGCCTTCTCTGCAGGGAGCCAACATTCAAAGCAGAAAAAAGCTCTCATCACCTATGACCACAGTGAGGTTTCAGAATGATGTTGACAGGAGAACGAAATTCATCAGAGCTCTTGAAATAAGAAAGCTTTTCAGTCTGTTCCAAGATGCAGAGTTAATTTTAATTGGTTGCATTCAGGTTTCTTCTGTCTTTGCATGGTTTTAATTGTCCCACAAATCACTGACTGGTACTGAGGCCAACCAGAAATAATTCTGCATTTTCACACTTGAGACTGGAACTAGAAGGAAAAGCCAAGTTCAAGTTATTAACAGATAGCTATATATAATCAATATATCAACCTTCAATCTAATATTTACCTTCGGGTTAGACATTTTTACCCCAGTCTACTACAGAAAGTGAGTCCAATAATTAATTTAACCATCACTCTTTCCAATTTCTTGCATTTCCCCCCCCCCCCTTCTTATTTTTATAAAAAGCTGGAAGCAGTGCCAAGAACTTTAGTCTGCAATGCCGTGGTTTATTAAGCTATCACTCGTGTTACAGCAGAGCCCAGCTACAATGAGGAGCTGCAATGAGAGCCACGCTCTGCTGGGTGTTCTGCAGCCTCCTGCTATGATGACAGTGCCTGACAAACTAATTAAGCAGAGGGTGTGAGACAGAGAAATGCCAGCTGTAGGGAGGGCAGGGAGAGAACAGCTAAATTCTGTGCCACGGGTTCTAGCAGACAAGGAGCAGAAGCCAGCTCTGTTGCTGCCCACTGTCCCAAAACTCCTTTGCTCTCCCAGGACCTGGCAGGATCCTCCTCTCTCCATGGGACTTTGCACAGTTCAAGGGTGCTTCAGGCTTCAGGAGAGCCTTGCCAAACACCCAAAGTCCTGTGTGAACGAGCAGTTCCGCAATTCTGAATTCAAACCCCCTGAATTCTGAACAAGCCATACAGTTGAAAGATTGGGCTATGGCTGAAAAGTCCTGACCATCTCCTCACAGCAGACCAGAAGGACATTCATCCACACAGACCAAGCATCACCAGCCCAGCAGACTGGTTTATTGGCAAGAAAACAGGAAGATGAAGGTAAGTGAGGCTGAAGGCAGAGTCCCCATCTGCTGTCAAAGCCTAAGGCTGTACGCTCTGCCATTCCCTGTAGATCTGGCAGGTCATCAGCCATGAAAAAAGGCTCAAAAATTCATGTGCTTCTGCATGGGCTTACTGGATATCAGCAGAAATATTTTCCCCATGAAGACGGTCAAGCACAGGAAAAAACTGCCCAAGGCAGTTTTGCAGTCTCCATCCTTCGAGGTTTTGAAGCCCCAACAGAACAAAGCTCTGAGAATCATGGTGGGATCCCAGAGCTGACCTCTCTTTGAGCATGAAATAGAACTGGAGACCTCCTAAGATTCCTTCATCTTGATTATCCTACAACTTGAATCCCTCTGATCCTTACCGATTCCCACCAGTCTCCCACGTTCCCCAAAAGACAGGCACTGCTACCAAATCCCTCAGTCATTCTAAATCACCAGAATGGCAAGAAGGGGCCATTGGTGACCATTTGTGCCACCAGCAGAAACTGATTCAGCCTCAAGATTATCAGAATCAACAAAATGCCCCTGGGTTTGAAGTTAGTTTCCCCTCTGCCAGCACAGAGAAAGCAGAGCGGAGAAAGCTCACTTGCAAGGCAGTCAAGCCCCACATCAAGAAAGGAAGTCGCAGATGTCCTGGCATGAGCTTTCAGGTAAGAGGGAGACTAAAGCACTCTGCAAGAGGCTTCAGTATGGTTTGAGGCATTCCAGTCATTTAGGAACTGTGACACCAAATAGAGACCTTTTGTGTGAGAGAAATCAGAGGCAATGCCTGGATCCGGAGTGCTGATTACAAAGTGAGATATTTAACAAACTGAAGGGAAAAAAACCCCTTTCCCACTTGTATTTTTCTTCTTTGATTTAGCTGGGTGATTTAATAAGCTGGGCTTATTAAAGTAGGTTTTGTTTTAAGGGAATGTTGTATTTCAGCAGCTGGAATTCCTTTTGCCCTATTAAGTAAGCTACAGGGAATTTCGTAAGGCAGTGCAACTAACTCACACTGGGAAAATTAGGAATGCATGCATTAGTGATAGCTAAATGTTTCATGGCTAACAGTGGAATTAGAAAGACCTCCATGCTATTTTAGTATTACCAATAGGTAGCAAATCCACTGTGAGATGTGATCTGTCCTCTTAAAAACTAAGAACTTGGAGAATGGTGAAATGCCCAAGGTCATGTCAAGAGAAAGCTGGAAATAAAATCCAGGTCTCCTGATTGCCTGTGCAGAGATGTAAGTTAAAACAATTACCATCTGCATATCTGCCTGAATAATTGATTGCTTAATTCAGTATCTGAACCAAAGAATGGAGTAGGGAAGAAAGGAGGAATTACCTTGCGTTGACCTAAAATATAATAATGTTATTCCTGCAGCAAAGTATTTCCTTTTGAGCAGATGGAAGCATTTTGCCTGAGCTGAAATGAAATGCAACATTTCATTTATTTATTTTTAATTGAACAAGCTGGCTTTTAATTCACTATGCCTCAAGTTACCTCCAATAAAATAAAAAAAATAGACACATTCAGACTTTTCTAGCAATTCTCCTTCACAACTTAAATTTTTCAGTCTTAATTCTTAGTGGGATTCAGTCTGAACTCACAACTTTTTTCATTCACTGCACTTTCCAGGCAATAAATAACTGGCCTGACTAACAGCACCCTGCTGTGGTGTAAATAACCCTGGCTGTTGTGGGAGGCACCAGTGTAGAAACACCTTGACACCTGTACCACTTCTGGCAATTACTCTGCAGAGTGAAAACAGTCAGAAAGTCTGACTGTGTTTTTTCTGCTGTGTTTTTAAGAGGCTCCCCAGTACAGTAGACCAGGACCATCACACAACCCCAAAAGTATCCAGCACCACCTGCGAGCTCCCCACACCTATTTCAAATGGGGGAGATCGAGGCACAAGGAGCCATTCTTACTTTAAGAACTTCCAAAAGATCCCTGAGAGCATCTCCCAGGAATACCAACATCACAGCATCACCTGGCCCTCTTAGTCTGCCTGCTGGCTGAATCCTGTGACTCCCCTTGGACCTAAAATCCCTTTTTAACTGCGTTTGTGGTCAGGCTGGCCCATAGACAGGAACGTGATCCCGGATCCTACCTAAATGTGGATCCAGGATTGCCCTACTAACTCACTCCAATCTCATTCCTGATGGGCAGCCAAGGCCCCAGAGAGCCCAGTTCTTGGACACACCCTGCTCATGTGGCTCTGCTTGCTTTCCCACACTGCATGCAGGAGGCAAAGCAGGACAAGACATTGCCTCACACTTGCTCTGCATGTAAATGCCCAGTGCTGTGCTCCAGGCTGGGACTTGAGGTATTCCTGAAGCACAGATGGAAAATAAAGAGATGACAGAACAGAAGGACAGTGTGGTGGTGCAGACTTGGTGCAGAATGGAAATTTCTGTACCTCCTGCCCTAAGCAAAGCACCCCAGGGCTGTAAGTCACTTTGCTAGAAAAACACTGCAAAATTACTAGAGCCAGTTCATTTGGGCGAGGATGGTTAGAGTAAACAGACACTTCTGCGGCCATAAAATCAGCCGTGCTCCACAAGACTTAGAAAAACTGCAGAGCCAGGACTACACCGTGGGACACAAGCTTTACAGAGTAAAAGTGATTTAGCCATGGTGAGAGGGGTAGCTGGAGGCAGACAGGGCAGGCAGGGGAAAACAAAGCAGCAGCATCAGTGGGGCATAGTTTGACCTTTACAGACCTTCCTTAACCCTCCACTCACCCCTCCCTGCAGAAACAAGAATGGAAGTGAATAACACTGATGCCCATTAGACTCAGGGCATGGTCTGAACACGATGAAAAATCCTATCCCCTCTGTTCTCTGGGAGGAGAAGGGATATGGGACCTCAGAGGCTTCTATATGGGAGGCACAGGCTTTGGGCTGGCAGCATATTCACAGCACAACCTTGCCTCCATGATCTCGTGAGCCTCGTGCAGCTGGAAGAAGGGGGATTGCTCTGTTGCAAAGAGCACAAGGAGCTCGAAGTTGGGTGGGTGACATGGGGACACCACTCCCTGTGTGAGGACTGCGTAAGTCATTGCATGTAGCAGGCAGCTGCTGGGGGAGATGTCCTGAAGCAGCACACTGAGCACAGCTGCCATCACAGGACCTGACACCAGGCTGGATGCCTTTCCCAGCTCCCTTCTCCAGCAGCTGAACTATTTGATTATGCCCCATCCCTGGAAGTTTTCAGGTTGAATGGGCCCTGAGCAACCCGAGCTAGTGGAATGTATCCCTGTCCATGGCAGGGGGCTTGGAACTACACGATCTTAATGTCCCTTCCAACCCAAACCATTTTATAATTCTGTCCTTTTGCAAACGCCATTTCAGAGTTCTTTGTTCTCCCTGGGGATTTTTAAGGTGTCTGAGTGGTCAGTCAAAGCATACAAAGCCCATCAAACCTCTGCTAGAAATATGCCAACTTGGTGTGAAGAACAGTGAAGTTCATCCTTCTCGTGCCTCAGTGAAGGCTCAAAGCATAAGGGCAGAAACACAGCATGGATTTGGATAATTATTGGTAAATGAGGGAACTTTGCACATTAGGTTTTTTTTTATAGTGACACACATACAAATACACATCCATAGGGATGCCAGGTGTAAAACTGGCACTGCTAAAGGCATGCATGGACTCACACCACTCATGCACTGCACCACTGCTTCAAAATGCAGTCTCTGCTTGTGCAGTGAAAACAACCAGTTTGTCACTCTTCTGATCTTACAGCACCAAATTCAAATCACAGAAATCTTTTGCTTCTTGGTGCTACAGGTTAGACCAGCTGCATGTGAATCCTCAGGGTCACAGGCATCTACATCTGAAGAGGAGCATTTTGCTGTGATCTCATTACCCAAAGTAGTTTCCAGCTTTTTGCCAGAGAAAGGGTGTTCAGAAACAATTGACATGATAGCTGGAGGATGCATATTCAGACACTTACACACAGCCACTATTCATGTTTGTCAAAGCAAAGCCGATGAACACACAGAGTATTTTTCTCCTGTGTGCACCTCTGCAGTTATTTTCCATTTTTTCCCCCCAATTGCACCATACAAACAATAACCTGCAAAAATTCGGGTCTCCAAAGTGAGGATGACAAAATTTTGATTCTTAATAACCATATGTGTAATTTGCAATCTTAATAACCACATAGACGGTATTAAAAACTCTCCTGGAAGCATTTTACAGCTGTCTGCAGATATGAATTTGCTGTAGAAAGAAAGAAAGAGAGACAAAAAGCTTATCCAACCATGTTGCACATTTTCTCTATTACTGTCCTCAGAAGCAAAAGCATTTTAAATCCCGAGAGCATCCTTCCTCAAGTTAAATATGTGTTGTGGTGGTGCCTGTGTACACCAGTACTGCATTACATCTGCATTTGTATAAGGAGAGCACTCCTCTGTGTGTGAGATTTATTCCAGAGTGTGTGGCACCAGTGGTGTGAGACATCTGCCCGCCCACTTAATGAGAGAATACTTCATTTAATTCCTACAAATGAATTTATTCTACACACACCCTGGCATGACCTGTAGTTACCAAAACTGCCAATAAAATGTCACCTTGTCCAGTAAAATCAGTCGTCGTCTTAGGAGCGAGGTAATTTGAAATTAATACAGACCATCTACATGCAGCTACTTTAAAGATGACAGTTAATTAATCATAATTAAAACGAAGTCATTTAAATACACGAATGTAGAAAAGTGTGTTCTCTGTTCTGACTGCCTTTTAGAAAAACCAGAAATCCCCCTGTATGTGCCAGTTAATGCATCATCTTGAGTTCAAGACCATCAAAGCCTCTTTTAATTGTTGCTAATGCTCTGTTTACGCCAGATTAATATTTAGTTAATTGTAATTTGGATATTTAACCTATCTGGAAAGTTTATATTTTTTTTTTCTTGCTTCTCTCTCCTTCATTACACATGGAGGCTACAGCTTCCCTTCAGTGATTTTGAAGGCACAGTTCAACAGATTGCTCTCTGGAGCAACTCCTGCCACTCCTGCTCCATGTTCTATCCGGGGGGTGGGGGTTAAACCCCACCGCCACTGCCAGTCCCACACAGAGTCCTGCACCTCTCCCCCTGCAGCACACTCCTCACCGGGGAGCGCTGCCAATCCTGTTCCAGGAAGGATTGTAACTCCCGGAGTGTCAGTTCTAGAAAGGTGTCGGTGCATTTGCCAGCCTCTTCCTACTGAAGAACTGACCCCTCGCGGGATGCTTTAGTGACACCCGGACACCCCATCCAGAAGGACGTGGCAGGGACGGGGGACTTACCCAATGTCACCCCACTGCCACCGACAGCAGGTACCACTGCTGTCTCCTTGCCTCAACCATCCCTGGCTCAAACTTAGCTGTCACTGCTCTCAAACTAGAGGATGGGAAGGAAAAGAAATTCAGTCCAGCGCCTCTCCGGAGCAGGATAGCGAGGGGAGCGGGCAGCTGCGGCTGCTAGGAGCTGAGCATCTCCGCTGCCTGCCCCCGGCTCGGGCTCTGCCCCCGCACACCCCTGCACAACATCTCTCCCCCTTCCCTGGGCCGGCAGGGCGGACGGGAGCTGGGAGGAAAAGCTGCTCTGCCACAGTGCGCTAGATGGGATTCCTCGTGGGGAAGAGGAGGGAAGGGAGAAGGAGAAACCCGCGCGCACTTTCCCTTCCAATGCCCTCAACCTCGCCGTGGCACTGGAAAAGCCTCTTCTCCCCCCAGACCCCGCCGGGCAAGAAGGGGCATGGTAATTCGGGCTCTTCGGAGGGCATCGGGGAAGCACCTCTGCGGGCGGCCCCGCTCAGCCCCCGCGCTTCCCTGCGCTCCCCCAGGAGTCCCTCCGCCGCGGCGGCTGCGGGAACCGCGGTGCCCCCGCCTCCGCTCCGTGCTCCAGAGGATGCTCCGGAGGATGCTCCAGAGGATGCGGCGGAGCGGGTGTTTGGCGCATCGCTGCCCGGAGGGGATCGAACAGGGTGGGCTGGGGGGTCACTCACCTCCCTGCAAGGTGACCCGCGGCGCGGTGCTCCCGCTGGC
>VZTZ01011679.1:0-10735 GCA_013400955.1 Drymodes brunneopygia
TTTTAGCCTAGGCTCGTCTCTGTCCTGGTTATCATTCAATGAGTCCTTCACAATATGGTGGGTATCAAAAGAAGGAAAATATGTAGAAAACACTAAAATAAGAACCTCATGGATATTAAAATTCAGTAACTTGGTGACAAAATTAGACACCTTTGCTAGTCCTTTGGTCAACATAAGGAAAAATTTACAGATATTAATGTGACCACTGTACTAAGTTATCTGAAAGGCATAGAAACATAAAAAATAGAATGGAAAATTAATCTTAGAAAAAAGTAGCACAAGTACAAAAAATTTCTAGCAACCTATGTACTACCTCCTGGTCTTTCTATTTACATGCAGAGCTCAATGAATTGTCTGCCTTAAAATATGAAAGAAAGGGGGATTGAAAAAGAATCTCTAATAGGTATTAATATTCCTAAGACGCAAGTATTAGTTTTACTGTCACCATCACACATTTAAAACCACAAGTCATATCCTTTTCCACAGCTAAATTGAGTGTCAATATACGATAACAAATAAATAGTAAAATTGGCATTTTTTTCTTTTCTTTGTGTTTGAAACCCCTTAAATATAATGAGGTCATACTTCAGCACTTTCCTCTGTGACAGGGAAACAGAAGATTTATCCTGTAAAATTTAAGCTAAGATTCAGATTTAGTCCCCTTTAAACAACAAAAAATAATTAAGAGTTTTGCTTTAAAGAATCTGGTTACATAGAGACTCAGGATAAAATTGTGAGGACTAGCAATATTGATAGATTGTTAAAACAGGGTTAATTTTAACTCTATACTTCTTGCATAGTTTTGGCATTAGTTATAAGATGTCCAAGTTTTTATGGTGAGAAATATAAAGTGGATTAAATTAAATGGGATGCTGTGTACTGCAAAAAGAAAAAAAAAGGTTATATCTGTTTATCTCAGCTATGAACTAGCAGGGCATCTATTGACTCTGTCCTCATGTCTGGTGTAAAGACCACAGCACTCATGTTGTGGTTCCAGTCTCCAGACCCTCACAATCTCCTTGACTTAAAAAGCCAAATTAACTTGTGAAATGAAAGAAGACTGGTACTGAAAAACCAGGCTGAGGTTTTAACAAATAGTCACTCTTCGTGTGTCTCACAAACAAGAAAATGTAACCAGCAGCCCTGGTGGAAGGACCTATGGGTTTTGGTTGTACCTGATGCAAATACAGTGTTTCTGTTGTGCTTTGCACTATTTCATCATCAGCCTGGAGGATGCTGGAATACAAGCAGTAAATATAACAAAAATTCACACTGACTCGACTAACGTGGGTGGGAGAAATCACTCTCCCCAATGCCTGAAGTAATTTTTGTTATTGCTGTTAGTTACTTTCCAAACAGTTAATTTTCTTTCTCTGAACTTCATGGGATGATTAGCAACATATGGAGACAGAGAGAGATGTGCAGTCTCAGCTAGACTAAAACATCAGATGAAACACCCTAGCTTCCAAATAAAGCAGGGGCAGTAAGGGAAGCAGATAATACAAGCTGGTTTTATATGTGTTGCTCTAGTCTTGCAGTCCTGCCTCACCTGGCAGCAGCTTGCAGCTGCAAGACTGACACTTCATGAGGCCTTGGTACATATTAAGAGTGTTTTAGCCTGGAGATACATAAGAACAATGAAAAGATAATCTGTCCTCAGCAGTCCTGTGAGTAGCACAGCTTCTCACTTTGCTAACACCATGCCTTAACTCTGGGAGGCCAGTTTTCCTGGAGCCACTGGATGAGAAGGTGCCAGGCAGGTAAGACAACTAAATTTCAGCCAGCTTCAGGTACTGTGGAAATCAAGCCCTACATGTATGTGCCCAGCTCCTGGTCAGTGCACTGCTTGAGATGGCAACTGTGCTAAACAGTTGGCTAACAAGGGAAGGGAACATTGTAAAAGAGAAGATTGTCGGTCAGGTTTTGACTGATAGCACTTCACAAAGACACGATCTGTTTGAAAAAGAGTATAGGTACTGTGGTGTGTGGTCATGATACACTGAGTGACGTTCTGAAAGTATTAACATTTCCAGATGACTGCCAAAATAATACATTTCAATTTTAACATATTTGCTTCTTTGGATCGAAGGCATTCTTTGTGCATACATAAGTTCATCTTTTCTGCTGCTCAAACTAGGCAGCTTGCATCTCAGCTGAGCTCACATTAGGTGAAACAATGGTTTGTTCTCATGATCTGACAATGGATAAACAGCAAACAGAATTAAGGATCTGTTTGACCTTGTAAAAATGCATCCTTTTGTAGATATCCCCCAATTCCTTCAGTCTTGAATATTTCACCTTTTATAAAGGTTTTAAAATATTAGCCTTACAGTGAAAAAATATGCAGTGAAAAAACTGTAGACAATTATTCCCAAAGCCTAGTGACATTGTAGGGTCAACCACCTGATAACGGCTTTGGGTTTGCTCTTATTCACTTAAATAATAACATTTATGGTTTTGTAGATCAACAAGTGTGGTTTCTCCAATTTGCTTACATTTAAAGTAACCTCAGTTTCTTGAAAAATTCATCATATGCAGAAAATTGTTATGGATCTTGATGGTATGTCCACGGACAGAAGCAAGGCCATGGGTCACTCCTTCCAGCATTTCTAACAGCTCATCCCCTTTGGAGATCTCTAAGGTGCAGTAGAAATTAGGAGTGGTAGATGTGGGACCAATCTCTAGCTTTTTTCTCTAGGCTGCATCCTATTACAGTCATACAAAAGTAATAGATGTCTGCTTATATGGTAGGCATAGACATCTGTATTGTAGACAAGTATATCTGTTAGCTGAAACTTATCTTTAATTTATGAATTTCTATCTCTAGAATAGATCAACTAATATAGAAAGACTACCATTCCTGAGAGAAAAACATCTAAAAAAGCCAAAGTTTTCATTGTTTACAGATGACTTAGCATCTTAAAGCTAAACAAGTGCATGCTTGGCAGATGAAATGAAAGAACATATTTCCCCTTTCTTGATTCCCACTGTCGAGTGTTAGCATTTCCCCACAGATTTATGTTTCTGGAAAGTTCAACCTGCAGTGACCAAAGATATTCATCAGTCAGAAGGGTCATCACCAGACTCCAAGAATCACTTGTTCACCAGGTCTTTGAGCTGTTTCCTGGAAACTTTCACCAAAGGAAATGGAGCTTGCTGAAATGCGGAGAGTGAGAATCTTTCCCCAAGCTCGATTATGTGAGTGTGTTTCAGTTTATCCAGTCCATTGAATAACCTTGAGAATTGTAGGAGTTATTGCCTTTGCAGCTTGAGCTTTTATCTGACTCAGCCGCAGGCCTAAATCTTTGTTTGCCTTAGAACAGCAGTCAGTCAAAATCACTCACTGTATAAAAATCTTTTCATGTAGATGCAGTCTTTTACCAATATTGTTCACTCAGCATTTTAATCAAATGCAGGGGCATCTTAAATACAGACAGTTTTTTGTTGGCCGCATGAGGCTTCAGACAAGACAAAGCAATGCAACCTCCCAGAAAAGAATGGTGGTATCATCTCCTAGGCTGTCCTGAGACAGAGATGATGTGGAGTGTAATGTTCATTTCCAGCAGCTTGATAGAGATCCAAATGCTAAAACATGTCCTAGAAAGGCATTTTCAGGATTATTAACAACCATTAGTGCACAGATGCTAGATTTACATGAGGGCATAATAGCCCCTACGAATTCTGAAACATCTGGCAAATGGGATCAGGAATGTAATTTTGGTTGTTTTTGACTCATCCACTGAGATGTGATTCCTCTGAGTCTGCTTTTGAGGTTTATTGTGGGTCTAGGACAAATATAAATACCTCTTAGTGCCCAGCACTGGGCACCAAGTGGTGCTGATAGATTGTCAGGACCTCAGATCTCTCTTGTTGCATCTCAGTGTACTCGGTTTGCCTCACTACTCTGTTTCACAGCAATGCCAAGTCACTGTCAGGCAGCTGCTTCTGTGCTCCCAGGGGCTCTCAGGCTTTCAGCAGTGCTCCTCAGGGGTCAGTGCTGGGACAGGCACCATTTAACTTCTTTGTTGGTGATTTGGACACAGGGATTGAGTGTACCCTCAACAAGCTTGCTGATGACATCAAGCTGTGTGGTCATGTGCTGGAGTTCCATCTTGTATAGTGGAAGGTTCACCTGTTTCTGGTACAGGAGGTGGGACTGGATGATCTTGAAGGCCCTTTCCAACCCAAACCATTATATGGCTCTATGTTCCAAAGGATGAAAACCAAAATTGCTCAGTTTTGAAACCTGCAGGTCAAACTGCTTTGTTATGATCATATTAAAGGGTGATAATGTCTTACACAGACTCACTCTTTGAATAGCATTTGTATCTGACCCCTATATTAGATTTTGGGTGGAGAAATAAACCAAAGTTACAATGGTAGTTTTCTATGAGCTTCTTTCTTTAACAATTAGCTTGAAGTAGAGCTTTGGTGTCTTCAGCTTGTGGCCAAAGATTAGGTAAGAAAAATGAGATGGTGCCTTTTCTTCCTAATTCCCCCAAAACTGATGCAGGTCTGAAGCATGAAGATTTTGATAACCACTTGGCCAAAAAATAGTATCAGCTTTGCAAGGGACAGGGTCCAGAACCATATTAGAGCTGGGGGCATCAGTGCTATGGTTATCCCTTACACTCAGGTTGCTTCACAGATCATTGCCACTGTCCAGACTTTCTACTGTGATGCCCTACTGCCACAATATGATGTTTTGATCACTAACCAAAGCTTCCCATGACTCTGATCATATCTGGAGTGCACATAAATTGAACCCTCTCTTGTTTGTATCAAAAGAATAAATAAAATCTATTTTTAAAGCTCTATTAATTATCCAATGATGCCTAACTTACAAACAAAAAGAAACATATGTAATTTCAAGTAGTTTTCAAATGTAAGATTTTAACAGCTTTATGAACAAAAAGCTATTGATGGAATCTGGGAGCCTTTCATATCTTCAGTTGATTATACTGTAAAATAGCTGAATAGGGAGAGAAATTCTGACTCAGGAAATGTGAAAGGATTTGATATCAGGAAATACAAGCACTTTGTTAAACAGTGCTTTTATAAACATTCTGACCTTAAATATATTTTTTCAGTTTATCATTAACATATTTAGAAATTGCTTTATTCATAGAAACCATGTTACATGCCACAATCATTAGTCTGAGAGTCTCCAAATACTTTACATTAGAATCTGTCACTCTTCTTAAAAGTGTAGACATTTGAGGGCAAAATTTGTTCTGAGATCTAATTTTATATGTTTTGGGGTTACATAATTATAGAGTGATTATATATTTGAATGTACATTTCTGTTTTGCATTCCTAATGTAGTTGAATTATTTACCCAAGGACAAAACCAATGCTATTTCTACGCATTTTAAAGAACATTTTTCTTACATGTTCTCATCACAATCCACGACTACAATAATGACCATCAACAGTATTATGAAACCCATATTCAATTTAAGCATAAAAATTCAAGTAAGTAGCTAGGATACTCTGTCTTCCAGAGGAAAGAGCTCCATATGACCAAGTTCACTAATAACCAACCTGCACTTCAGCGGGATTAGCAAGTAACTATATTTGAGTGCTGCATCTGAGAATGCTAAACCATGACAAACAAGGAAAAGCTCTCATGCCATGTATTAGATAGTATGAAAATATTAGGGAAAAATGAAGTTTATGTCACTGAAATCTTTTGAACTTCAGGAGGTCTGTTGTATCCTTTGTTCACTTAATCAGCTAATTTAATAAATTTTGCCTTTGGGAACTAAATTGCATTAAGGTAAAATGGCAACAAGAACTGACAATTAAAAAGCTGTTAGACTGATGTTTTTTATAAAATCAGTGCCAAAAATTTGTATTCTACTTCTTTCTTAGATTTTATTTCTTCATATAAATTTTCTGTTTATCTAATTGGCATTAGAAACATCATGTCAGCTATAACATTAGCTTTGAAGCAAATTCTGCTTGTTTGTTTGTTTTTTTTAAATAATATTTTTCACAACCTTTACAATTGCTACCTGCTAAGTCCTGGAGAATCCTACAAAATAGAATCCAGGGTGATTTATTCTGACATATGAATATGACTATGATAAAAAAATTTACTACAATAAAAGAAGGATGAAATGAAATTTCCAGAAACTCACTTCAGACTATTCCACTTGCATCATTTGTGCCTGTGTGTGTTTCTGTGTCTGGTCCCTGTACTGTAACACACTAAAAGAATCTTTCTCTGCTGCTGTGATCCATCCACAATGATCTGTTACCAAAGTTTAGAAAATTATCTTCGTAGTGACTCTGGCCACCATGAAATGAGTTTTCTACATTACATTACTCTACATACAGAGGCAACAGAAATACCAAACTAGCATTTCTTTATTTCAATGTCTTGGTGAGAAATGGAAGGATAAATTATGCACATGAGATAAATAATTCTGGGGAGAGCTGGTACAGAGTGACAGGGCTGCACAAACAGAGGAACAAAGGACTTCAGTCCCTGGTAACCAGCTGTACCTGTGGAAAACCCAACTGGTCCTAAAGAACAAAAATCATAGAACAATAGAACGATTTATGTGGAAAGGAACTTTCAACATCATCTACTTCCCCTGCCACTAACTAGACCAGGTTGCTCAGGGCCCTGTCCAACCTGGCCTTCAACACTTCCAGGGATGAGGCATCCGCAACTTCGGGGCAAAAGTCTTCACCATGACAGTGGTGAAATGCTGGGACAGGAGTTCACAGATGCGGTAGAATCTGTGTCTTATGAAATTTTCTCAAATTTTCCTTGAGAAGCCTTATCCAACCATAAAGTTGCCTTGTTTTAAACAGGGGCCTAGTGACTGAAGGTCCCTGCCAATCGAAATTGTTCTATTATTCTCTGACTGTCTTTTCCTAAAGAAGATGACAACTACTTGGAAAGTGAATTCACCTTCCTCCAAAAGAGTTTCATCCATACACAGACCTGATGTGACCTTTCAGACAGTGGTTTGTAATCTTTATCAATCTGTGAACATGAAAATGTTCACATTTTCAGATCTTCAGAGCAGCTTTCAATCTCTTCAGAAGAAGTTTCTTTTATTTCATGAGTTTTCACAGATTCTTTATTAATAGGACACAAATGCCTATGTGTCCATATACCACACTGAAAACTCTTGTTATGATGGTTCTAATGAGAACAGGATTGGATCAGACTCAACGGATTATTTTGCAAAACCATTCTTTCTAAAGAAATAAATTTGCACTTAGTAGTCTGTGCTCTCTAGCTGTTTTCTTTCATGCAGGTTTCCCTTAAGTAAACAGCCTGTAAACCATATCCCATTTTTATGTAGGAAAATGCAGATATTTTCTCCTTTAAAATACAGCAAAATGGGAAAAAAAACTATCTGGCATTTATTAGAAAGAAAGTTTTACAGAGAAACTTACCTTTTCTACATATTAACATAGAAAGTCATATGGAAAATATATGCATTCATGGAGAGCGAGACTCAGAAATTTATTTCTCATTCTATTTCTCATAGAAAAGAACTGAGGAACCTTCATAATTACCTGTTTCCATTTTCCCATCTTGTGCTGCAGGCCCATCAGGAATTACACTCTTCACCTGGAGAAACTCATCTGGCTCATCCCCACCAATGATGGTAAATCCAAAACCCATGTTGCTTTTCTTAAGAGTTGTGCTGAGGAAAGTCCCCTTCAGCTGTGATGCATCACGGGTGAAGAGTGGTTTTTCTACATCAGTCAACACAAACAAGAAAGACAAAAGTTCTGATCTAGTCACAACACAGCAGGGACAGCACATAACAGTATTGGCTGACACCAAGTGACAGTGTATCAAAGGAAAGAAAATAAAGAGTGCAGGCATTCCAGGAAAAACATTTGTGAGTTTTTGTACTAATAAAAAGCTTAAAACATATTTCTTATCTATGGCAGATCAGCCATAAATGAACAGATATAAATATCCTTTGATATTAGAAATCCATTTAGAAGTGGATATTGTGTAGCTAAAATAATTACAACAATAAAAATGATCTGTGAGGTAATATAAAAACCTCTTTCCTAACCTATAAATTCAGCTTTGTCTACAAAGTAATACATTCTTGATAATTTCCCTCCCAACCACAATGAGGAAAATATCCCCTGTGAATATCTCATTCCATTTGTTACCAAGAAGAGGTAAACATGAGATGAGCTTTTCTCTGCAAACACACGAGGTTTAGGCATCCAACAAGTGACACACACACACAACTGCTGTGCAAGCTTCGTGTCCCCTCTCTGCGTGCCTCGGGGTGCAGTGTGGGTGCCAGGGGGTTCCCGTGCTTCTCTCCCGTGCTGCCCTGGGTGAGGAGGGCTGGGGAAGGTGCAGTTTGTGACCCCAGCAGGTGGCGGGGCTGGCGGGCAGCGGGGACGTACCGTACAGCCCACACGCCCCGGCGGGGTCGCGCCGGCACTGCAACAGGTCATTCATGCTGCAGGACCTCTTGGGAACGGGGCGCAGGCGAGCAAATTTGGGTCTAGGTAAGGTTGATGAGGAGCTTTCTACTGTTACAAAGGAGAACAAGCCTCATTCTCTGACTATAACCTTATATTAAAGTTCATTTGTCTATACCAGTACTGTTTGCTGCTTATCCAGCTCATTTTGAGCACATTAATTTTTATGTTACCAAGTGGCTGCATTCTTGTAAACTCCTATAACACTGTGCTTGAGGCTTTTAACTTAATTGATGTTTGCTAGATGAGCTAGCTTAGAAACATACCAAACATCAATTAAGTGTAATTTAGAGAAAGCACAATTAAGTATTTCAGCATTGCCAACCTTGGGTGCTCAAGAGAGAGTCATTCATTCCCAGGAACAGAATTTATGATTTTATTTAGACAATTACTTTGGGAGTCTTATTGTGCTTTCAGTTTCTCAGCCTTTAGGAAACACTAGATTCAACTTTGCTGTTTTTCTCTGCACCTCTGAAGGTTTTAGTTGGTTGGTGAGTTCTGCAACTGTTGGAACTCGGACATTTAAGGGAGAAAATTGCTAAGATATAGGTGATAACCTTTTGAGAACTGGCAACACTACTATTTTAACAAGACTATGATAAAATCATTGCCACATAAACAGGAGAGCAGGATCTTTCATCTTAACTAAGATAGCTGACATGGTACTGTACCTCGGAAACCTTGGGCCTGCATAGGCTTTGTTCCAAGTTCTGTGTTGGGCATGTTATGCTGCTGTAGCTTCCTTTTTGCTTCTAGGACAGGGTTTTCAAATTGAGTTCTTCTATTTATGTGGCTGGAAAAAATTTGGTTTTGATTAAAAACTGTATTCAGTTGGGTAAAATGATAATTTTCACAGTAGGGTGCTGTATGTGGCTAAGGTGTGAGTGGTTAGAGAGCAAAACCCTGAGGACCCCTCAATGGGCCTGAGCATGTCCCTTACATTCCACACAATTTTGTTGGGGATGAGAATACAACCAGTGCCCTGTGTAATGAACAGCACTGAGCAGCATCCTGCTCAATATGCTGAACTCTGCCACAGACAAATGCTTTTCATCTATGGGACTACCTGTTAAACAGCAGCACTGCTGAAAGATGCTACAGCAACAGTTTTTCAAGTCTTCAGCATGACCACTGTTCTGTGTATGATTCAAAGGATCTCAACCAGTTTTGTGCATTATTATCAATTAGTTGGAAGTGAAATTACTCAAACACTTAAAGAAAAAGAAAAGCCTAGACAACAGAGTGCTTTTATGATGGTAATTTACAAATAAATCTAACATAGGTAATAAATTGAAGATTGTTCCTTTTTAGTACTATGGTAGGTATCTGCTCAGCTGTACAGAAAAATCAGATGCAGAAACTAAATTAGATGATAGATTAGAACTACATAGATCATATATGAAATATAAGAAAATTTAGTACACACATTTTTTCTTGATGTTTTACATTTCCTACCACAGGTCATGAAGTCCATCTCTGTAATTACACCAGTATTTTTCTACATTGTGTTTAGAACTATGATCTTTACTACGCACTGTCACCATATCCTTGATTTTAATTCTTTAAAGCACACATTTTATCAATCACTGAGCTATCCTACAATCTTGTCCTGGGATATGTTTTGCATGTTTTCTGAAGAAGGCAGAACAATGTAAGTAGGCTGCAAGGAACATAGCTGCAAGATAAGATCACAACAGAACCACAACTAAGAGAAGGTTCTTGTGCTTCAAACACTGTTCTGGGAAAAAAAAACCCACATATACAGAAGGGCAGGCTTATGTCACTCCTTATATGTTCTCACTGGGCTACCATCTACTGAGGTCTTCTGAAAATCCAATCCCAGGCATGGGTTTAAGCACTTGGACAGGTGACCTGGGAACTTTCACAACTCTGAGATCCTAAAAGGGTCTTTTTTTTTTTACATTGTAATGACCTTTTGTGCCACATTAAGCACTTTTCAGGTCCTTTGAGATTTTGATCCTACCATCGCTTCAAAGAAAATAAGTGGAATTGCCATTAGGAAGTGAGGTAGAGGAAAGGCAGCAAGTCCTATGGGAATGCAATACACTTGAAAAGTAGGATTAAGTGGCCAGTGTTAATGAAATGAAAAGACTTTCAGTCATGTAAAAGAATATTTGATTTAATGAGATGAAGTAAATGTGACAAATCCTTAAGTTGCTACTTTGTTCACATGGCTATAACTCATTCAAGTGGCTGCTAACTTACTCTCATACTCTAAAATTTTGATTAA
>VZTZ01011688.1:0-21041 GCA_013400955.1 Drymodes brunneopygia
AAAGTACAGAATGTAACAGCTAGAGGCCACTTCCATCAAATCAAGCTCAGTACATCAACACAGACATCAGCTGGTAACTGCTGGGTTCAGAGAAGTGATTCTGTCCAAGTCCCACTGCATTCTGCCCAATCAGTTTGAGATCAACCTAGTTTCAGGGCTATGAGAAACAATACTAGAATGACCTGACTTCGTGTCTACCTTCTACTTCAAGTAACATAAATCAGCAAGCAAATCTCTCCCAAATGGAGCAAGTGGTTGATTATGGTATAACAAAACAAGTATTTTCACAAAACCTTTTCCTTTACATAAGGTTCATAGTAAGATTAATATACAGCACTACTAACTTCTGTCCTTTATGTACAGCCAACAGCAAAAACCAGGTCTCATTACGCCACGTAAAGTAGAAATGTGGAAAAATTCTCAATCTTTTTGTTATTGCTGTAAGCCATCTGATCTTTGGCACATAAAATAGATGAACAAAGTTCTTCATATACTAATTCCTATTTAACATAAAGAAGAAAGAAAAGACGTAGACGGAGAAGGGAACAGTGGAAGTAACGTCATTTTCTCAGCCAAGTTTCAAACGTAGGCTACAATTCAGCAAGAAGACATCTGCAAACAAGTGATGACAAGCTGTTATTTGCACAACATTCAGTCTGACCACAAATTAAAATTGTATGTTAGAAGTATCAGCAGGGATACACAACCAGAAATATTAAAATTGTACAACATACCATTGTTATAGAAGTTTACAATAAACATGCTGAAGAAATAGCTAGTCAAATTTTTTGAAAGTTACATTTTATAGTGCCAAAAAGGTTGCCAATGCTACATGTTCTTTCTGAGTAAGAAAACATCCTCAGCCCTGTCTTCTCTACACCTGACAACCACCTCAAATAGGCATTTTAGACTCCTTAATTAAGCATTTTAATTTTACTGCTAAAATCTTGTGTAGGTTTTGTCAGGACCCTGACAGCCTCACTGGCCCTGTGTAGTCCCTCCAGGGCTTCCCCCCCTGCCCAGGACCCCTTGTCACCCCTGGAGCTATCAGCCTAGCAGGGCCCATCTCCAGCACCCCCCAGGTGGCCATGGGCCCCACCAAGGCAGTGCCACCTGTGGGCCCCCATCCCAGCCTGGCCTCAGGCCATCCCTGCAGCCCTGGGTGACCACAGTTCCCCCCTGCAGGGCTGATCCAGCCCCCACACCTGCTAGGTGCTGATACCCCAGCCTGGGCTTGTCCTCACCCCCAGGGAGGTGTCCCACGCCCCAGGCTGAGGCCACCCAGTGTCCCACACTCCAGGGAGCCCTCACCTCTCCCATGCCACAACCACAGGGAGCCTCCAGCTCAAAGGGCACCTGGACAGGTTTAACCAATGCCAGAAACAAAAGATCAGCTCAAAACCAGCAACAGCTGTTTGCACAAGGAACACCAGCAACAGCTTGAGTAAACACACTGAGCAGCAAACAGGATCCAAAGCCTGAGCTTACTCAAGCCTTTTGCTATCACACAGTTTTTCTAAGTATCATAAGGACAGGGAAAGGGAAAACAAAGGAATCAAGCAAACAAAACTGATTTTTACTTGCTTTTAGAAAGTTTTAAGCAATGGATGGCAGATCACGAGAGAGATTACTGCAGAAGGTACCAGCAAAGGACAGGCAAAGTGATGAGAGTAGAGAAGCACAAGGCAGGAAAGTCATAACACCTAATCATTGCTTGCACACAATAATTCAGCAGCAGTAGCCGGCTGGAGTAATTTCTTCTTCAAATAAAAGGTAATTATGCAAGAGACTGCCCAGCTCAGCACTGGGAAAGAAGACAAAATGCATCTGAAAAGCTGTACCACTGAACCAAAAACTTGCTGCTATATGTGGTTAGCAAGGGCAGCAAGGACTTCAGAACTGCAGATGGAGATCTTCAGAGGGAGGGCTGCAAAACTTCTGCAGAATGACAGCAGCAGCCTGATTTGACAATGACCTAGAAAGGCTGTAGCATCAGCCTTAGTCACCACACCTCCTGTAGGCAGGCCTCAATGCACAGAGCTGAGGTGACTAATGACATTCTTTGAAACTCTCACCAGCATTGCAAGCATTGTCCTCCTGACAAACTCTGAGCTGAGACTTAGAAAAGAAAAATTATACAAGCAACTCTAGTCTAAAAGGAGCACATTAAAAATTGCTTCAGTGACACTGGCAAGAAATCCAAACCTGATAGGAGGCAAAGGAGCTGCCAAGCCTCGCCTCCTCTTCTTCCACTCTAAGTCAAGATAACAAGATAACCACCTCAACTACAATATGATTATTAGAGAGCCAAACACATAATATATCTGTCAATAAAAATTCCCAGTTATTCAAATACAACAGTTTATGTATAATAGAAGTACATGCTCAGACTACAACTCATCAATATTTATCAATTGATGGGCATAATCCCATTCTAGTAAGATGATAAATAGAGCAGGTCAAAAAGGAAAATTATGCACAAAATAGTCTTGCCCATAGTAAGAACATATTCTGCTCCATATGGGTCAGTCATCTGAATTTCAGGGAGACTCTAGTTTATAAACTTGAAATTAGAACAGAAAATAAATCCTTGAACCTCTAAGCACATCTGAACAGAACGAAGAAAAAAGTTCAAATAGATAGCATTGTTATTGTGTACGTATAACAGGGGAATAACACCTAAAATCAGATTTTTGAGCCATTTGTGCAGTGGTTCAGAAAAAGTTAAAGCAGTTTCACAGATACTAGAGCATGTGGCTATCAATGAGACACTAGGCTACAAGCCTCAATAGTTTAATTCTACCATTCAAAATGCTGGGTATATAAAAAATAAGACTGTAACTTCTCCCCAAACAGTTATGAGAAATTTTGAAGTAATATTTCAAAATAAACCTTGCTGCATTTCAAAGGTTTCATTATTTTCCACAAATTTTCTGTGGAAAATTTCATATATAAAATGACAAGCATAACTNGTTTTCTCCCGTTTTGGTCAGTGAATATATAAAATGACAAGCATAACTGCCCATCGAAAACAAGCACTCTTATACCCACTTATAGATAAAAGATTCTTTTCAGCCTTCTCTGTTGCATAAGGAGGCAACATTTTGAAATTCAAAGCAGAAAATATCCATAAAACATAAATAAGCTGGTAGCAATGATAGGCAAAATTTCATTTAACGCTTACTCATAGTAGAACACCAAAAACAATGGATCAACTTATTTCTGACGACAGGAGAATGAGGAAGCTTTTTTTCAGAATTAAATAGTACAAAAAATGAAACTCAAAAAATAGATTTTGAAAGCATTTCAAAAGATCCAATTCCTACTGGGGGTAGCTCAAACATACATTATTTACAACTGGTACTTCTCTGAGCAGTTAACACCAAGTCAAGGTAACCTCCTTTTAAAAGTATTTTTTTGCTCCAGGACATGAAATTAGGAAATGTTATTGCTACATCTGTCTAAAGCAAAGGGAACCCACTTCAAGCATACAATAAATAAATGGAAAAACCAATTGCTTGTCTTGTTTTAATGTCCTTTAGTCTAACTTACTACTAATGTCCTTTATACCTCAGCTGTGTCTGCATAATACTTCAAACTCACAAACACTGCCAAAGTGCATAAATGCATTAAAAAGTAGTAATGAAACTAGTAATCTGACATTTCAAAATCAGAAACTATTGTCCCTGTCTTGAGGTATAAAATTAGTTCAAACAGCATTACAAGAAATACAGATCTAAATCTTCTAAATTCAAATTTAAAACGGAAAAAAGTAAGAGTTTTCTATTCAGCACATGATAATCCTGTCATACAGCATTTGACAGGTCAAAAATGCTAAATACCTGTCCATCCAAAGAACGAGCATTTATTTGTACATTTTGGTTGCAGAATATACAGCTCATATTTGACAGATGGACATGTCCTGCTTGCACCATGCTTAATTACATGGCTCCACCAAGCATTCCTCTCTTACCTGAGCATTCCTTATTACACACCAGCTTCATGCCTGTGCTTGTGACACACAAGCATGACGTAACTGCAGGGCTTATGCACTGGATAAAGGTATGCAGCAGATTCACAAGTCCCATGTATCTATGCTGGGATAGCTCAGCACTTTTGCAGCAAACCACAGGTAGTACAGTGGGCAAATGATAAATGGTGACCCTGACAAGTGTTTTAAGATGGACTCCTTGCCAGCTGCTGAAGAGATCCCACAGACCCATTAAAAGCACTGCAAAGGGATTGATATCATCTACAGGGAATTGGGAAAATTCATATCTATTTAAAAGTGGATTTGAAAACTGTCACCCATACTCAGTTGTCATTTTCACTCAACTAAAAACCCACAATGACAGCCATCAAGCATTCCCAAAGGAGAAGAAATAAAGAAACACAGAGCATATTCATAAAAAGAGGTGAGGTGAACCAATAAATGAAACCTGTCAAGTCTTCAGTGACAGCTGAAATCAAATAAAAAAGCTAAGATTCCAGCTCCTATTGAATTTTCCCATACAGTTATTAATTTTTTCAAACACAAACTACAAGTCTTTAGGCAAAAAGTTAAATTGCTTGCTTTGTATCAAGCAAATTCCAGACAGAAACAGTTTTCTTTCTTTTCCAAAATTAGGCTTAGACTGAACAGAATTTCTGGGATGATGAAGCATGCTTACTAAGCACTGCCAAAAGACAAATTCCATGTAACTTCCTTTCTGTTTCTTATGAATTACTGCATGTGTGATTTAGTTACCTTGAAAAACAGCGAATTATATTAATTACAAGCATCCTTAAATAGTACAAAAAAGCAAGGTGCCAGTTACCACCTTCTAGCACAATCATACAAAACAGAGGTTATCAATGAGCAGAGAGCACTGCTCTTCCTTCAAGCCAACACAGCAAAAGATATTATCAACTTCACTGACAAACAATTACATTTTAGGTGGTCTAATACTACAAAATGCTCCAAAATACAAAATAAAAAAAACAATTAAATGGCCAGTCCTAAAGTAATGAGTGGTAATTCTGTGGCGAGTACATAAACAGATGCAAACTGAAAGTATACTGAAATAAAACACTAGATTTGAAAACTCACATTCATAAATTGTATCCTGCTGTTCCACGAGGTTCCCTCTTCCCATTTTAGTTCTAAGACAGCACTCCACTTATTATGACAGTGGTCAACATGGGTTTATCTCCAGTATAACCACTCTATCAAAACAACAAGACAAAAAAAGAAAGAAGCGAACACATATGCAAAGGTCAGATTTCCAAAATCGTCTCACTTGAGTACAGTGACAGTACCCACGGGGGATGATTCCCTTTCTCTTCCTATTTCAAAACAGCCTTTCTTTGATTACCTTAATAAACTTATTTTGCTAAATTGGAAGTATCTACGAACATTGCTGTGCCCACTGGTGGAAAATGTTAGGCAAAAGGACCTTTTTCAGTCACTCTGAATATTGAACACGGAAAATAATGCAGGAAAGAGCATCCAGAAGAGCATCCATTTTTCTTTCCAGAAAATGATGTACAGTATCTGCACTACCAGTGAAGTCTAGGATTTAGAACAGCTCACAGAAATAATATGCATTAAGCAGCCACCACTGGCATTACGCAAGCTTCAGTGTGACACCAATGTTCTTCTTTTAAAACTCAAACCACTAAACAGGATTGATGCCTACTGACTTGTAGATTAAAAGAAACTGCTTGCAATGAAGCATTTGGTTGCCTTAAGAGGTTGCATATTCAGAAAACCATTTTCTGGCAGTCTCACTGTTGCACACATTAATAGATCTCAGAAATCATCTTCTAAGAGAGGAACTGCCACCTCCACCTCAGAAAGGAAAAAAAAAATCAACCCAACTAACTTTATTGATAAAGTTGTAATTCTAGTGTCTGACAGGAACTGTCTATCAATCTCTTACTGCAATGTTTCCTTTCATTATGCAGTTTGCCTCTATGCTAAATCAGCCCCAATATCCTTTAAAATTATCATGAGAATCCAGGCACAAAATTAAAATATTTTTTCACCACAGTACTACATTCTGTTCAATACCTCTACTTCAACTACATCAAGCTGTAACTCCTGTCCTGTGCTTACCGTTAGACTTTTGAGGAGTGTCTTTTAAGCAACTCAAATATACAAATTTAATACCACAACCTGAATGCACAGAAGTGATAATGAACTTAGCTGGTTAAGGGAGATGAAATCATTTCCCAAATTCCCAATTTATGGATCTTCAGAATGCATCTTTTGGGGGGGAAGGAGTGGGCAGCACTACGCAGGTGATACAGAAGAAAAGGAATTAGGAGCAAAGTGTCGGATCTGAAAGCCATAACTGCGGAATATCACCAATTCTGATCCACACAAGTCTGCCTTTATTAGCTTTTTGGGCGTTTCCCAAAGAAGAGGTAAAAAGAAATGACCTACTACCACTCTTAACATAAACTGAGTTTCAGTAAGTGCTTCCACTACTTTGTGCCTCATCTTTGAGCCAGTGTCCTCTAGTTCACATACAGTGGTAGATTAAATTTTGGAGTATTTCAGTTTTGTTTGAAGAACAATGTTTTGATGAGAGAGAGATCGAGGATGGTTTTACAGCTTTAGTAAAACGCCCTCGTTGTTATTACTCAACAACACATTTTCAATGAGCATAGTAATTATCTCATTTTTCTTACCTTTATTTAAGGAGAGGCAGAAACCTACAACACCGCAATCATACATGACTGAAGTTGGTGGTATGATCTCAATATAATTTCAAAATGTGAATAGAGGGGTGTAGGTGAAAGGGAGAACAACATTCACAACTTGCTTCAAGTTACCCATGTTTCATGAACAAATGTGGTTCTACATATTTCAGGGCCTTTAAATCAACACTGAACAGTTTACTAGAAATTAATGTTATTCTGTCTATTTCTGCTGTAATTGACAATGAAAGAAGATAAATTTCATCTTCCCTTCAAGTCCATGTAATCTTTTTTCATTTCCAATTTGTCAACACTTCAAACATATTAAGGGCAGTCTCCAGCCCTATTCCCAGGCTGCACCATAGCTGGGACAGAAAACTACAGAACTTTTTCATACTTTCAAACCCAGTCAGCATGGCCCTGGAAGCTCTCACAAGGTTGCCTCATTCTCTCCTCCCTTGTGCTGCAAAGATGATGCCAACTATGGTTCATACATGGAGAGAAAGAATTAGGTCCTTCAAACATCACCAGGTTTTCTCTGCCTTCTGTTAGGAGAACTCACCCTTCTCAAGATCTTATCTCCCAGCAGTCAGGACACTAGTACAGCTGTATTCACACTGAGGAGATGTGTTTTCAATGTACCAGCACATTTGGTGACTTTTAAGTTTAAGACCTGTCAAGCGTCCTAAAATAATGTACAAATGCTTGCTGAACATTCAAATGTACACAGTATTCCTTCTAGCTTCTGCAGATATGTTAACTGCTTCAAGGTATCTGACACCCAGTAAGCCCAAGGTGCAAACACCTGAGGAAGGCATAAATGAAAACTCAAATTGCTGCTCACCTTATCGCCAGAAGTTCCTGCTTTTCGACAATCAAAGCAGATAGCCTTGTTAAATAAACTATGTAAATCAGATTCAAGATCGAATGCAAATGCTTACTGTCCTTTATTTGTCTTTCCTGCTATACAACAGAACTATTTACTGCTCTGATGCCTTTTCACAACTGTAATAAGAACAATTCAGATCTAGTATTTCCTTGTACACAGCTCTGTCTTCACCAGAAACACAATTCTCTCCTCTATTCATTCCTGAAAGGAAACAGAAATGGCTTTATTCAGGGGGTGTAAGCCCTGTTACAATACAGTGGCAAGGCCAGAGGAGTATAAAATGTACACTGAAGTCAGAAGCAAAGTATTTTTAGGCAAATTTGCATCAACTAGAATCTTGTTCTAGAATTGTTCAAATCTTATTCAGATTATTGTTATTAATACACTTCTGTGATCAGTTTACTGCAATATGCATGGCATTCTACACCTTGCTAAATATCAAGGTTTTGTACATTTTTGCTGGTAGCTTAGCACTTTTCTTTGACATCTTCTCCTTTCAATATTAAGCTTTCACACTAATCATGCTGTAACCCAAGTAGGCAATCTGCTGCAACTACAGTCTTTTTAACCACTCATATCTGTGTGAAATTTGGTGAAGGGATAGAACAGAAGATAAAAGAAAAGCAATCCAAGTACGTAACACTGGGACAAGGAGAAAGAAACTTAAGAAAGAAGAAAACAAGAAAAGGAAGGGAAACCCTACTAATTTTTATATGAAGACAAATGTACAACAATGACAGGACAGACTTAAAAGAAAGCAGAAATGTCTTCCTCCAAGAGGAAGAAAATCAGTAAGTGTCACATATTCAACAGAGACCGAGAATTCTGTGAGGTACACAAGTATCTTTAAAGTTAATGATGAGTCTGTGCTCATTATGTTCAAAAACTGGAGAAATCCCTGAGAGATATCTTCAGGACATGCAGATAAAGCCTCACAGATAATCACTTATATTTAACAGCTCTTTCAGTAGCTCTCCCGTAGCTCTCCTTCTGCCATCCATGGCAAGGATTCAGCCATGCATTTTATCATAGATGTTATCACTAATAAAATACATTAGACACAGTATAAACAAAAGACAAAAGCAAAGAAATCCAAACAAACAAAAAATTTCCCATACTCCACAGAGGTAAGGCAGACCTGTTTCATTTTGCACACATTGACTTCGCAAATAACATTTTCATCCTTACCCAGTAAGTACCAGCTATCATCACAACACTTTTTGGCAATTGAACATGGTTAAGAGTTAGTCTTTAAACAGACCACCTGACTTACAGCATTCTTCCAATTTTGTTAACACCTCAGGTCAAAGCAGAACCCGCAATTTCACAACTCATTCCCAAGCCATAGCAAAAAACAAACAAAAAAACCCAACAGAAAAAAAAAAAATCACACCAAAACCAAAAGAAGAAACAAAACCAAGCCAAAAAGCAAACCAACCAACCAACCAACCCCACCAAACCCCCCCAAAACAAATAACCAAAACAAGTAAACAAACAAAAAAACCAACAAAAAACCCCTCAACAAACAAACCTCCAATCAACCCCACCAAAGCCAAATCAAACCAACCCAACACACCCCACCCAGAAACTCCAAGGTCTGAATTCAAGCCCAGGTAGATATAAGAAATATTATAAAGTCGTTTGGGGCTTTTTAATAGCAAGTTTACATACAATGCACATGTACAATATGTATTTGAGCGGTGATGCTGAGTCGGAATATAAACTAACAGCCTATATTCAGCCTGACAAGTACAGCGAGGCCACCAATGAAACACCGTACATACAGACTGGCAGGGAAGCTTCAAACAAGGAGACTCATTGAACAATATCCTTATTAGGGTCTTAGTGCACCCTAATTGGAATCTACATGTGCTTTCTTCTGGTCATTCATCACTAAGGTAGCTGAACCTAGTTTTCCACAAGTTCGTATGCTTTCAAGATTCCAATAGAACTTAACACTTTTTAAAAAGTGGGATGTTATCAGGGTTGCAGTAATCAAAAATTTTTCAAAGACATTTTCAAAGACAGAAGAGGAGACAACTACATTTTTAAAGTTAATATCCCAAAATACTTGGGGCAGGGGGAAAAGGAGGTAAAGGGAAGCTTAGGGTTTTGGTTTTCTCTTCAAAAAAGGATTTTCATTACTCTATTTGCTGAAAAAAGAAGGAAGTATTTCATTTGCAAAATGTGTTACTTGCATGTGTTATGGACTACAGGATCTATTAGTATTTGAGAACCTTCTGCCTCTCTAGGAAAATTTCATACAGAAAGGTTTGCAAGGATGGGCAACTCTGTAAAAATCAGCACCTATAATAAAGGAGCCATGAGTGTAGGCACATAACATGTGGTACAAATATCGTTCTTACAACTTCTTAAAAGGATTTCATCTAGTTTTTACAAGGATACGAATTTCTCAAAAGCTACATCATTATAAGAGCTGCTTCTAAATCCTCATGAGAGAGAAAGATTCTGAAATTAAGAAAGTGAGAGTTAAGTGCATTCTGTGCTTTTAGCTACTATGCCTACTGATGTTTCCTTCTTACTTCAAAGAGCAATCTTTTGCATGGCCATCTGCACAGCAAGTAAAGAAAGCAAGAGATGCTTTCCCAAATAAAGATAGCATAAAACTGTGGGTATAGCCCTAATAGTTAGATGCATACTTGGAATTCTCTGCAATTCATTAGTTTTCATTGCTCACTCGACAATTCTAGCATCATTTATACTTAGGAGACTATTTTATTACTGTAGGAAAGAACAATTTCATAGGACCCTCAAGAAAACTGGAAGATTTCCATCTGGAATCAAGCAAGGATCTACTGCTAATAAACCTTCCAAAAATCTTCCAATAAAAGCTTTTTGCCTCAGATGTCCATTGAGGCCAAAGACCAAAACAAAAAAACCAAAACACTGTAGTTATGCAGAGATGCAAATTCACCGCTTAAGAAGCAAAGATCTCAGACATACATAAATATGTAATTGATTTACAAATTATGTATACTAAAGATGACCTTTAACCAAAAATTTTAAAGAAACACAATAGAAAATTCAAAGTACAATAGAAGTATTACCTATACCTAAAGTGCTCATTTTAGAACAATGAAAAATGCCAACCAGAAAAGGAAGCAGCCCATCAGTGTCCTCTATCTTGTTATACAAATAATCCTACACTGAAATCAATTGCTCCATTCAGTGAAAGATTAAAAGATAACAGATGCATTTCTCTTGCCTTTGAATTTACACTGCTCAAATTTTAAGCTTAATTAAATACAGAATACTCTGTACATATTAAAGTATACATATTAGCCTTGCCAGCACCATACTGAGGCAAACAACGACCCAACACTTCAAATTTGTCTTTTTCTTTTCAGTCACCCTTTAGCACTGGCAAAGCATTCACTTCTTTTGTTCCACCACAGAATAAGAAGCAATCATCTAGTTACACATCTAATAAAATTCCAGGTCCTTCCTTATCCTATCTACACTTCTTCCAGCTTTTCATTATAAGATGTTGTTGTGGTTTGAAAAGCAAATTAGTGAGACGCTTAAAGTCAGAACTACAATTTAATAGGAAAATTAAAATACATGCAATTGGTACAAAAAACGCTGATAGAGTCAACAGATACAGATACAACTTGACACCTTGTTGGTTAGGGTGTTGGTAGTAGTTTAGGGATAGATGTGGCTTTGTGGGAGCAGTTTTTTGAAGGTCTGGTGAAGAAGCTGCTGCTTTTGGTGAAGAAGTTGTTGCTCTTGGTGAAGAAGTTGCTGCTTTCGGTGAAGAAGCTGCTCCTCTCGGTGAAGAAGTTGTTGCTCTTGGTGAAGAAGCTGCTCCTCTCTCTTGTTTTAGGGTCTACCATATTTAGAATGGGGATGCTTGGTTCCCCCCCCCGGGCGGGGCATCTCACAATGGGAATGGTGCAATCCATCAGTGGAGCTTAATGGCCCATTAACAGAGAGAACTTCGTGAGACTCTCCCTGTTAATGGCCCACTAGCTGGCCCATTGGAAATTCTGCCCTAGGGCCATTAAGGATGGCTGAGGAACACTGCCCCACCCAGCCCCGAACAGCCCATGGGGGATGGTGATAGAATACACACTATTGTAACCTAAGACAGATGTTCAGAAACAAGTAGTCCAGCTCTGCTAATTTAAAAGCATTTATTTATAACAGCTATTATTTACTCAATGTTTGTAGAGTATTTCACATCCTGTCACAGAGTGTAATACATATCTGGAAAGATCCAGAACATACCACAGTGGCATTTATAGAACACTTACTTTTCATCCCTTATCATGAATAATTTTGTTGTTTGGATTAAAGTATGCAACTCACAAGAAATGTCGTGGAAGGGGAGTAGAACTAAAAGTAGAGGGAAATGGAAGCTACAAAGCAAATCACAGAACCACACAACTATTGAACGGCTTGGGTTGGAGGAGGCCTTAAAGATTATCTGGTTCCAGCATACCTGGCTGGGTCATGTCCAGCCCCTCACCCAGCAGCACTCCAAGTCCTTCTGGGCAGGGCTGCTCTCCATCTGTTCAGCCCCAGCCTGTGCTGATACCAGGGGTCGTCCCAAACCAGGTGTAGCACCTTGCACTTGGTCTTGTTCAACCTCATGAGATTCTCATGGACCCACTTCTTGAGCTTGTCCAGGTCCCTCTGGATGGCATCCCATCCTTCAGGTGTGTCAACCACAACACTCAGCTTGGTGTCATCTGCAAACTTGCTGAGGGTGCACTCAATCCCTCTATGTCATTAATGAAGATACTGAATAACATAGGTCCCAATACAGATCCCTAAGGCACAACACTTGTCACTGATGTCCCTTGGGACACTGAGCTGTTAACTACTACCCTCTGAATGTGACCATCAAACTAATTTCTTATCCATTTAACAGTCCACCCATCAAATCCTTCTCTCTCCAATTTAGAGAGAATTATGTCAAAGGTCTAGATAAATGACATCTGTAGCCTCCCTTGTCCACTGATGGAGTAACTCCAACACAGAAGGCTACTTGATCAGGCAGGATTTGCCCTGGGTGAAGAAGCTGTGCTGGCTGTCTCAAGCCACCTCCCTGTCCTCCGTGTGCCTTAACACAGCTTCTAGGAGGATCTGTTCCATGACCTTCCCAGGCACAGAGGTGAGGCTGACAAGTTGGATCTTTCCAGGATCCTCCTTTCTATCCTTTTCAAGATGAGTGCAATGTTTCCCCTTTTCCAGTCATCTGGGTCACACCTTAGCCTTCCCAAAAGTTACCTTGTTTCTAAGACAAGCTAGAAAAGAACAGTGATTTAAATGACAAAATAAGAACATGAAGAAAGGTGAGAACTCACCTATCAACAGAGGAAATCAATCTCTAGTCAACATTTTTTGACCAACGATGCCAAAGTTAATGTTTAAGTTGATGCATGGCAATGAAATATACACCTGTTAAGTCCCTTAAGAAGTCCCAGGGGACCACTAAATGAGGTTTGAAAGAGAACAGCCTCATGATTAAAATCACATACAAGGGTTGCTAAGATAAGAAATAGTGAGAAATGAGGAAGAAACAGACAAAATTATAAAGGCAGAAAACAAAGAGTGAGATTAGACGGAGATTAGACACAGCTGAGACCATATAATGGGAATAATCCTTGTCCAAGGAAGACAGCTGAACCAGCGCTACTGGTTCATTAATCAGATAAATACCTCCCACAGCTCCCACACCTCAGAAGGCAACTCACTGCACCTCTCCATGTTTCAGTGGTACTGAACTCTCATTTCCTCCCATCTCAGACACGTTTCTAGGGGGATTGCTGCACTTTCTGGGAGTCCTATATCTCTTTTCTATTTTCAGAAAATTTTATTCAGCATAACACACTAAAATACATTATATCACAGTCCATTTTTCTGATCCCTACTATCCCCTCCTCAGCATAGCTCACTGAGTGAAACGAAAAGCATTTTCCTCTTACTGCAAGCTAAATTACGTATTTACCCCTCTGTCAGAAAAGCAAGGTTCCCTTTCAGTCATAACAGATATCAATTGTCAACCCCACCTCACACCACCCTTTTGAAAAGGGAGGAAAGGGAAATGTTTAAATGAAAAGGCAAAAATAAGTATGAGCACTCACGTCAAAGCTGGGAACATCCTGAAGTTCAGATAAGCCTGTGCTGTAAGAACATTAAATAAATCCACATAGTGGAGGGAACATACAGAAAAATAACCTGGGATTTAGTGCCTTGTCACCAGCAGGAAGTGAGAAAATGCTCATGGCCACCAAACCAGCTCCCGATGAAACACACCTTCACAAGGGTGGCTTCTATTGCTCCACCTGTGAAAATTCACTTCCTTCTGTGCAGAGACATGCACAGACTACGTGTAGGGTACATGCACAAACTATGTCAGACACAGAGGAAGACACAACAGATGCACAATGAAAGAGAAAAACAGGCCATATACATCACTGCCTGTTTTACTCTAGAAGTCTAAGTAACAGGTTTGTTATAAACTGGAAAGGGAAGATGTTTGTGTTATACATTGGGCAAGATTCTCCATGGGATAAATTCACAAATTTTAATACCAAGAGGACTTTAAATGCACACTGAGTTGATTACAAGTTTCTTATGGAATTGCTAAAAAGATAAAAATAAAGTCTGATACACTGATAATCTATGGAAGTGGAACTAGAAAGATGTATTATTACCACAATTTTACCACAGTTATCACCTTTAACAACTCATTTAAGATAATTTCCTCCTGCAGCAAATGAGGGTTCACCACACCCAGCTCATGAATGTATGGTAGAGTTCAGCATCTGCTAAGCACTTGTGGGACCCACTAGGTCAGTATTACAGGGCTGCACAACTGCATTCTTCAGCTGGATCACTGCTCAGAGAGAGCTCTAAGGAAGCCTCACTTGGCACTCAAAGTGGTACCTGGGTTACTGACAAAGACAATCCATTCCTGCACTTTTCACTGTGATCAAGTGGAATACAAAAAACAAAAACAAAACTGCACATTTAGCTTTTGAATGAACAACAAAACTACTTTCGCACACAAAACCAGTCAGTATTTTAAAGTTATGATTTGAAGACATCAGTTATTTCTGTTTGAAACAAGCAACTAATCACAAGCTATGTCAGCATCTTGACTATATCCTGCTTCACAAGCTTCCATACGGGACAAACATGAAATAAACAAATGTCTGATACTACTGGAGAATTCCCATTTTCCTTTACCCAAACATCCAGAAAACCAAATCAGCTCTCTAATAAACTAGTGGAGAGGAACAGAAAGCAGAGTTGCAAGCATGTTCTTATCACCCCCTTAGCAGGAATGCAGAAGCGCTGTTATTGCACTCCAAGGACAACAGGATCAAGCCTTGTCTCAGCCCAAACCTGCCCACTTTCATAAACAAGCAGTCATTTCTACAAGAATATGTGAGAAGATTTATACAGAAGTAACTAGGAGTAGAATTAGACACACAGGCATCTGGAACCATCATAAGCCCTTATACTCCCACTCCGAAACACTGCTGTCTTTTTCACAAGAATAACCACCACCAAAAGAAAAAGAAAGGGCAATTTAATGCAGAGTTGTTTTCTATGACATGACTAAATCCAGTATATTTCTTGGCTGACAGAGCTTATCTTTGAAGTTCTCTTTTTAGAAGGTTAAAATGCATAGTTTACCAAAAAAAAAAAAATTAAAAGTTACTGAAGTCTAATGTAATTTAATTGCATACTTCTTGTCCCCTAAAATGAAACATTGTCTAGTAACCAAACAGAACCTGAAACTAGGCTTTTACGTAATTCTTATGAGGATCTGAAGGTTCCCTATACGTGACTCCTATCCACCAAATTCGTTAATCAAGATATAGGCACACTGGTTTCTTAATCCTTCAAAGGCTTAGCCTTTGGTCAGATAAGGGCTCTGAGATAAAATATCACATTGGACACAAAGAATTTACTTTTATTTTAAAACATTAAATGTCATATTTCAGATTCCATCAAATAATTAAAGTAATTTAGAGGTCCTAACTTCCTCCTGAAAACTTTCACAGATTATCAATCAGCTTACCTTCCCAAAGCTTTCTCAAGAGACACCCCATGCAACTGATTCCCTGGGCTGGGGACAAGAACCATCCACAATTCAGTATGACTTGGCAGACTGGGGCATGCAGGGACAGTGGTGTGTCAAGGTGTGTAAATGGGGTGTAACCCAACAGACACAGCTACCTTCAGCTAACACAGCAGTGACAAAAATTGTATTGCCTTACTCCCAACTCACACAAAAGCTATTTCTGTTCATGCTTTTTAATACTGCCTCCTGAAGTAATGTCATTACTATTTTGTGAAACACTATAATGCTGTGCTTCATGCCCCCAAGGCTTTCAACTCCTTCCACTGACTAGACAGGAAATGTGGACACCTCAGGTCAGAAGATAATCAGGTGCCTAAGTAGACAGCATTAACTCACAAGTCATTTCAGAACTGACATAAAAGACTCTAGTTTTAAGCCTAGACTGAATCACAAACACAATCTGCGTCTAAGTGCAGGTTAATTAATAACTTTTAAAGATACATCTGATCACCTGTGGCATATCCTTAATCTTATATTTGGGTATTTAAACAATAGATTATATACTGTAACTATGTCTTGGCATCTAAGAAACACATTACCTAGTCCTATGGCTACATACTAAAGGAACATCTGAAGCCTTACTAAATACACAGGGGACAGAAAAGTAAAGAAACTCCATGGGACAAAACACGCCTACTTGCTCTGTTCAAGTCCCAGTGGAGTCAGCTACAGCCTTTAGTTTCCATAGGAGTTAAATTAAATCAGAATCTTCAAAACAAACACTTCCATGGTGAATTTCTCTACGTGTATTTCAGGCCCTGGTAAATTGAAAGTAATCAAAAAAACCCTAACTTAGAGCAACCTCAGTCTGATATTGCAGTCAAACTAGTCTGTCAGCCAGAAAAAAAAAATTTAAAACATGTAAATATTCAGTCTTTGTTACGTTTTTCAAATACAGATCATACATTACCAATGATGTGGGAAGCATCCAGCACTTTATATGCTGTTGAATCATTCTTTGCTCCTCTGACAGTTACTTCTGAACAGCTGCAAATGCACACAGGCTACAGTAAAACTGATGTTTTAAATAAACAATTGACACATTAATTTTCTTAAGTTGGGAGTTTTACTAAAATCAGTCAAGAATAATGCTTCTTCACAGAACATATTGAAAGGGTGTTTATACTGAAACTGAAATTCTGTACTGATCAAGACAAAAATTAATAGCTTGGGCACAATATAAGATGATTCTGAAAAGATCCCCATTTAAGGCTCAAAAAAACATAAGTTAGGAAAATTTCAGTTCAAGTAACCAAGAACTCCATTCCATCTGCAAATGTGCCTCTGACTTCACGCAGCTGTCTGCTTACAAAACAAAGTCTTCTTTGTTTGATATTCCCCCCATACTAGTGAACCTCTGTATTTACAAGCTGCAACTTCCTTTCTGCATCTCCCAAAACAAATCACAGAACATCCTGAATTGGAATGGACCCTCAAAGATTATGAAGTCAAACTCCTGACCTTGCACAGACAATCCCAAGAATCGCACCATGGGCCTGAGAGCAGTGTCCAAAGAAAGCTAAGCTTAACACAGCTTTTCTCCTAAAGAGAATGGTATAATAAAACTGTAAAAAGGAACTTCCAGAGGTCCCATCCAAACCCAGCTATTCTGCAGTTCTGTGATCTTCTGGGGGTTTTTGTACCTTCAAGTCAGATGGCTTCCTTCAGGCAATCCCTTCAGCATAGATCTAAATTTTAAAATGACAAAACTAAGTTGTGAATTGGGAGTTTCAACACCTGCCTTTAAATCTGTCCTTAAAACACTAAGGGCAGCTGAATATAATTTTTTTGTTGTCCCTTTCCTATGGGAAGACACAGGACACTTTTTTATCTCTCTGAATCTTCTAACTTTCATTCAATGAAAAAAGTGACCAAGACCCAGGTACTGAGCCCACCCACAGTGGATGCCTCCAGGCAAGGAACTGATGGCCACCAGGAAGTCAGAAAGAAGCCCCTTTGCATTGCCAAGCATGAGCAGAGCACACCTCTGAGCATCCATCCTTTCTCCACTTCATGCTGCCTGAAAGCCTAAGGCCCCAGCAGAGAGTCCTACAGACTAACAAGTGCTTGCTGTTACAGCGTAGAGTTGATTGTTAACCTACACTGAACAAATTGCCACTTCAAAAAACTATTTGCCATGTTTATATTAAAGTCACAGAGGTGCTAACAGACTAGTCACTAACCTCTGGGCATATCAGAGCACTTGGACATTCTATTACACTGCCAGGAACCTGCCATACAAGCTCAAGAAAATAAATGAACTAACAGGAACTCACTCGAACTGCTTAATTCCAATCTGTCAGTAACTGATCATATTCTTTCCTTCTTTCTTTCCATATATGATTAACAATGTTGAACTGAGCATTGTGTCCCTTTAAATGAATACAGAAAGTCGATATGCTCAGATAATGGCCCATAAAGGCAAACAGTTCAAGAGGAAGCTCGTGAACATCCTAGAATTTCTACTAATTACCAAGAGGGAGTTTTCCAAGTGTATACTGCATATGGCCAGTTGTTTGTTCTTCCCCTCCTCCTCAATACACTAGCAAGTGGAAAGGTAGAAACAAAATAAGATTACTTTTCAATTTTGCACCTCAACAATCCTGAAAAAAACCTCTAAGTAAAGTTAGGGAATTACTGTTTTGGTTCTCTAAGCAAGTATTTGCAAGGTACAAAAGAGTGTTTTCTAAAACAGCCTGCATGCATAGCATGGAATGGCTTGTGAAAAGGAGATCCAAAACCAAAATGTATAAATAACAAATTTGTTGGCCAGGACAGTTAGCAAGAAGAAATTTTAAGTATTTATTTTTTGCAGATGAATTGCAGGCAAGCACCAAATTTTACAGGAGTAAAATTTTTTCCAGTTTTATCTTATGGTGATGCGTCAAGAAAAAGGAATTGTTTCCACAGCAGCAGAATCTTAGTAATTTAACCATGGCTCAGTTTAACTCAAGTAGGAGTATGTTAACTTCTTATATTGAAATCTAATCCAAAACAAGTTTATTATTTATTACTGTTACAGGTTTAATTGTACTGTTTTATGCACAGACAAGAAAAACTCTACCTATCCAGAAACCTGTTTACAAAGTCTTTCCATCCTAAGTGTTTCATAGAGATATACATAATCTTGGGGTTCCCCTGTTATTAACAGATTTGTCTGTAATTACACAATGCGTTTTACACTACTTAGAAACTTCACATATATAAAAACGTGCAATCTCTAGGAAGAGATAATGAAGTGCAAGTGTCTGAAGTTTAAAACCACACAAGATAGTAAAGGCAGAAGAAAAAACAAAACAAAAAACAAAAGATTCCTGGAGCTGGCACCATTCTCATGTCTACAGCAAGACTAGAATCAAGTTTAAAGAGCAAAAAAAACCAAGTTCAGCTTTCAGTGCTGGACTTTAATCTGCAGTTCATGACAGTAAAACTTTTAATAACTTGTATTCATCCACCCCTCACTAGGAACCCTGAACCACTAGGAACCTTGAACTCCCACAATGCGCCTGTTTTATTAAGGAAATCAAAATACTACAGAACAGAAATGTCTGGATTTTTTCCCTTGGGGCTGCTGACAGTAAATTACCACTGTTATCTACATGTAAAGGTCTGAAACTGACAACACACCCATATATAAACCTAGGTCTTCCATGCATCAGAAATCCAATGCAAGAGCTATCTTGTAAAGAACACAGTCCACCCCTTCCAGAACATTACAGTCCAAACTGCTCCCAGACCTGCAGCACTTCAGTACAGCAGGAATCCTTTCCCAAAACTACCTGCCAAGAAAAACTATGAAAGGGAAAGTAGGAATATGTAATATATCAAGCTAACTCACAGTCATGCAATCCCATTCACAAAGGAATCTTTTATACTTAATTATAAGAAGCCCCACAGTACCGTCTGTGTCAAAAACTTCAGGTGCAGAGGATGTCTGCCTAAGCTTAAGATGGAGAAAAGGCAGCTTAATGTTCAATTATGAGCTCTAGAGCATCACAATGAACAACATATGCCAAAAGTCAACTGGGCCTCCAAAAAACGTATACTGGAAAAAGATAATGGACTACTGGAGAAAGGTTTTACAGGATGGAAGAGGATACTGGCAGTTTTGAAAAATTTGAAGACACTGGTTTTGTTAAACGGTCTGATCTCTTTTTGGCCCTCAGTTACCCAGTGAATACATCTCATGAGTTTATTTCTGCTATATATAGCCTCAGAAAAGCATTTGCTTTTGAGAAGTCATCATTCTTTTCTGTGATACCACATTACCCAGAGGAGGGGAAAAAAAAGATAGTAAGAGGCAATGTCCTTCCCCCCATTCCCCTAAAACCAGAGCTCCTCCCTGCATACCACAGCCTAAATGTTCAATGACATCATTTAGGCAGGAAAACCAATCGTCCCTCCTCTTGTTAACACAGCTTTTGTTTCAAATTATTATTACTATTTTCCTCTCCTTTTCTTCAAGCTTGAGAAATTTGTTGGGGATAAATTAAGGATCTGTATAACTAAGGAATGCTGCACAACAAGAAACTGTAAATAATCAGGCAATGTTTATAAGAACTGATAAAATACTAGATACATCCTAGTTTGCATGTCCTGACTCAGAACAACAAGAAACAGGCAAAACAAAAGCCTAAATTTAAACATGGATCTAGACAGTTAAACCAGCACTAACTGCTACAGTCATATACAGAAGTGTATTAATGAATTCACTGGCATGTCTCGCTACAATATAAATTAACGCCAAGGCTTTTTTAGTTCATCCATTTTTCAAATCCCCAACATCACTAGAGACCACCAATCTAGGACTAGGCAAATTAAGTGTTCCCTTGAAGGACTTGATTTTTTTCTGCACATGTTAGCTATAGCATTCCTGCTGGTTAAAAACAGAAGACAAGTTTGTCTTACTGTAACGTTATCCAAACAAAGGCTTCCAAACCTATGATTGAAACACTTTTGTACAACCTTGGCAATGTTAGCTTACCAGCTGGACACTGGAAATAGACATTAAGTTACAAGGAAAGAAAACCGAAAGAACAAATGCACTATTATTTAGACAGCATGCTTCTCCCCAAAGGAGACTAATAGTTACGGTTTTACAGGCATTTCATAGAATTTTATTCATAATGAAACAGAAGACACCTTATCCCATATAGTCTTATAAGTTGCATTTTTTAGAAAGGTATTTCTAAGTTTTCTAAAATGTATGCTTTAATCTAGTAACAACACTACAAACACAAGAAGTATCTACTGATCAATTCATCTTACTTAAGATATGAACTTCTAATATAAGTAGCCTTAAGTACAACGAAGAAAAAAATATTCAACCAGGAGGAAAAAAAA
>VZTZ01011690.1:1895-11965 GCA_013400955.1 Drymodes brunneopygia
ATTACAGCCTGACTAGAAAAGCTGCTCTTCCAGAGTCCTGGAAATGCACAGATGAAGAATTTTTAATTTGTTTCCTTTCAGAAAGGAAACGGAGAAATTATGGTGAAGGCTGAAAATATTTTGGTTCAATTCTATCTCATTTTTTTGCATCCCCTGTCCCCACTCATCTCAGGAGCTAAAGAACAAGAGGCCTTGGCTGATCCTATTTTTAGTGGTTACAGTCAGCATCATATATGATGTGTAAATGCCTGTGAAATGAACATTTTAGGGCACTGGGATAAATTATTTTCTGGAATTGCCTATTCTGGAGTCATCTGCACTAGGAAAAAAATTTTAAAAATAATTAAAATAATACAAGGGGTATGGACACACTGGAGAGAGTTTAGCAAAGGATGATGAAGGGGCTGCAGCTGTGAGCTGAGGCTGCACAGCACAGGGGACAGAAAGCTCTCACATCTGCTCTGGGAAGCAGCCTGGCTGAACTCAGAGCAGCAACATTCCCTGTGGGAGGGGGATGTTCCTCTGTGTCACAGATAAAGCAGTAATCAACACCCTGGGGAGCATCAGGGAAATACCTGTCCATCATCCCAAAGGAATTAGGGAGAGCTCTTTCCAAAGCAGGAGGAGATCAACAGCCCAGCTGGAGAGCCTCTGTCAGCACACAGGTAACGAGCAGGAGGAGCAGAAACCCAGGGTGCAATCAGAAATCTGGGGAGTGATTAGAAATCCAGGGTGGAATCAGAAATCTGGGGAGTGATCAGAAATCCAGGGTGCAATCAGAAATCTGTGGATTGATCAGAAAACCAGGGTGCAATCAGAAATCTGTGGAGTGATCAGAAATTTGTGGAATGATCAGAAATCCAGGGTGGAATCAGAAATCTGGGGAGTGATCAGAAATCTGTGGAATGATCAGAAAACAAGGGTGGAATCAGAAATATGGGGGGGTGATCAGAAATCTTTGGGGTGATCAGAAATCTAGGGTGCAATCAGAAATCTGGGGAGTGATCAGAAAACCAGGGAGTGATCAGAAATCTGGGGAGCGATCAGAAAACCAGGGTGGAATCAGAAATCTAGGGAGTGATCAGAAAACCAGAGTGGAATCAGAAATCTGTGGATTGATCAGAAATCTGTGGAGTGATCAGAAAACCAGAGTGGAATCAGAAATCTGTGGGGTAATCAGAAAACCAGGGTGGAATCAGAAATCCAAGGTGCAATCAGAAATTTGTGGGGTGATCAGAAAACCAGGGTGCAATTGGAAACCTATGGAGTGATCAGAAAACCAGGGTGGAATCAGAAATATGAGGGGGTGATCAGAAATCCAGGGTGGAATCAGAAATCTGTGGAATGATCAGAAATCCAGGGTGGAATCAGAAATCTGTGGAATGATCAGAAAACCAGGGTTCAATCAGAAATCTGGGAATGATATTTTTATCACAGAAACACCCTGGGGAGCTGCACATCTGGAACACTGCAGCTGCACTGAGAGCTCTGCAGGAGGCACAGGCTGGCAGGAGAGGGTGGATGTGCTGTGCTCTGGGCCAGGGAGTGGATGGATTTGGAAAAGCTGCCTCTGAGTGAGAGCCACAAAGAGCCTGGGAGCAGTAAAAATCAAGGACAGGCACCCACTGCAGGTGTCTGCTCCAGGGTTTGGTGACTCACACCTCAGATTTGGCTGGCAGCACTTTCTGGAGCCCTGGTGTGTTGTATTGTTGGATAGGAAAGAAACACGTAGGTTTTTTAGCAACAGGTCAGGGACCACCAGGCAGGACCAGAAAAAGGCCTGCTTTTTTTTTTTTTTCTTATATTTATGTATTTTTTAAGATAATTATGGATTGGTCAGTGAGGTTACCACCTCTATAATTTCACAGGATAGTGACATAGTCAATCATCTTTCTCTTTATGAGATGAGTCAATCTCTTTCTCTTCATCTCATCTGCTTTAGGGGAAAGGAATGAAAACAAATCCAGAAGTTCCAAACAATCTTGGCTGGTTACAAAAACAAGGACTGTGTTTATAGAAAATGGGAACTTCTACTACAGAAATAAAAACACAGGACACTGCAAAAAGCAGGGGGACACTGGTGATGTCAGAGGGAGGCTGGGGTGATTAAATCACAGGCAGACACTGCTGAAGAAGCTCGTGTTTGCCTTCAGGAATTCCCTGGCCCATCTAAAGGCTGCCTTCCCTCTCAGCCCTTGCAGGAGGCAGGAGGTGCTGCTGCTGACACCTTGGCTGGCTCCAATTGTCTGGGAAGGGACCTTCAGCAGGGACATCCTGGATGCTCAATATGTGCAGAAGAACTTGGTCACTGGAGTGGTGACTTTTGCTGTGGAAAAGTATTGGTTTGTTGTTTGTTTCTTGTCACACAGTTGAAGCTCTCAGCCTGCTGCAGTGCTGCTCGTGGAGCACGAGTGGGAAACATTCCAAAGCTGTGTACTGGGAGGGGTGTGACATTCTGAGTGTCACCTTCCAAAGTGAGGCAGCTGGCTGGGATATTGTTTTGGAAAGGACAAAAAATATTCTTGGGAGTATAATTACCATTTTTACCCCTTCAGATCAAAATTCTTGCACCTGCTGTGTTTCTAACAACAAGCTTTCCCTCTATCCTGCACTAAAAAAATGGAAAAATTCTGTAGAGTTGAGATTTTATTGGGTATTTATAAGAGTTTAAAGTTAAAATATTAGCTCTAGGAAAATTATGAATCATGCTGTTACAGCTTTTATGTTCCTGGGGAGGTTCCTTTTTGAGTTTCTGAGTAAAGAGCTACAGTCCCTCTGTCTCCACTGGCATCTCAGAGTTACACAGAGATGTCAGGTATTTCAAGGCAATCAAATCCATTTCATTGATAATTCTGACCCTCTCCTATGAAAACAGGTTGAGAGTTGGGGTTGTTGAGCCAGCCAGGAGAAGACAAAGCTCCAGGAAAACCTGAGAGCCTCTCCTGTACCTAAAGGGGGCCACAGGAGAGTGGGAGAGGGATTTCTTACAAAGGTGGGAGAATGGCTTTAAACTGAAAGAGGGGAGATTTAGATCAGATATTAGGAAGGAATTCCTCCCTGTGAGGGTGGGCAGGCCCTGGCACAGGGTGCCCAGAGAAGCTGTGGCTGCCCCTGGATCCCTGGAAGTGCCCAAGGCCAGGCTGGACAGGGCTTGGAGCAATCTGGGACAGTGGAAGCTGTCCCTGCCCATGGCAGGGGGTGGAATGAGATGAGCTTTAAGGCTCTTCCAACCCAAAGCGTTCCATGATTCTCTGTTGATTCCATTGTGCTCTCAGTGAGGTAAAATGTTCCACTGCAGCAAGAGTGCCAGGGAGCAGGGAAAAGGGAAGGATGAGAAGTATCTACATTCTGGAGTAGGATCAGAGAGCAGCACTGGTGGAAGGCACAGGGAAAGCTAAAATGTGGTGAAATGTGCACAGCATGGGGAAGGTTTGAAGGGCAGCAGGTAAATAAAGGAGCAAGGGCTAGAAAAAGACAAAGAAAATGCACTTGCAAAGCTGTCATTCCTCAGCAGGAGGAGCCTCTCTCCATGCTTTTCCTCTCTGTGTCTCTTAGATATGTCCAGTTCATAGAAGGGTTCATGACATCTGCCAACAAGTACTTCCTTGCTGGGCACCAAGTGAATTTCTACTTGTTCACAGACACTCCTGAGAAGATCCCTCCCCTCCAGATGGCCCCTGAGAACCTCCTGTTTGTCATCCCTGTCCAGCCCCACCCCGGGTGGGAGGACATCGCCCTGAGGCGCATGGACATCCTCAGCACACACATCCAGAGGCAGCTCCAGCACCAGGTGGACTTTCTGTACTGCCTGGACATCGATGTGCAGCTCCTAGCGCCCGTCGGCGTGGAGATCATCGACAGCCTGGTGGCCACCATCAGCTCCTGGCAGCTCAGCCCACAGCCCCAGGACACAGCCCAAGGGACAGCCCCTGGTGCCACCCCTGAGGGGGGACAGGGGGACTTCCATTACACAGCCAGGTTCTTTGGGGGCAGCGTGGCCGAGGTGTACAGGCTGAGCCGAGCCTGGCTGGCAGGGGTGCAGCAGGACAGGGACAATGGCATTGCAGCTCGCTGGGGGGACAGCAGCCACCTCAACAGGTACCTGCAGCAGCACAGACCCACCCGCCTGCTGTCCCCAGAGTACTGCTGGGAGCCAGGGCTCAGCCCCAGCTTCATCCAGGTGAAGAGGATGTGCCCCGTGCACAGGGACAGCCAGGGGCCAGCTCCTGACACAGAAAGGGGAGGCCTTTCCTCTGCACAGCCCCACTGAGCTGAGGTGGACGTGCAAAGGAGGTTCCCCCTCTGTTTGTGGGGCTGCACACATTTTCTGCATGACTTAGCCCAAAGTCTCCTTAGCTGGATGTTGCACTGCTGGCTACGACAGAAACACACAGGCTCCAGAGCAGCAGTTTGAACCACCAGGCAGGACCACCAAAAGGGGCTGCCCTTCTTTATTCTCTCATATTTATATCTTTCTTAAGACAATCAGGGATTGGTGAAAGAGGTTACCACCTCTATAAGTTCACAGGATAAAGACATGGTCAATCATCTTTCTCCACCCCAGGGGAAAGGAATGAAAAACAATCTAAAAGTTCAAAACAATCTCAGCCAGTTAGGAAAACAAGGACTGTGTTTCTAGAAAATGCATGGGGACTTCTACTGCAAAATTACAAACATGGAACACTGCAAAAAGCAGGGCAACAGCTCGAGACTGCTAAACCCAAGAATTTCTTCTGTTGGCAACTTTTTTTTCACCTTTTTGCTCTTCAACACTCTCTTCATCTGTGTGTTTACAAGCACAGGCTTCAAGCCATGCTGAGAACGTGTCAAACTTGACAAGGACAGACTCCAAATGACAGTATTTAGGCATCTGAATAAAGTCAGTTTTGGTCCCCACAGATTAGGGTGTGAAGTTATAATTGTCTTCCACTGTCTTATATTATTTGCTGAAAAGATATCCTAACAATATGATGATTTAAGAATTTAAATGATACATCACTAGCAAGCTTCAATCATTTACTCCTTAATTTCTGACAAAATGAAAGTCCTTTCCTCATTGTTCAAGTTACAGAACTATCTGATCAATTAAAAACGTGTGATTCTACAAATCCTGAATGTATGTGGACTATCAGAAGAAAATTAAATCATATTTAAAGTTTTTTCAACCTTCCTTTTTCAGTATTTGCTGTCTCTTCAGATACAGCAATAATTTAATGATGTAATCATCAGCTGAATGACTTCATCAAAGCTTTTTCTATTGCTCTCAATAGAAATGAGAATGACAAAGAACTGAAAATGATGCACACAGGAAAGAATTGGGGCAAGCCAACCCTGCTGCTGCTGCTGGGGGCACTGAACAGCCCCAGGAGCAAGGACAAGTCCATTTGTTATTCTTGCCTTCTCCTGTCATGAAGGGGTGACTCAGATTGTCTAAAGAATCAGAGACAGTGCTTCTATTGCAATATAATGTTGTAAAAATGCAAATTAACAGAGTTAAGCACAAATCAGAGCAGGAGGCAGGGTTAGGATACATGAGCAAACCTCCTGGATGTTGAAGTGGATGGGATTATCCCTCCTTTGCCTGGGTTATACATTTATCATAAAATCTCTTCTGAAAGTGTTTGTCTTTGCTCCATAAATCTTGTTGGGTATTTTAGTGCTGTTATCTGCTTTATTGCAATTGGATTCTTCAAGAGTGGTTTCCCAGATCTGCAAACAGGACAAGGAGATAACATCGTGCTCAAACCTGGTTTGTGCAAAGCCTGGGCAGTAAAAGATCACTGGGAAAGGGTCAGACAAGAGGAATCTGTGTGATATGAAGGGTTTTCAGATAAAGATTGGTGTGGAAGTTCAGCTGAAGCATTCTGGTGAATGCAGTGAGCATACTGAGGCTGAAAGTAATCAAATAATGTTAGTTTAATGGAATGGGACACAGTTATGGGTTGAGTTATGAGACTCAGAGAAAGCAAATTCTGGTATGAACCAGCTCTTTTGAGTCACTTTAGAAAGCACAGAATGATGATTTTCCAATGCAATCACAGGGCTGAACTGGGTGAGGAGGGTAATTTAATATTCTTTTTGCAGCATTTCCTCTCTGTGAGGTTTAATCCTCTTTTGCTCTGATTTCTCAGTCACTCTGCCACTGCCAAACTGGTTTTACAGGTGAAACTCGACCCCTTGGGAGGCAGGACCCTGCCAGGTCCCACTCCCACTTCTCAGTGGAGAACAAACAGGTTCCATTCCCCTGGAACACCCTAAGGACTGGAAAATCTCCCTTATCCATGGAGCTTCCTCACCCAAAGCCTCTGCAATCTGTGAGCAGGTTTGCCATCCCCTCCTCAGGCAGGAGTGAACACCCAGTGCTCAGGGAAGAGCTGGGTGGTGAACAAGGAGCACCAAATTCTCTGCCTTTGCAACCCTCATCTTATTAAAGGTAAGAAATCTGCCTGAGCCCTTGTCATGAATGGATGTGGGAGTTAAAATCAGTCCTTGCCTTCTGCCCAGGCCTTGCCAGCAGGCAGTAACCTTATTGAGGTAACCAGCACCCCAAAACCCACTTTTGTATATAAGTTCTTTTAATGATGACAGATTCTGTCTATTATAGAATGAATCATTTATTAATGGACGGGGAAACAACAAACATAAGACTTAAAGTAAACCAATACTACACAGGGATAAAACAAAATAGAAAGACTAGTGGTAGTTTGTCGCTTTGATTTTTCTAGAGTGCTGTGTTTATAGTTGGTAGCAAAGGTTCTCACAGATTTTGTGTAAACAATCCATGTTTTTATAACCAGCCAAGGACTGTTTTGTACTTTGGATGTTGTTTTTCATTCTTCTTTCTGGGTTGGAGAATGTGATGGGCTGTGTTTCTCACCTATGGAATTTCAGAGGTGGTGACCTCTTTGTCCAATCCATAACTGTCTGTAAAAAGGTATCAATATAAGAAAAAAGAGAGGCTGGGGCTCTTTTTGCTCTCTGCCCAGCCTTGGTGGCTGAGCTCCTGAGCTGCCTGAGTGTTTCGTGTCCCACAGAGTGACAGTAGTTACCATACAGTGCACGAGAATGGCACCTTTTTCAGTTACAGCTAGCAAAGAAATAGTATAAGCTTAGGATTCAATGTGTCTCACCATCCAATTGCTGGTGCAGCACATTGAAAATCCTTTCTCTCAATTCCCGAGGAAGTAACCACAAAGCCTGCATCCAAACTTTGGGGAGAAGCTTTGAACATTTTTGGGGTGTAAGAGACTTCTGCCTCAGTGATAGTTTGTGTATCTTTTATAGTGTAAAACCACGGCTCTTAGTCAGTAATTTTTCTTCCATCTCTCCTCCCATCAGCTCTGCAGACTGAGATGTTGATTCTTAGCTCAGATCTGAGCCCCCCTGGTGCCAGAGATGACCCTGCTGGGCCTTTTTGCCCTTGGGCTGTCTCTTTATGCACCAGTGATCTGGGACACCCAGGAGGAGGGGGTGATGGGGGTAATGGTCCTGCCACAGCCTTGCACCATGGAAATTCCTGCTTGGTGAAACCTGGCCAGGAAGGAGGGTTACTGGGGGTGGGTCATGGCAAAATGTGCTGCAGCTGCATGGACAGAACAGACTGCAACAAATGCAGAGCTCTGCACCTGGGCCACAGTGACTCTGCAGCAGGACACATCAGGCCAGAGTAAATGCAATCTTCTATTTTTTCCATTCAGTCAAACACCTGGCTGCAAGGGATGGCATAATAGTGTTAAAAACTATTTTACCTGGCTGCAAGGGATGGCATAATACTGTTAAAGACGGGTCCACAGACAAACAATTTAGTAAAATAATATTGAACATTTATTAGCAGAACAAAGGCAAAAGCAGCACTGGGTGCAGAGCAATATCTGCTAGAGGCACGATTTTGTTCATTTTACAATGGATTAAATAGTTTTAACTGTTACATATTCATATTTATTCATATTCATATTAATCAATATTAATTTTTAAGAAGAAAATTTGCATTTCAAACAACTCTTTCCCCCTGGTCTCTGCCCCTCTTCTTGCAGGGATGTCGCCTCTTCAAGGTCTGGAAAGTACCAGACAAAATCTTCCAGAGCTGGGAATTGTTCTTATCTCCTCTTGTTCCCTTGAAATTCCTTTGCACTGCAAATCATCAGCTCAAAAGTCGTTTACAGCTTTATATTTATGCCTACATTTCCAATATATCACACTTATCTCGAGGTTATCATTTTACTACAATCTCGTTTCTACTTAATTATATTTTATCCTAATGCTATTTCTACAAAATATACAAAGAGCCAGCATTTATCATTTACTCATCCATTACAACCGAGTCTGTGCTGAGCTGGCATTTAACTTTTACGACAGTATAAAGATTTCTTGTGTGATTCAGCATTACCAGCTTCCAAATTCTAGTGCCATTGGTACCAGAGAAGATTTCTTACACTGAGTACCCAAAATGGTAGCAAGTTGTTTTTAAAAAAACAAACTTTACCTATAAAAAAGGGTTCAGGGAAAAAAAAAATCTCCTCCTCTTCCTAAACACCCCCTACAAAAATTTCCTGACTTTAAAATTCCAATTCCTTCATAAGGTCAGACCTCAGTGCTCTTTATATTTACTTCCAACACGTGCATCAATTACTTTTGCATTTCTGTTGGGTAAAGAAATCAGTCAGTAAAGGCTCCTGGGCACTCTGACACATTGCCAGACCTGATGCCAATGCCAGGGCCTCCATCCAGAGATGGGATGGGTTGTGGATGTTGTAACTCACCCCTGTGGCATTTTCCACCTCTGGCACAGGAAGAGCCACGAGGAGCCAGTAATGAGGATAAACACAGGTGACAGTGAGTGGTTCTGCTGGAGAGGAAGGAACAAATATCTGACACAACCGTGTCAGTGATGGGATGGGTCACTGAGTTACAATGGGGGAGAAAGAAAATCAGAGCAGTGCACAAAGCCTCCATCACCCCTGACCTGGGAGTAATTGTGGAGGAGAAGTCAAGGCTGCACTGAGAGGGGGAGGGTGTTTGTTCCAGTTGGGCCCAGGTGCATCTCACACGCTGCTTCCACAGGCTCCTTCCCCTAATGAGGTCCTCATTGAGAGGACACCTGGCAGGTCAACTGAAATGCAAAAGTAATTGATGCACTTGTTTGAAGTAAATATAAAGAGCACTGAGGTCTGACCTTATGAAGGAATTGGAATTTTAAAGTCAGGGAATTTTTGTAGGGGGTGTTTTGGAAGAGGAGGAGATTTTTTTTTTCCCCCTGAACCTTTTTTTATAGGTAAAGTTTGTTTTTTTAAAACAACTTGCTACCATTTTGGGTACTCAGAGACTGTGGTTTTGCTCTGTATCAGGGTGCCTTTCAGAGCTTAGAAGAGGAAAAATGAATTTGTCATTTCCTCCTGTTCCTTAGCAGCCCACACCACCCAGAAAAGATGCCCAGGATCTTTTCAGTCTGTGCTTGTCCACACAGACAAATCTTTATTTGCATCCAGATTTGCACAAACTTGAATATGTGTCAGGATCTTGTGGCTCAGGCTGGCAGCTGGAGCAGATTGCTGCTGATCCCTTATTGCCTTTGTAGTTCCAGGTATAAACCAGGTGGAAGAGGTCTCCTGAAGCTCCTCAGTGACAGCTCTGAGGTCACTGCCACTTCTTTGGCAGGAAGGGGCTGAGATCTCCCTGATGTGACCCAGCACACCTCAGCTCAGGGCTGAGTTGTCACCTGCAAGAGGAAAATACAAGATTTCACCTGGGTGAATCAGAGCCAGCTGTCCATGCTGATACATCCAGAGGTTCTTATTAAATCTCAGCTTCAGATAATATTTATTATTTAATATTAATATTAAATATTAATGTTTATTATTTCAGATAAAATTTATTGCCATCACAACATTCTTCCTTTTTTCCTCCATCCACACTAAATCTGCTTGTTTTGTTGAAGTGTGGATAAAACTGAACACGAATAAGTCAGCCCAGAGGATGCTGTATTTTGTTTTGTTGGGGCTCACAGAGTGAGATAATGGGTGTAAAATGGGCAGAACAAACTAAACTAAAGAGCCAAGGGTGATGGATCTGGG
>VZTZ01011706.1:0-19406 GCA_013400955.1 Drymodes brunneopygia
TTGCTTTCAGCAAATTCATCTTGGTTATTATCAACTACACTTAACTACAGGTTATCCTTTTTGGAAATCTCTAAAAGCAAGCAGAAAGCCATTGTGGTTTATGTTGACCTTGATATCTTGAGTTTACAACAACTATTGAAATCATCATTCTAGTGTCTCTTTAAATATTGTTCGTTAATTTGTGTGGCACATTTTCAGACACACTCCAGACTTTTAGAACATGTCTTGACAATTTTTCTCACTGCTGTATTGTGTAGTAGTGGCTAAACCTTATCAACCCATACTTCTGCAGAAGTGAACTTTAAAGCCTGGAGTTGTAAACTCATACTGCCCTGATTTGACCATTTCCTCACTTGAATCACCAAGCCTAATCTCAAAATTTTGACCTCCTTTATTTAGGCATCCCCTTTACCTTGCTAGTGGTATGACAAACCTACATCCTTAATTAACCATCAATAATTTTGTATTAGGTTTGTGTGGCCAGGCTTTTGTTGTGAGGGAGGCTGCAGGGGTGGTTTCTTTGCTTTGCTGAGAGCATCCCCTATGTCTGAGAGAGCCAATGCCAACCCAAGGTTCCAAGACAGACCTGCCAGTGGCTTAGACTGAGTCCATCAGAAATGGCAGTAACACCTCCTTGAGAACATATTTCAGAAGGATAAAAAGTTATTGTGCAGAGGTAATTGTGGCCAGAGAATACAGGAGTGAGAATATGTGAGAGAAACAACTCTGCAGATATCAAGGTCAGTGCAGAAGGAGGAGGAGAAGGTGATCCAGCTGCTGGAGCTGATATTCCCCTGCAGCCTGTGGTGCAGACCATGTGAGGCAGGATGTACCCCTGCAGCACATGGGAGTTCATGGGGAAGCAGAGATCCACTTGCAGGAACCTCATGCCAGAGAAGGTGGATTCCTGAAGGAGGCTGTGACCACATGGTAAGCCCACACTGCATCCAGCTCCTGGCAGGACCTATGGACTTGTGGGAAGAGGAGCCCATGCTGAAGCAGGTTTCCTGGTAGGACTTGTGACTTCATGGGGGATCCATGCTGGAGCAGCCTGGGAGTGCACCCCATGGAAAGGTGCCCATGCTGGAGCAGTTCATGCAGAACTGCAGACCATAGGAAGGACTCAGCTGGAGAAGTTTGTGGAGGAAAGTCTCCTCTGGGAGACTTCCCTGTCCTTTGCCACTCATTGGAGCAGGCAAAGGACTCCTCTTCCTTAGGAGGAAGCAGCAGCAGAAACAACATGCAAAGAACTGACTGAAAGCACCATTCCCCGCTGCCCTGCAGTGCTGGCAGGGAGGAGGTAGATGATCAGGAATTAAGTGAGGCTTGGGAAGGAGGGAGGGGTGGGGAGAAGGTGTTTTTGGATTTATTTCTCATAATCTCGCTCTGATTTTGATTGGTAATAAATTCAGCTGATTTCTCCAAGTCAAGTCTGTTATGTCCATTGATGGCAATTGTTGAGTGATCTCTCCCCTCCCTTATCTCAACTCATGAGCCTTTTGTTGTGTTTTCTCTTCCCTGCCCAGCTGAGGAGAGGAGTGATAGAGTAGCTTTGGTGGGCACCCGGCATCCAGCCAAGGTCAACCCACCACAAATTTATTCACTTTTTGTAGCTTGAATGTTTTAAAATTAGTACAAAAGAAAAAAATTTTCTATTGATGTTGCTGGAAGTGGTGCTGGAATATGCCAGTCAGTAGCAAAAATTTTTTATTCAATATTGAATATGGTTCTCAGCTCTCTGGATGTGGAAGCTTCTCAAACAGCCAAACTCACGTAGCTCAACTGAAAAAAAGAAGTGGAAATTTACATTTGGAAGTAGAGGACTTGGGCCAGTTCCTTGGGAGACAGAGGTAGTCCTCTCCCAAAGGGCAGAAAGAGTACTATGAGCAGATGGTGTTATAGCTGCATTTGGGCAATAAAACATGGAGTTGCATAACCCATCTTTATTCTTATGCTTTAAACAACCATTTCCCCTATCCTTGTGAATCATCGCTCTTGAAAGTCTCTGGAGCCCCTGTATTTCATCAGTGATTTTCTGGCTTGCTTCCCTCTGCCTGCCTCATTTTTTAATTTGCTCAGTACACTTACTTGAGTTCTTTCGTTAGATAATCAAGAAAAAAAAAATCCTCTAGAAGGATTAGTAATAAGTCTTAAGGTTGTGTCAAGCAAGCTTATGGTAAAAGGATTTCTTAAACATACCATGCATTAGTGAAAGTGATTGGCTAAAAAGGTGTGCACTCTTTATCTGGTGCCTGCTTCTCCACTGCCTGCACCTCCTCAGCCAGTAAGCAGAGTTGTTTATCTGGCATCTACAGAGTTTACTGCAAAAAAGTGTAAGAGTTCCAGCTAAGGAACACTAGTGCAATTTTATTATACCTACTTCTGAGAGGTTTTGTCTTACTGAAGTACCATGGTCCTAGAGCTGCTGTTGGAGTAGCCTTTGTCCATGTCACTGTACACTGTCACTGCACACTTGCTTGTTTCTAATCCCTGCTTCTAACCCTAAGGCACACCAAAGCTGAGTTTATATACCATGTCAATAATCACATATTCATTTTCAAATGCATTGTGCTTACAACTGATTTCCCTGATTTTTCAAAACATTAAACAATTGTGAAAAACTGTTTCAAATTAAACAGCAAAAATCCAAAGACGCAGAATTAAGGTTTGGTTTCTGACACGTGCAATGAGTCTCCCAGAACACAGCTACTCTACTTTTTGTCTTGAGAGTGCTCATGCCTAGCACAAAGTGCATATCATGATAAACACATCACATCCTTGGATAATTTCTACCTGTCAGCAAGCAGCTCTAGCCAGGGTGCCCAGATCTGGCCTTTGAAAGGGAAGACTATGTGTTTATTGCTTCCAGTCACCCTGATTGGAGGAAGGGACAGACTGGCAGCAGCAGGGCTGAGATTACTAGCAGCTTGAATAAACAGACTGATGTTTTTCTCTCTCTTTCTGTTTTTACACTGCTGAGGAGAAGCAACAAACATTTTCCAGCTGTGACAATTTGCTATTTTAAGGTACAATGTCTGTTTTGACTTTTTTATTCATCCAAGATGACTTTATGGACAGTGGGGAGTTTAGATTTAAAACATCTGATCTACTAATTCAGATAAATACAAGTAATTAACAGGATGAAAAAAAGTTTCGTTTCCTGCATCAAAATCTTGTATATTCCTTCACTAAATAATTGCAATTTAATTATTGGGTGAGGATTTTACCATTAGAAATTATGCTTTCAAAAATATAAGAAATAATGAAAGTAGAGGCACATCCTCAACACAGCTGCAGATGTTCCTTCCCAGTGATGCTGTACATAATTATCAGGTAAAACTGGGCCCCAGTTCTGCTCATCCATATGTAAACAGAACCTTGACCTTTCAAGACCCTCTTAAAACCTTTTAACTATTTAAAGCAGAACTTCAAAGGGGACACTTAACAGTCAGCAAAGAACTGTGAAACTTGCCCTAATTGAAAGCAACATCCATACATGCCTGAAAAAAGGATAAAGTTGTGAAGAAAGCTAGTTACACAGATGGGAAGAAGACAGAGGAGGAAGAAGAACAGGACTGAAGTTTTGAAACAGAAACCAGGGACATGAGAGAGGCCATCACAACAGAGTCAGCAAATCTAAGCCAGTCCATCTGGGTCGATTCTGTGAGGAATTAATCACAAAGAATTCTGGAAGGGAGAGGAAGAAAGAGAGAAAGCTATAAATTCCTACTTTGGGGGTCTTCTGGGCTATTGCAGACAAATTAATTTAACAGCTGAGACTGAGTGGTGTCCTGACACCTTGACTGTTAAAGACATCTCTTGAATTTGGTTATTTTAGATTTGAAAAGTTCCCCATTAAACACTGTGGCTTTCTACAATATAACAAATATTTCCTATGAGAACCCTTTTTATCATACAATTCGTTACCTGCTTTAGGTATAAATCTAAATGGGGAGAAGATGATAGGTAAAACCCATAGTCCTATGGGCCTGTATCAGTTCTGTAAGGGGATCACTGCAAGCTTTATGGTGTTATTTTTGCATATATTTGCTGAACAAATTCCTCTACGTGGCTGGAGATGAACTGTAGCAACCACTGCAGCAGAAAATTCATCATCTTTATGTGGTTAGTCACAGCTCTGAATTGCATTTAACCAAAGTTTGTTTTCATTGTCTGGGGAGAATTTATTGCTTCCAGAAGAGCAGCTGTATTGAAATGAGACAGGTATCTGAAACAGATGATTGACATTAATTACATTCACTGTCATGGTACTATGGCTGATTCTGGTATGGATTCTAGTCTAAGCCTCAAAATAAATATGAATTTGGATCTAGCGAGAGTTTAAAGTCACAGCCTCATTGATGCATAGCAAGAACAGCTGAACAATAAGAGATACTGATTAGGGTAAACATTTTTGTCCCTTGTGAGACTATAAATAAAAATTCAAATGTGGCCGTATGATCAAATGATTTATTCATCTCTATTATATTATTTAGATCATTGAGAAATGTGTTACTTTAATTATTGAGAAATGGAAGGATTCTTCCATATGTGAGGGGATAGGGGACCTTTTTTAAAGCCCTTGAGTTTCAGGCTGATGGGAATTGCTTCCTAAGTGGAAATAATAACTCTCATTCACAAAAGTAAATGCTGCCACTGCAGTATCTCAGGTGAAATTCTTTCTAGAATGCTTCAGTTCTGGTGAAAAGCCAGGAGTTTCTTGGCTTTTTGTTTTGAGTGCAGAAATGCTTCCACAGCTCTGCAAGAGACTTCACTCAGACAAAATAACAGAAAATGTTAACTTACAAAACAGATTGTCACAGCTACAGTTGCATTTTAAAAGCTTGTCAGAGATGACCAACTTCCTTTTATTCAGAAAGTCAAAGACTGCAGAGACATTTGGCTGCTGCCAGTTTAAAATAGCACCACGGTATACATGTTAATCTTCTAAACATATACTTCTTTTTGAACTCATTGCTCCAAAAAATCATCTTGAATTCTTTCTATCAGTATCAAAACAGATCCCAAACCTTATTATGCAATTTTTTTTTAAACTACACATTATAAATCTTAAAGAGATATATTAGATCCAGGAAATAGCTATTTCAACTGGCCTTCTACTTTTGGTGTGCTCATAGAATACTCCTAAAATGGAAGAAGCTATCTGCATTGACTCCTGTGACACAGAAGAGGCAAAAAGCAGCTAGGACGTACCTAAGAAACTATCGCTGTAAATCTAATTGCTCATTTACCAGACTAGTTTTCCATGACTTAAACACAGTAAAATATTGAAGATTATTTATTTACACCTATATGACTAAATGATCAGAAATCTGGTTCTTTGCAGGTGGTTTGGTGGCAAGCTTCTCATAGTCTTGCTTTGAGAGCTGTGTTATTCTGAGCACCCCAAGAAAAATAAATGCAATAATGAAAAACTGGAAAATCAGGTAAAGAAATGAAAAAAATTTACATATATCTTACTTTACCTCCAACCTATCTAATAACATCCATTAGGAACAAACAGGAATAAATGCATCCATGCCGAATAAACGACCCCAGGTGTCAGCACTAATGATCTTCTCTAGTTACTTCAAGGTACCCCATTTATTTAGAGTAACAGAGGCAATTGGAGAGGTTCAAAGGACTTCTGAGTATTGCTATGTCACAATTCTCCCAAGAATTTCAATTCCCTCATTAAAGCAATGTCATTACCATGACCTGATTGACATTTCTCTAACAATGCACAGCAGAGAGGATCATGTTATCCAAGCCCACCTCAGCTTTTTCAGGCCATTAGCTGAGAAAGGCAGTTTTGAAAGCAAACAGAATTCTAAGAGATTGCTTAAAGAAAATGAAAGTCTGCAAACCACACAGTAATTATTATTACACAAAGTTAACTTTATGAGGTAATGTGAAAAAGAGCAGCATCAGAGGCTGTTAAAGGTCCAGNTTTTTAAAAAAATTTTTAGCAGCAACTTGACAGGATGTGTCACGGCTCATTGTCTAGTCCTTGAGGACTCCCCAGAAAATAAGAGGGAAAAGTTTTGCTTCTCTTTCTTTTCCCCTCATTTCTTTGTCCATATGTTGCTCACCTATTTGAAAACAGTGCATAAATGTAATTTGAGGGAAATTAGATGTTAATTAGGTTAGAAGAAAGTAAAATAAAAGAATGTATGAACACAAGAATGAATGGACAGACCATTAACCAATGGGCATAGTCTGTTTGAAATCATCAGCTTAATGATACAAACTTCAACAATGCATTTCAACTGGAACTCTGGAAATACCTGATTTTATTTGTCCCCTTTATTTATTTTTCACAAGTCTTCATTCTTGTGACAGTAGACAATTATAATGTAATTTTCAAATTATTTTTTAAGCTCATCTTAGGCAATTTCACTTGAATGAGCCTACAAACCATTGAAAACCCTTGTCTGGAATTTAACAATGAGACAGAAACTTAACCAGTATTTTATAGGTTTGGTCCTTGACACAGAAGATGGCCTCTGGTTTGAATCCTGTATATTCCTATCATATCCAGGTACTACAAGTAGTTTCGCTGAATGTTATTCCAAAGTCCATGGGCAACACTATTTATTTCTTAATATGGCATTATATAGAAATAATAACCTTGGAAGAAGGTGAAATATTTCTTTATTCCAATGGAAAATGGAATGCAAATGTACACAATACAACAGAATTTTTATATCAACATAAGAAAGTCCAGACCAAAAACATGACAGGGCACAGACTGGTGAAAGCCAAACCAGATTGGAATAATGCATTTTCAAGGAGCTGAACTGGCTGCTCAGGTCTATTGCCATAACACAGCATCATAAGGAGAGGTCAGAGGAAGGCATGCTTTGTGTTGAGTTAAATCCTTAAATACAGCTTTTACTAGTCATGGTGTTAGGTGTGAAACTAGTAAAATGCAATCTCTGCTGCTGTAAGCATTGAAAACTAAAACAAAGGAGTTCTAGACTCAGCCATTCTGAATGACTCTTTATTTGTTCCACACAGCATGCAATAAATCAAGTTTAAAACTATTCAGATCTACGCACATGTTAACACAAATGACCAGAGTTCAACACCCTGCTTATACAAGTAATTAGTCAGAAACATTCACCTTTATGGCTGTTTTCAGTACAAGCAGTTATCTTGACAAATCAAGATAAGAGATTCAGGATTGTTTTCTTGTAATACTAACAAGGTTATTTATGTAGAGGAAAAAGAGATATATTAAGAAGGGAAAGCTGAGTACAGATTTTGTGAGCAAAGTCGATCCTTTCAGCTGAGATATAATATCAAACTGCATTGGGACAACAGGGAATTCATGGGGTTATGCTTCTTTGCATCTATAAATAAATAGATATTTAAAAAATATGTTTGGTGCTTTTAAAATATGATTCAGCAAAGAAAAAGAGCAGTGTGGTGAGATAAAAAGATGATTTATCCCGTGGCCACAGTGCTTCAAATTGACTGGAGAAAGTAATCTAATCAGACTTTATTAAACTGATTCTGCAGTACATCCTCGATGCCTGGAAGCATTGTCTGAGCTGGTCTGCTGTCTAATCCTGCTTTAGGATGCTTGCCAACTATTTAGCCTTTTTGAAGTAGAAGCACACACACATACAATTTAATTATTGCAAACTGTTTTAATTAGAAAAAAAATGTGAACTTTTGATGATGCCTGGCTTCTGACAGAAGCTACATCCATGACAGAAATATTTAAATAACTCTGAACAAGCACACCCGTTTTACTCAGAGCAAGCTCTAGCAGATATTGGAGGCTCAGAAACCAGCCTAAAGAGCTGCTGCCAGGTTATATAATGTTTGAGCACTCATCCAAGGCATCCCTGAAGGCAAGTGCAGTGGGGAGAAGTGCTAAGGGGTTGGTTTGGCTTCAGCCATTTCCCCCATTGCATGACAATCACTGCCCCGTGAGCTGGCAATATTGATGGTGTCAGTTCCAGACCCATACTGAAAAGGGAGCTCCATTTGTGTGACAAAAGGCTCCCCACAGATCATCAAAAAAAGCATGCTCAAAAAGTAAGGGCAGGATGTTGCTTGTCCTCTCTTGTACATGTAGATGTCTGTTTCCTCTCCTTATCATTTGTTTGCAAGTTAATTCTCAGTAAGTTCTCACATTTTGTAGCAAAAATGTGACATGAAGAGAACCTATTTATTTTCACAGACCTGAAGGATAATTTTCTTCAAATCAGCTGGTAGGTTGCTATTTTTTATATTTGTGAACAAAACAGTATGTATAACACAGCAGTGTTTTAGGTATTGTACTGCTGAACAGTGCTTACACAGTATCAAGCTCTTAGTACTGCCAAACAATTGGACAAGAGGCAATGAGCAGAAACTGATGCACAGGAAGTTTCACCTGAATGTGAGGAAGAACTTCTTTCCTGTGAGAGTAAATGAACTCTGGAGCAGATTCCCCAGAGAGGCTGTGGAGTCTCTCTCACTGGAGATATTCATGAACTGACTGGACCAATCTTGTGCCATGTGCTCTAGGATGACCCTGCTTGAGCAGGGAGGTTGGACCGGAAGACCAACTGCGGTCCCTTCCAACCTGACCCATTCTGTGATTCTGTGACTTCTCACCCTCAACCTAAGAGCAGTTAGGCTGGGGGTACACAAGGAAGTGGGGGCACAGCTGTGACAGCTGTCCCCAGTTGACCAAAGGTGTATTCTGTGCCACATGATGTCATGCTCAGTAATAAAAAGCTAGGGAAAGAAGGAGGAAGGGTGGGAGAAATATTTGGAGTTAGAGCATTTGTCTTCCCAAGTAACTCCCATGCATGATGGGGCCCTTCTTTCTTGGAAATGGCTGAACAGCTGCCTGCCAGTAAATTAATTGCTTACTTTTCTTGCATAAACAGGTGTTGTTTCCCTTTCCATATTTAACTGTCCCTATCTCAACCTCCAGGTGTTCTCACTTTTCCAGTTTTCCCCTCTATTGCACTGGAGTGAGTGAGCAAGAGACTCTATGTGGCTGAGCTGCTGGTCAGGGTTAACACACAACACTTGGGCACTGCATCTTTCACTGCTTTACTGAGGATGGTGCAATTGTGATCTGTACTGTCTTCCCTGATACAAGAATATTATAGCACATTTTAAGTTAAAAATCTGAGAAAAACTCAACTTGCTGATCACACCCTTTAAGAAGTTGCTCTCTATTTTGCCTGCAGTAATGCCATTGTGCAATATTGCAAGTCCCACTTAATTAATCAGTACCAACATACATTATTCCTCCTGTTATCTCCCTCAGCTGTGTGTTCTCTCACCCTGCACTCTGCCACACCACTGGCTGTGTTTCCCACTTGATGAATACTTCTGTAGAAAGTCTATGTTTCTTCCTCTCTCTCCTGGTCAATCAATGTGTGTAATTCCTCTGATATGTGGAATTACATATGTGATATTATATTCTTATATATTCTATACTTCTTTTACTTCCATCTTCTGTTTGTTCATGACCTTCTGCTCTTCAAGAAACAAGTCTTTCATTCTTGTAGAGCTGCCAAAGTCTATCAGGTCTCAAATAATGAGCTCTCATTGCCTTTCTTTCTCACCTCAGTGAGAGAGTTCTTGTTAGATATGTGTATGCAGAACCATTCAACTCTTGATTTTTCAGAGCACACATCATGCAGAGTTCTACAGAAAGATTTTCTACATAGTACCATGAGCTTTCTGGTAAGGCTGTACTGCATAAATAAAGTGCATAAATACAAAAACTTACAAAATTCAGAATAACTGGAGGGATTGGGATCAGCAGCAAAACATGTATTCTTTCTTTCCCAGTGCCACAGTGAAGTATTAAGTACCAGAAAGATTCTACATGATGAGACATGAAAAGCAAAATAAGATGTAAAGTAGGATTCATGCTGTAGTTTTAATATCTACAACTCAGACTCCTTGAACAATAATAAAGGCTTTCTAGAATTATTTAGCTTTCCTGAATTTTTCTACCCTATTTCACATCTCATTCTTTCTCTGTGATTTCTCTTCATACCTGTCAGGAGGAATTTTCAGATTTTTCTCTCCTTTTTGGAATGGTGTCTAAATGCTGGTATTCGCCCTACTCTGGCCTTCCTAAGACACATCTCCATTCCTAGTTGTGTATACCTAAATCATACTCTTTTCTAATATTATTACCATTCCACTTCCCATTTTAGCATAATTCACTCACTTTTTGTCTACTTCTCATCTCTTTTCATGTGGAGGTTACTTCTATGTTCCAATTGTCCTTACAAATATCTTCATTTACCTAACTTGTTCTTTCTGTTGCTCCAGGAAAAAAACCCAACCTTAGTGTTGCCTTATATTAGTGAAAATCCTGTCTGTAGTCACAGCAGTAGTTTCAGGATAAATGGGGTTGTGATACTGTCCCTTGCATGAACCTTTTGAGCCATGCAAAAAGAAAATGTGTCTGTTCAGAGATGTGATGAGAGTGGAAATCTTACATTAAATCAGCTGGCCTTAATAATTCCCATCTATCCTAATCCTAGTGCTGGCAATATTTGTATTCCCAGAAGAGTGCAGCATTATGGATTCTCTCAGTCCTCCCACTCATGCACGAAATGGGTTGGAAACATTTTTCTCTGGAGTTCCAGCAGTTGCACTGCTCTAGAAGATGAGTCATGGGTAGCAGTGAAGAGAGGACAATAGCAACAATGCATACTTCTCAGTAAATCTTGAAGAAATACTGGCTATGGTCTCAAATTCTTACTTGGATCCAATTCCATTAAAAACAATTTGACCAATGACAATGGGCTTTCACCATGGTCAAGGATGTCTATCATTTCATTCTTATCTGATTTGTTTTGAAGAACTTTGCAAGCCTTTTTCACTCCATGTGCCTGCAAAACACATGGATTATAAAAGCTTGACACTGAATGAAACAGCACTGAAGAAAAACTGAAAATAAGCAAAGAATGTCATATTCCCCAAGTTTTCTGTAATTACTGACTATTTCATATGCCTTTCGAGAATAAAGCATTAAAAGGCAGGTTTAGGATGTTGTCAGTGAGCACTGGAGATTGGCTGCCAGGTTTTAGCTGCTCTCTGACCTTTCAAACTGCAAGCCATGCAAACCCCGTATTTCTAACCTGTTTCTTTAAAATTCCTACGTTTTGTATGTGCAGTGCTAATCCAGTTATTTTATCTGTTTATTTTTCTTGTATGATGGCCTTGCATTTGGAAGACTGCCTGAGGAAAGATGCCTAAAGGAAAAGAGGGAAACCAGACAGCTATAAAAATATCTTGCACTCTTTTCACAGCATAAAATGTATGGGCATGATGGCAACTCTCCCGCCTTTTCTTGCTGGAGCTGTATACAGTAGAGGGACCACATCAGTATTGCCCTGGTGTGATCTGTAAGATGCAGAGAGTGCCATGCTGTGATATTTACAGCATTGTGTGCTGAGTTTAGTGGCAGATCTGCTAACAGCAGCAAATCTATTCTTGGCCTTGCAGAGTGGAATTCTGCCTACTCACTCTTTCCCCTCTCCGCATTGTCTTCCTCTTGTCATGTATTTTACATTTAGACTTCTGATGTTAAGTAGAGCCCAGACAAAAAAGGTCTTTGAATCTGAGTGCTTTCAGATTTCTGAGTATGGGATAGATTTGAATTCCCATATTAGAAGTAACCCTTCCTTCTGGTTTTAGTATTGGGTGATGTCCAGAACCATATGGGACCTAATTTCGAGCTGTATTAGCATGCAGCCAAGAGCTCACAGCCAATCTGAAGAAACCTAGAACAAGCTGACAGAAATAGTATGATAAGCAGAAAAATAACAAAATATTTACACCAAAGAGGGTAGAAACCTCTCAAACTTTGATCACTTTGATCTTTCAAGTTTTTATAAGAAAAACTGAACACTAATTCTCTTTTCCATGGTAACACATTTTATCTGCTGAAAATTGTGTAATTTCTAAGCTAGTTGTCCATCTCCAGGGAAGAGAAAGGGGTGGACAATTATTTCTGCAAGTCTCAAGCAATTAATTTTTTAAGTGGAATGAATGGCTCACTGGAGGCTCCTTTCTTTCTCCTTTAACTGCAGTCCAGACATACGATGTTTACATGTGTCACTATTTTTTATAATCCAATGTTCCTAGCCTTTGTGTAACTTTTATATGCAAAAAACATGAAGCAAGGCACAATGATGAACCCTACTTTGTAGCTATCCCAAGGGTCATGTTTTCTTGCATGACCTTACCAGGAAAGGTTACGGCAGAGATCAATTTTAGATTTTTCTAAATTTATTTGGTTTTTTTAGATTTTTCATGGTTCCCTTAAAATAGAGAGAAAAAGTTTGCAAAATCTCTGAATAAATAGGGATTGGCTGAACAGTACTAATTAAAAATGAAAATAGCATGCTATTTACATAACATGCTATTTACAGGCTCTGTTTACACAAGTATCAAAATACCCTCTTTTAAAAAAATCATTGCACCAAGTCTTTCGACACATGTAAACCAAAACTGCTGCTTTTTTAATAGAAATGGAAGGGAGAAATTTAAACTAACATGAAGATAGAAAAATAGAATCCATTCTTCTCACTCTTACAGCTGTGCTTTTAGCATATTACCATTCTTCTCCCTCACCAAATCAGCAAATGAACAGACATTAATCCCCAAAGCAGTAATGCCTTTACTCCACCTGTAAGACCCACAAAATGTGCATTTGGGCCTTTTGAAATCAGAAGAAAGATTGAACCAACACAGCACGTCAAATGTTGAGAAGGGTTGGGCACCTTTTCTCCCAGCATCAAAACCATTTCTAAAATGCCTGTAATAGGAATCAGTATCCACAGTAGTATTTCAGCACAACTGAAGAAACTGAAGAGCATGACCAGTAGTTTGCCAAGCAGTCATCTTTTAGCTATGAGGAGCTTTGGTTACCAAAGTCCCCTCTTCCACGAGGCATGAGGATACAACACATTTGTGGCGGCGTAATGTGAGCGCTGTCTCTCTCTGCATCGCATGCATGGCTGAGCCCATCATCACTCACACAGGAGTGTGTACAGCTGGGGAAAACTGAGCCTGGACATTTCAATCCTTGGAGGCATTAGAATGAGAAATTTTTGACTTCTACAGTTCTTCGGAGGACTGGGAAACTTTTTTTACTTAGGACATTTAAATCCTCAGACGTGCAGTCTATAATGTATTGTCAGACAGCTTGTCAGTCAATGTTTATGCCCAGTTTCTGCTGTAGAAGTGGGAAGCAGACATGTACTTGTCAAAATTTTAAAAATGTCTACAGCATCTATGTAATATTGTATAGGTCTTTATGCAGTTAGGCCCAGGGTAATATGCAGGTTTTTTGTGAATATCTATTGACTGCAACAAACCCCCCAAATCCTCTGGACTAACACAACAACTTCGAAATCACTGCTTCCTTCTTTGCATTCACTGACCACAGACTGATCTTCAACTTTTCATAGTATTCTGCTTTGTGATTCGGTTTATCACTATAAATTAAGACACTCAATCTCTGTGCCACAGCACTGTGATTCATTGTCTAGCTACACTCAGCACAGTTCATCTCACTATTCCAGTATTTAATCAATTGTTACCCTCCACCTAAGAAATGTGCTGCAAAAGCTGGAGATCCCTTCTACTTGAAACACCTTTCTTTCAGGATGGTACAATATTTGAACTGTCTACTTTCCAAAATGTTTGTACCATACTTCTTTTTACAGCATATAACCCTAAAGTTCAGGAGACTTTGTATGGTACCATTCTAGAACTTACACAAGAACAGAAGATTCCCTGAAACACTTTAAATAATCTGCAAGTGATGTTGTCCAGTAGTCAATAACTGCAGTCACATGGTGTTCTGATGGTCTTGAAGAGCTGGAGGCAGAAATAATGCTGTATGCTTTCAAGTGTATGACTGAACCTTTGCTGGCTGCAGAATCTTGACAAATCAGGGAAAGCACAGTGAAAATTGTGTTATGTTTCAAGTGTCCATCAGCTTTCATGGCTATTAAGGAGTATTTATCACCCATGAACTGCAAAATAGTGAAGTAGATCATACTTAGACTATAGTCTATTTATCACTTCATACTTTTGTTTCAAAACAGCTGAATTAGATTTCAACCAGGCAGAACTTTCTGCCTTGCATATTTTTTTAATGTGTATGCATTGAATAACACCATGCTTCCTGGTATCAGCAGCTGCTATCAGACTCCTTTATGATCTGTCAGAATAAACAACTTTTTAAAAGCACTGATAATTTAGCTATCAGTATTTGAAGGCATCGATTGTGTTTCCATGTCTGCTATATATGTGGACTACAAATTATTTCAATTTTCAAAATTTCTATTAAAATTACACTGTTATAAATCTGGCAAGGTGAAAAAAAAGTGTGACAAAAAATTACTAAGTAAATAAATAAAAACTAGTAGCCTTCTGACTGAAAAAAAATGCATACGAAGGGCATACTATACTGTGGGTACAGAATTGAATATCCTGTCAATATCATGATCTTGCCAGAAGGTGTTTATGATCCAAATCAATAAAACACCCTTTCCTCTGAGTACTCATGTCACATAAGATTGCATGCCTTTATGTTCACAATAATTCAGTGCACTGAGATTCCATTACCATTGTTTGGTTGCACTTACGTGGCAGGCTGACTGACTCCTCCTGCAGCTTTAGTTTCCAGCCCCACAGACCATGGAAAACTTGGGACTACACTGCAGCAGTTTTCTTTCTTGACCATTCAAGTTTCCCTTTAAAGGAAAGGGGACTGTGGGAGGCACCATATGCATATGGGCATCATTCTGTTATGGAGCCATCTGCTCTATAGCTGACATGCAGACCATGGTCTGCCCAGGAATGCACTGAAGGAGGTAATTTATCTTAAGAATGAGCTCGGGTCACACTTTTCTAAACAGCCGCTATCAGGCATCTCAAAAGTGTGTGATAGCCTTGCCTTCCCATGCAGACTTGACTGAGTAATGAGCAATTCCTTAGACAACAAGAATTTACCTACAGGCCACATAGGATTCCTATATTTAGCAGTAAAGGGAAATACTGTATTTTCCTTCTGCTCCAGATAGTGTTAAGTGCTATAAAAATTAACAGATACAGGCTGTTATATTCCTTGCACCAAAATATTTGTGGAACATGACATCACCATGTGCCTTCTAACAAGTGAGACATTTTTTTTCCGCCATGTACTTTGTTTCTAAATAAAGAAACAACAATTTTGTCCTCCTCCCTTTTGTCTCTGGTTTCTAATGCTGTGATATTAATAAGGACTGACATGCTTAAAGCCTTTCTTTATACTGGTGGAGAATATTTTGCAATATATATATAGAGTAGTGCACCGAGTTGAGGACATTTTCATGGTAATTTTATGGCATAAAGCAAGAGAAGATTTTCTTCACAGAAATAATTAGTCAAAAAAATTAGATCATTATAGTCAATTAAGAGAGAGAAATTATTTTTGTGGACATTTCAAGCAATGCATTCATACAACTGCCCTGTGCTAAAAGTGCTGTGATGGTGCTGCTGATCTATTCACTATTTACCTTGGCCAGGCCATAGGACTACATCCAGGCTCAGAGCAGGAATCAGAGGTACGGAAATGTCTTTGCTTTGATAGGAACAGCTGCTACAGCTGAATAAAGAGTTCAATGATGCTGACCCACCTTCTACATCTTGCCCTTCCTCAGTATTCTCTTCAATCTGAAGGTCAGTAAATTTCTTAAGTATCCAGTGACGATTTCCTGAGGCCTCCCACACACCTTAGGGGCTGCTGTTTGCTACTGGGGGTGGCACAAGCACATCTTGAGTTTTAGATTTGTCCTCCACACTTCTGAGACAGATTCTGCTCCATTTTTCTCTATAAGACAGGTTATTTTTTAGCAACTTCCTCACTAGCTTTGACACCAAGTGACTTCAAGCAGCAGATTCCCAGTGTTTCTTACAATCTCATCAAGCAAGAGGATTTACAGACAGTTTGGTACAAGAAAATAAACAGTCAAGGCAAGGCAGTGGACAGCAAATTCAGTACCCATCCACACAGCTGATGAGTAGGGTTAGATTTTCAGTCCTCTGTGCTAGAGGAAGCAAAACAAATACTTTCTGGAGTGAAGAGAGGAGATAAAACCACTATATCCCTTCCTGAGCCCTGCTCTAATCTAATCCAATCCTAGAATTTAGACAGTGTATTTATTAATAAAGAAATATTGATGTCCAAAAGAATAGTGAAACTAAAACAGTCCTTGCACACAGAGGATCCTTTACTTTACACTACCCAGTGGCATTCCTTAAGGACATAATGACACCTTTTGTTTTAAAAATAGAGGCATGCAATCTCCATCTCATTAGTAATCATTTGAAAATAAAAATCACCATTTTACACTGCAGAAGGAGACTAGCATTAAAAATACTGACTCAAGTGGCTTTCCTTCCTGTGTTTAGTTTTCTTGTTTTCTTTTCAGCTTTCCAAAATTGCTTTTGTAAAACTGAACTTGTGCTCAGCTATCCAAATAATCTGGTTCAGAATTTATATTACTAATTGTATAATATTTTCATGCATATACTTCTAGAATCTATGTTTATAAATAATAAGAAAGTTCTTTATTACATTCACTTCAGAAAACACATATATATATCCTACTATATTACAACCTTCAAAGATTAGGCATAACATTACATATGACTTTTTGCGTACCAGAAACTTGTGAGTTGCTGACCTGCTATCCTGGATTGTTATTTCTCCATTAAAAACCTGAGATAGTCAGTGTTGTTTCAAAACATATGGTCTTACAAAGAGACTAAAGCAGTGGAGACTTTTCCCACTGTTCAGTAACTGGGTGTGAAAAGTACTCATGGCCTATTCTGCCTTTCACTTTTCCTAATCTAGCTCTATGGGAAAACTGAGAGTATTCTACTGCATGGTCTCATTCCTGAATCCATTTCTAATTCTTTAAGGTATAAAATCCTCCTTTCTGAAAGAAAATGTCCTTCAGTGAATTGAAAGTGTATGAGGTAGCCTGTTCCTTTCTTGTGAGTTTTTTCTTCTCTATCTGACATCCTGAATTTACACAGAAAAAATTGACATTAGAGTGCATTCAGTTACTTGGGTTTTGGTGGTGGTGATGGTTTCATTTCCACAAAAACACGTTTTCCTGCATAATAAAAATCTGAATGATAGTGTTTAGGAGCATACAGCGTATTTCTTTTTCTTCCACATTACACAGAAGGATCTTTTGGCATGTGTTGTCTCTTAGATTGGCTTGGAAGAAATGAATGACAGGTGATTCTGTCTTTGCTTGTGCTGTAGTTGTCACATTTGGCATTCACAGCACAATGCAAAGGTGTTCCTAAAAAAAAAAAAAATTAGTCAGATTTTCATGGAATTACAGATTAATTGACTTTTCAGGGTTGTTTTTTTTTTTGAGAGGTAATGAGACATACAGTCATGACTGACTAGTCCTGAGCCAATTGTTTTTCAACCATTCAATTCATTCAGCCGTCTGGTGTTTTCTTACAGCATCACTTTGAGACAGAAGGAAAAAAAGATACATTTTCAAACCTTTTCATTCAAAATAAGTGAAAGAATTATGCATCTTTCCTCAACCTGAAATCATAAAAATGAATATATGGAACATCTTGTAAGTTATGAAACCTCACAGTGTATTTTCAATTAGTTTTGTGGTACAAGAACTATAGTATCTGATCGGGGATCTTTGCAAACATTCCTCACAAGATAAGGTCTGTATGGCAAAGGCAGTAGAACATAAGACAACACTCACTGGCTTTATCATTGCCTACCAGCAGTCCTTGTCCTAAATGATAAATTAAGATTTTCCAAAGATGTTAAGTATGCTCCTTCTGATGTATTTAGATATTGATTTTGAAGATATGGCTCTCCCTGCTGTCTGACACATGGAGAGGTTTCATTTGGGTAACAGAATCATTATTCACTTCTGATAATCCTGGCCCTCTACATGGTTAGACAGCTGCACATGATGCCGGGATGCCATTTCCAGCAAAGCTAGTTGGCATCTTCTGTTGCTGCAGCAAGAAGATTTATATAGGATTTTAAGGTGTCAGGAATGAATCCAGATCTAGGATTATCACCATGTAGGATATAACAAGAAACAATGAGGAAGAAAATAAATATAAATGTTTCCTGTGTTTCTTGTTCATAATAAAAATGTTTCCTGAAGCCAAGAAACCAGGCATCATAGAATGGTTTGGGTTGGAAGGGACCTTAAATATCATCTAGTTCCAAGCCTCCTGCCATGGACAGGGAAAAATTCCACTAGACCAGGTTGCTCAGAGCTCAATCCAATCTGGCCTTGGAGACAACCAGGGACTGGGTATTCACAGGGCTACCTGTGCCAGTGCCACACCCACCACAGAGTAAACATATTTCTTCCTTATATCTCTTCTAAATCTCCACTCTTTTAGTTTAAAGCCATCCCTGCTTATCCTACCACTACACATCCTTCTAAAAAGTCTGTCTCTAGCTTTCTTGTAGCCCCCTTTAGGTAGTGGAACACCACAATAAGCTCTTCCCAGAGCCTTGTCTCCTCCAGGCTGAACAGCCACACCTTTCTCAGTCTGTCCATATTAGACAGGTTCTCAGTCTTCTGACCATATTCCAGCAGGTCCACAACATTCTTACGTTGGGGCCCCAAGAACTGAATGCAGCCCAGGACACAATTGGCTCTCATGGCTGGGTTATGTCCAGCCTCTCATCCAGGAGCACCCCAAAGTCCTTCTGGGCAGGGCTGCTCTTGACCCATTCTCTGCCCAACCTGTATTTGTCCTTGGGATTGCTCTGGCCCAGATGCAGCCCCTTACACTCCAATCCTTGAGTTGTGGGATATTCTTGTTTTGTATATCGTTAAGGTATACAGATAAGCTTGGCTTTTTTTTTAATGTTTTTCCAAAAGACTTTGTCACTGGGATCTTTAGGAATGTGATGTCATTTACTCCACTTCTCTACAGAGAGTTAGATGATAAAAACTCTGTACAAAGAAAATTCTGGACACTAAGAAAAATGACCTATTATTAACAAATATCTAATAGGCCTTTTTGGAATGACTCTCAGCAGCAACAAAATCAACATTTGAAGTAGCTTTAATAAATGCTAGTTTTCTCAGCTCCTTCTTAAAGTTCTGTTACTGCTCTACTTATTACTTTTAAATTTTTCTAGCACTGGGAGCATCTGAATATGTAGCATACATTTCTGTAGCACCGAAAGTATACTTTCTTTTCAATTCTGAAAATACAAGTGCAATGACAGTTTTCTCTCATTATAGTAATTAAGAAAACTTTCTTTAGGTCCATTATTTTATATTAAAAACTTTAGAGAATAATAGTGATAGGAAATGAAATTACATTTCAGTACAGCAAGAGGAAATCAG
>VZTZ01011711.1:0-11431 GCA_013400955.1 Drymodes brunneopygia
GGAGAGTTAGAGCTCAGCAAAGAATAGCTTTGCTTTGTTGAATTTGCACTCCACTGACATTAACGAGGTCACAGAACACTTGTCTTGCTGGCCTCCGAAGCTCTCTCCACCAAAAGGTGGAGGTACATGTCTACATTGGGAATCACATTGGGAATTACATGTCCCTCACGTGGTGCACGGAGGGTACACCTAGCCCAGGCAGCAGGAGGGTCAAATCCATCACGGGGGAGGGAAAGGCCATCGCTGTTTAAGTGGGGACATCTCTGATGTGGGTGCTGCTGGTGTCAGGTCAGTACTAGGTCTGTTAAGAGAGCAGAGCAGAGGATGTGCAGCTACTCTCTTGTCTTTGCACCCCATGAGACCAGACCACACTAATGGGAGAGGCAGCTCCTCAGAAACATTCGGGCTCTCCCACAAATACAGCCTGAGTTGTGGCTGGTTTTACGTGCTGAAACAGCAGCCTAACTAGTGTGAACTTTCTCCTAGCTTTTACACACCCTGCAGGTGGTCAAGAGACATTACTAAACCCTGGGTGAGTGTGCTCAGCCTTCAACTCTTTTCTGGCTACACTCACACCACCATGCAGACACAGGAAAGACATGGCTGGAGCAGGACTGATCAGGCAGATTCAAGGTCCAGATGCTGAGAGTTTTCCTGAGAGCCATGTGAATATTTGCCCCCATTACAGGATCTCATAACTCACACCTCACACAGCTTGTATTTTTCCAAGACGGAAGACTCCAGGCACAAGCCCCTACAAGATGTACTGCGTGGCTCAAGACACTTCAGGAGATGTGAAGTGTAGCTTTTCTGTTCTATCCTCAATTTTGCTGCTGCTTTTCCTTGGTACAATCTTTCAAAGGCCAGCTCATTCTGGCTCAGATTTCCTGGAAGAGGATTGAAGGAACAGACCAGGAAGGTGATGAGGAAAAAATACATGACACCCTCAGCCCTTGCATGGCAGCTACAGTCCTTTCTAATCAGAGAGGGTGAGACAACAGAAGGGTTGGACTTCTTATACTCCTGGAAAAGTTGAAGGAACACCCCTTTCTCATCTTACTCTGTCTCCAAATCTCTTGAGAAACCTGGTGCTGCTGCAGTCGTGTCTCCTGGCCAAACCTGATGGATTTAAAAGGATCCAGCAGTGCAGAGAGAGGAGTCCCACAGTTTCGAACAGGCGAAAATCTGAGTTGCTGCCAGTCAGTTCAAGAGGGAGCAGCAGGCAGTCATTTTACTGCCTTTCATCTGGAGCTGTTTCAGTATTTTTATTTATTTTTTTGCTTTCGTTATGTCTTTCTCCTTATTAAAAAAAACAAGAGGAGAAATAAAAGAAAATGGGATAAAAGGGAACACTTCTTGTCTTCTATTAAATGTGAAGNTGAACTCTCTTTCTGGGTGCTCAGAGATGGCTGAGTTGCCTACTGCACCATTATGAAAGCCCCAGATCAAGAAAAATTATTGTGCCAAGTTATTTTTGCCTCCTTTAAGACCTATTTTCTCTCTTTGTTTCTATCTGTCATTTGCTTCAGCTACTACTGAATTGCCAGTACATTGTCTTTTCCCTGTCAGAGATAATCTGCATTCTTATGGAACTGCTTGTTTCTTTCCATCTCTCATTTATCACTTCTACAGCTGCATGGATAGCAAAAGGAATGTTTTTGTGTCCAATGTCTAGAGTAGCAGTTTTCAACCATTTGGCTTACGGATACCTATCAGGTCACGTAGATGTACAAACAACTTCAGAAATTAAATTATTATGCATTTCCTTCACATCTTTCTTTCAATGCCTGTGAACCATCCTACAGACAACAGATATTTTGCAAAAAAAACCCCAAAACCTCTCTAGAAGGACCCAAATCCTCTTTGAGTATCTATGTTTTGCATTTTTCCCTTTTTCTTCTCCTTTTCCTCCTTTTTATCTTCTTTGTCCTTTCTCGATCTGGTTCTGTTTATTTTCCCCCCTTCCTTACCTACTCTTTTCAGTATCTACTGATATTTATCTTTTCCTTTTAGCTCCATTATCAAAGTGGTGGAAAAACTCCTCAAAAGGTCTACTTCTCTACTGGTTAGTGTCCTCTCCCATTGCCATGTCAGGAATGCTCCTGATGATCTGAATACATTTTTCCATGCAGCAAGGACATGTTATCATGTGCCTAAAGTCTTTTGGATCACACCAATACAGCTGATTTTGGAAAGTCAATAGCTCACACAACTCATTTCCCTATGCAGGAATGGGCCAAGCAAAGGAGTTTCTCTTAAGGAGAGATTTTCAATAGATATTGTTTGTTCCTGTCATAATGCAAACCATCTGTAGCATTAAATTAGGCTCAAAAGTCAGACACGTGTGAGAAGAAAGATTTAAAAGGAGAATCTGCTTCCTGCTGAAGTTTTCTCTGGAATACTGACATGCATTAAAATTGCACAGCATTAATTTATCTGTCTGGGTAAACGTGAATCTGGATTGAGATCCTTGGGACTTTCAAGTAGCAACTTCACATTAGGAAAGGCTAATCTAGATGCAACACTACCCCAGTCCAAACCATCCAGATAAATGTCAGTCGAAAAACAGGAGATTACCATAAAAAAAACCCCTCACACCTGAAAACAATGTCCTGGTTTCTGTTTATTTGAATCACAAGCAGGAAGTAGGAACAAAGGCCTGCTGGACAGGACCCAGTGTGAGTGCAAGATGTTCCGCAAATTGCAAGTGAATTGCCTCCCACAGAGGAATGATTGGAAAGAGGATTTGACACTCACATATCTACCACTGTACTTAGCTGGCCCCCGATATCTCAGCTAACAGTGTGTGCATGCTCAGTCTGCAGAGATAGATCTAAATGTGTATTCAGGATTGTATCAGGTCAAATCCAAGCCAGGAGGTTTCTAAACTGGAGCTGCACTGCACCCATACCTTTGGGCATGGCCAACTCAGCCTCTCCACATCTACCCGAAGATGCACAGAGATGCCTACACCCTTTAAGCCATCCCACATTCCTTCCTTTCCTGACAGCCATGTTTCCATGTTCTTCACTCCTTCCTTCTCTTTCCAAAGTATATTTTTTCTTCATCTCTTACTTATTCTTGTCAGATAGAACTTGTTGTCAGAAGTGATATTGGTTTCAGGAGAGCTCTCCACAGATAGAGATCCATGGCNATTTTTGTCAATATTATACATCATATCACTGCAAAATGGCCTTGCTTACTGCCAAAGCTTGAGAAAGCCTGTGCTAATTAAAAAAAAAAAAAATTATTACAGTGGATTTCACAGTCTCTCCAGGAGACAAACACTCCCTATCAGTTTTTCTTGTAGATGTGTCTTTTTTTTTAAACTGAACTGCCTTACAGCTGCATCAAGCAAAAGGAGGCTTAATTTTCTTCAATATTTTGGAACTCTTATACAAATTGATAACCTTGTTTCTCCATATTCCCCCTCCCCTCAAATGAATTAAATTTAAAAAAAATACAGGAGGCAGAGGTCCTCCCTAGAAATAAAGGAGTAGAGCCTTGCCTATTCCTTTGGAAGTCTGAGCAGATGGTATTATCTGAACACACAAATCAGAATTAATATGCACTTTGTAAAAAGGTACATCTAGTCTATGAATGAATTTAGCATAAAATTCACAGTTCTCCTGAAACTTCAGGAATTAGTACAAAATCCCTTGCTGACTGCAAACAAATAGGTATTATAGGTTTTTTAAGTGGTGACCACGTTCCCTTGGTGAAGCATCTGGTGAAATAACCCAAATCAGCTCCTACTGCTTGGAGTCATAATATTCTTACCATTCTGAAAATCTTTTAAGGAGTTTGGTTTAGAGTGAGATTCTGGGTATGATTTCATACTCCATCAAGCAAAATGTTTTCTGCATTGCTGTGAAGTTGGCATTGCCAAATTCAAGCAACCTTGAAGTCTTGGGAAACTCCAAAATCTGTGATTTGATTAAAAACACACAAAGATTTTTAAAGAGAAAAATAATGTGACATTTTTCTTCCTTTATTTTGCTCTCAAAGAATAACCCAGGTTTACTCAAGTTTTGTGGTAGTGGTGGGACTTTGAATCTTGCTGTCTGAGCTGAGATTAAATTATTTGTGTCCTAGAAAATGAGGCCAATGAGAAAAAATTCTATAATTCATGTGTTTCCTGTGTCAGAGGTCCTGCAGCAAGTCCATTGGTTTCCTATGGACAAACCTCTCACTGCTGTCAGCAGGCTGCCATTGGATATAACTTTTGAGTGCCGTTCTTCTGCCTTCTATAATTGTCTAATTCTACCAGAGTCAACAGCAGTACCCAAAAGAATGTTCAGGGAGGACCAAGGCATGTGAAAATAGGATCTGCCTGCAACCTCTGCATTACAGAACTGTCTGTAATCTCTATCCTACTGATTTTCCAAAAATTATGAGGACAGTTATAACAAGTACAGTTACATTGAGAAGAACTGGCAAGGAGAGATTAATTTTAAAAAGCCACCTGAAGACAGGTTTAGAAATTTGTGGTGATGCACAGACTGTGCACAGACAGTCTGATCCATCTATGCATGACTGGCCATAAGGGATATGGCTCAGAGGGCTTACTGGCCCTGGGAAAGTAAGCTAGAAAACAGATCTTGCTTTTCTCCTTTCCTCCTTCTCCCTTTCTCCCCTACTCTTCCAACTCTGAGGCTATCCTAAGGATGGCAGAAAACCCATTCAGAAGAAAAGAAAGCAACTACCCTTGTTTCAGTTGACTGAGCTGAATCAGGTTGCTGATGGCTTGGAGGAGAGCTGAAGAGGGCACAAGGGTAGAGGATGGGCAGGGACGAGCAGGACAGTCACTTCAGGAGAAGCCATACAGTCAGCATGGGCATTTTTGCCTACTATATCTTCATTACAAACTCCTAGCTGCACTGATACCAAAGTGCCATCATTGCATATTTCCAAGGCAGTCAGCATTAACTTGTTGGTTACCTATTTACCTACCAATAGACAGTCATCTTCTCACCCCCATGACTTTCCTTTCTGGAATATGCTTTCTTCAAGTGCCACACTCAGTGAGCAACAGGCCTATCATTGTAGCTAATTGGGAACTCCCTGCTTAGCTTACCTTTTTCTTCCTGTAGAAGAACTGCTTATTCATCAAAAATAGAATTCTTCTTTGAGACAGTTTAACTGCAAAACCACAGACAGGCTTCCAAACCTGAGTGGANGCTTCCAAACCTGACTGGAAACTTCACCTGGCCCCCTACCAGCCTGCCTTTCCACCTGGAGGACAAGAAACCCCATTTTTTGGACTCCCCTCTGCTTGACAGTGCACTCTCCTGGCAGGCTGATGAGGGATGGAAAGCCCAGGCCCTGTGGGATATTGAGTTTACAAGCTTCAAAGTCCCCAGGTTCCCCCCTCCTGCCTGTCACAAGGCATTTAGGCTTTCATTGCTCCTGGGCTTTAGGAATGCCGGATTGCAGCTGAGAAGTGGAGCTGACAAGGAACTGGGAACCTGGAAGCTCCTTATTGAGCAGATGCTATGAATAATTTCTTGTTTCTTCTTCCCAGCAGAAGTTAGATTTCAGTAGAAGTGGGATTGTTCTCACTTGCCTCATGAATTTGAAAACTTGATTTTCTAGGTTTAAAAGGAAAACAGCAACCAAACCCTGGCATAAAATTTCTGTGCAGAGTTCCACCTACTAGTGTGCTTTGTATATAAACAATACAAAAATACCAGCTCCCAGACCCTCTCTTGGATAGAAGTCTCCAACACATCACCCACAGTTTTCAGGAGCATTACAGCCCCATGATAATAATAAAAATAGTTCATACTCATCTGTTTAAAGAAGACATAGAATTCATTTCAGAACCCGCAGTTATTTTCCCAATAAATGACTCATTGTGGGTCCTGCAATGATACTATTTTGCATTCCTTTTTGTCACAGCACAATACAATTTATTGCAATTGCACAACTTATGAAGGAAGCCACAGGCTTTACAATTACTTATGGACTTGTTTTATTTTATCTTAATTTCTTTTTGTTTGCTGTCACTGTGCTGTTAAATACAGTGTTATTACAGCCTAAGCAAGGCTTCTCNAGTTTATAATGGAAGTAAATTGCAAATCAGATTCAACACATCAGAAATGTACGTACAGTAGGAACAGAGAAGCTTCCAAAAGTCCTTCGCCTGGGTCTGGGAACAGTTTTACTTTGCTGTCACTTCCTCTTGTGAGGAACATTTCCTTTCCCTTCAGACTTTGTACCATGAGTCTGAGTAATGGGTTTTTTCACTCTGCTGCCTTAATTCTTCTTTTTCTCATATCTGTCTAAGCTTTGGTTTTCACTTCCACATCAACTTCAGTGTTTGAAAAGTAGGCCACATACTACCATGTAGAGAGTTATTGCCCTCTGCTAAGACAGGTATTTCTGTGTTCCTTTGTCTGGTATGTGTTAGGCATTCAGGGCCCGTTATACTGAAGATAACACCAGAGGACAGTTGATTCAATTGACTCTGGAAATTCGCTGGGAAGGGTGCAGACCAATCTGAGGGGCTGACAGCAGCCTCTGTAGCTAAGAATTCAACATATGAGGTGGCTGACTTCCAGTGCAATGTGATGGAAGTGTGAATGACTGAGCCCATGGTTCACTGACCACGAGGACCAGACAGATTCTGCTACCCAGGCAGATATTACTGAAAACAAATCACAAATGTCAGTATAGGTCAGTTTAGTACAAGAAGTATCTAAAAATACACCCACAGTATCAGCTGAACTGGTGAATCTTGAGTGTGTGCATTCAACTCCTGTGACACCTGCTACTGTAATTTGCTACAAATACAACAAAAATGTCATTTTTATTAACCAGTGCCTGTCTTAACATGCACAGAACTGTCTGAAAATACAGTTAACACTTGACCAGGGTGGTAGTATAGTCATAAATGTTAACAGCTGAAGAAAATCCTGCATCCTGGTAGCACCTAAGTCTGTCCTGTGCAATCACCAAATGGCTGCATGTGGATTTGAGACATAGCAAAGGTAATTGACACTTGTGGTATCTCTGATCTCTGAATATGGTTCTAGAAATTGAGAGATGCACCATCTCAGCAAAAGCAAAAAGTCCAGTAACCATTAAATAAATAGGAATGAGGACCACTGAAGACAATGAAATGAGGCTGGATCATATTCTGCATCAAGTTTTATACTTGGAGCTGTCTCAAACTACCTGTTTTGCAGAAAAATGAGAATTAACAGAAAAATACTTTGTTCAAGCAGAAGTCTTCATTGTAAGCATATCAGCGCCTCTATGAAATTTTTCTCAGGAGGGTTTCCTAAGCCCAGGGCAGGACTTGAGGTCACAGCCAGAAACAGAGCCAAAAGCCAGTAGTTTCATCATGATGCAGATGAGGAAACAAAATGTCCATCTTTGATATTTAATGATCTTTTATGGGAAAGTCTCCAACTCACATTTCCTCATAAATTTTTAATATCCACACAAAGTGGAACACAGAAAAAAGCAGGGTCTGATTTCCTACTGTCATTAGCTGGGTATTATCCTGGGTTAGTCCAGTTTAACATCCATACTCTGAATTGGTGAAAGCAGAGGACTCGATTGTTGGTGTTCTGGGGGAAATTCTAGTTCTCAGAATATTTTCTGAGAGGCAAACAAACAAGTCATGGATTGCTTTAAGCACCACTGCTTTCTCCTGGTTAAAACTGGAATTGCACAAATAACATATACAAAGTTAACACAGTATTGTTAACTGTGAATTAACTTTCTCCTGAGCATTTGATCTGTGCACATCCCAAAGGTGAGCTATGAAAGCTCTGCAAAGTATGGCATTAATGACAATTTTTAATTCTGTAGTAGAAAACTTGCTTCGTAATCCCTGTAAATAGTAGCTAATGACTCTGTGAAACAGCTGTAATAGTATTCTTATTTTAGGAGAGGGTATGACACTTCTTTGTTGTCGCCTCTCACATAAGCTGTATTGTTGTGAGAGGGACTCATGTTACCACTCACATCCAAACCCGGGTGCAGATGCAGTTTAAGAACAGTGGTCAGGTCCTTAAGCTAAATCTGCTTAGCTTGACCTAAATTCTCTGCCATGAGTCAGTTGCTCAGATACAGACTAAAAACAGAAAGGGCTTTTCCACTACTTTGGCTTGTTAAGCAAAACATGAGAGAGGATAACTCTGCCTTTGTCTCCTGACAGGAAAGAATCAGGACCCCATTTTCACCAAGTATTGGAGATAGCTCATGGTACCTTTAGGGTATCCATTCCAGCTCCTCATTGTGGTGCTGTTACACCAGGACCACCACATCTCACTGTAAAGATTTGCTCACAGGCAAATTATTTGTAGTCTCACCTCTTCAGCAGTTAGAGTTCATCATCCCTGCCATTTCATCCTCATTAGTATTACCTTTTGTTAACCTTGGAGATATAAATTTGATAAGGCTTCAAGAAGATGTTATCTCACAGATATGATGAAAACTTGGACAAAGCTTATCATCTATTACAAAATATTAAGTCTTCCTCATGTTGCTTGCTATGCTCAGTGCATAAAATTTGCCCAGAGTCTGGCACCAAGACTGGGAGAGAAGATATTCCCTACTGACACTGGAGTCAACTTCTCTTGTCTCATGGCTGTGGTGGCTGCCAAGAATCCTCTACTCAAATCAGTATATTTCTCTCCCCTTTGATATCTCTGGGTGTGGCTGCATAAACTATAGAAATAAAATGTGTCTTGATCCCTGGAAAAGGTTTGAAGGGGAAATTCATGGAGTGTTGCTGGTGGTTTATTGTCATTTATCACACAAAGGAAATTTGACTCCGTGGCAAGTTACTGCAGCGTGGGTCGTAGGTGAGTAGGGGTGCATGAGTAATGTACAGCTCTTCCTGTGAGCATCCTTCTGCTCTCGAAGTGCAGGAAGGACTAGAACATTGCCAGAGCTGCCTTGTTTTCTTCCCTAAATACCAAGGATGCCAGCGGAGAATGTGGCTCTCTGCTCTCTTTTCTCTCTGGCAGGAGAAGCTGTGATGGGTCTCTTGGTCTCTCCACTTCTGTTCGTGGGTCTCTTGGCTTTTCAGCACTGAATCTCTTTCTCCTGAAGCTTAAACCTTCACTCCTATGGCAAAGCAAGTATTTCTGATGGAGATTATACTTAAGTATCTCATTAGGATAATGAATGAGGTAAACAATGGGAGATAAATTATGCAAAGAGGGTTATTGTGTCAGTCTGAAGAAACCAAGGAAAATCTCATGTGTTGCCTCTTAGGCTAATAAATCTTCAGGTCCTTTTGTGTTAATACCTTTAAATGCATACTACTAAATCATTTTAACCTTTCTTGAAGAGGCTGTCTTTGAAGATCTGCACCTCTGTATATATCCTAGGAAATGGGTAACTTCATAAAACCTTGGTATCCTATAAATACTAATTGTGTATGATATAATGAGGTCCTGGTTGGGTATTTACATAAAGCCCAGCCCTGCTTTTTGGCACCTCTACATAGTAGTTTACATTAACAGTAATNTTTCTAGAGGAGATCCCCCTTTTAGGTTTCCTCCTAAAATTTGCCCTAAACCAGGACAGTTTAAAAAAAAATCATTTTGTATTAAGACTACATAACATTTGTTCCTACTGCTGATGGTACATCAAAGTATGAATGTAAGTAGTCTTTGAAATGTCCTGGTATTTGTCAGAGTTCAATTATTAAGGGCAATCACATTGATCTAATTAGAGTGTCTTAGCTCTATTTGTGAATTGGATTAAATCCTGGCTTCGTTAACATCTAAGAGATTGCTTTATTGTGCAAAAATTAAAATGAGATCATTTCAACAGTGATCTCATGAAAGAAGGCGTACACAAAACAGAAGTATGAAAAATACATTAAAAAGTAGTACCGATACAATTTTCCTGTTTCAAACTGAAATTTTGAAATGGGATCCTAAATCCATTTTTGTTTCTCCAATGTTTTTTCCTGCTGGAACTCCACAGAACTTCATATGGTTTTGCAAAAACTAAAAATGAACGTAATACAAAGACTTCTTTTCTAATGAAAACTGCCTGGGAAATGTTATCTAATCAGCCTGACTCCAGATAACTTCCAGGATTCTACTCACACCTCTACAGCAAGCTTTGTTCTCCTTTGAAATTACATGGCCCTGTATCGTTTCCTTCCATAATGAAGCCTCTGTTAAATAGCCTCAGGAAAGGAAATCTACACAGTGGTGCCCTTAGAGAATTATAATATACCCACAACTCAGAGCTAATCTACTGTTGGGGCTGGATGTATCCTCCCAAAAGTCATCTGTTCGCAGGTGCAGAAGCAGAGCTGCTGGGTTCTGCAGTAAGGAGTGCTGCTTGTACCCATTGCCCTCTGTGGTCCAGTCTGCTTCTATCCAAACCATGGGCTGGAGATGCCTAGCTCTGTCCTTTGGCAATGAAAGGAGCCTGGGACAACTTTGGTCATCCATTTATGTACCTAAAGTTGGGGCAGTTTTGCTGTAGCAGCTGTGCAGCTGCAGCCATTCAACTGTGGCCATGGGGAGAATGTGTAAAATCTTCTCTGAACTAACAGTGAGTGTAGTCCACCTGTGTTAGGGACTCAGGGAAGTATTCCAGAGGGTCTAATTGTTTATAGATATCTGCTGACTAGTTATTATGGAATCAGAGAATGGTTTGGGTTGGAAGGAACTATTGAGCTCCAACCTCTGTGCCACTAAACCGGATTGGTCAAAGCCCCATCCAGCCTGGCCTTGAACACTTCCAGGGATGGGGCATCTACAGCTTTTCTGGGCAACCTGTTCCAGTGCCTCACCACCCTGACAGCAAAGAGTTTCTTCCTAATAACTTATTTAAATCTACTCTTTTTCAGTTTGGAACCATAACCCTTGGTCCTATCACATGTGCCCCTGGAAAAAGTCTCACAGGTCAGAAAACTCAGCCAAAATGAAAGAAGTTCCCACTGGAACACCAATAATTAAGGACTTAGAGGCAGCATATTTTTCAGCGATTGTTGCTTTACAGAGTGTGATCTGTTAGTTGTTCCAGCTCTAACTGGGAAAAGCACTCAGCACATACATAGAACCCATCCTTCTTCAGGCCAGGCTTTAGTCCGTGCCCAAAATGTGGAGGGTTATCTGTTTGGAAAAGGTCACAACAAGGAAAGCCAGCCTGGTAACAGCTAGGGAGACATCCATCTCCTCCAGGGTTCCTGGTCCAGACAGCATTCCAGGACTGGAGACTAATCATTTTCAGTGGAGGAAATCCAAGGGATCTAAGATCAGGACAAGCAACCCCCTGTCCCATCCACCTGCATGCTAAAAATGACCTGGTAGCAAAACAGACAAAACTGTGCTTGGTTCTTTAGCAGTTTTTTCAGTCCCTGTTGCACTGGAGTCCAAGCTGTAAGCAATGAAGAGAACACAGCCCTGCTGTTATTAAAAGCATTTTTTTTTCTTAGTTTTGTTTT
>VZTZ01011719.1:0-39980 GCA_013400955.1 Drymodes brunneopygia
GCCCCAGTGCAGGATCCAGGGGGCACTCACCGATTTTGAGGTCGCTGGGGAAGTGCCGTGGCACCTCCCTGAAGCTGAACGGGGACACCTCGCTCCACATGCGGAATGCGGCCGCCAGCCCCCGGCGCGTGTCCCGGGCACTCAGGAGGTTCCTGGGGAAGGACAGGATCCTGCAAGGACACACGGACACCTCAGCAACAATCCCCTCCCTCCCTCCCTCCCTCCTTGCACAGCCGGAGCCTCTCAGGGCTGCTTCAATCAAGGATTTCTCCAGCGTTTCAAGCACTCGCTGCAAGAGGTTCCAGTCAGGAGCGGCTTGAGCTGGATGGGAACAATATTTAACAAACCCCCCAGAGGGGTGAATTAATTCCTGATATTCTTCACAATCACATGTTCTGGACTAATACAGCTTTTGCTACTCCTCTCCAGCACAGGTTCTCTTGGAAAACTGTTTTTATCCTGATCTATCCCTGATTTACCTGCTGGGAGAAGGAAGATCTGCATTCCAGCAGCAGGGAATTCCTGTTCCTGACCCTTGAGCTCCAATGGATGTCAAATACTCAGGCAGAACTTTTTAAAGAGTTCAAAGAATATGAAAAGTTTGATAGGAAAACAAGTTCTTTCCTTGGAAAAAACCTACAGGGAAAGAAGTTCTTTCCTTGGAAAAAAATCTCTAGGAAAACAATTATTTCATTTGAAAAAAGTTCTAATCCCTTAGGACAGAGACTCAAAAGAGGTTTTTGCTGAGGCCACAGGGCAAACCGTGGGGGAGCTCCTGGTGCAGGCTGGCAGAGGCCCCGTTTGGGCCATGGAGATGCTCCCAGGTGGCTCCCACAGGAAGATCTGCATTCAGGGAATTGCCTCAGGTGGAGCAATTGGGGAAAGCTGGATTCTCTGTCCCCTCGGGGGGGTTTTCAGCTCTGCTGATTCTGTTCTCCCCTCGGCCCAGCACATCCTGCAGGGAGCAGAAGGTTCTGTCTCAAGCCAAACCCGGGCAGGGAAGGCTCTTGGAGGCTGAGCCTGCTTGGGATGAGCAGAAAGGGAAGGAGCAAAGCTTTCCCTCACCTCAGCATTGTCATCGAGGGCTTTTCACTGTTTATTTGTCTGTAACCTTTCCCCAAAAACAGGGAGAGAGATTCCTAAAATCCCTCAGTGCTGAGAGCCCTGAAATCCCGGGAATCCTGAGATCCCCTTTCAGCAGTGATTTCCCTCGGTGCTGGTTTAGGCTCACACAGAACTCTTAGAAAACCACCAAGATAACAGAATTAATCCTCAATCTCGACCTTCTGAGGGAGATCCCTTGTGGGGAGCCTCAATCTGCCCTGAGCAGCTTCACTCCAGTGAATTTGTCGAGATATTCCAGTTTGGGAGTGGCTTTAGCAGCTCCCCCTGCCCTGGCACAGGCTCAGCAAAAGCCACAGGGCCAACATCCAGAGCCATTGGATGGAGCAGGCAAAGCTCAGCCCCAGGATCAGTTTTGGGGCTGGTTCCAGGCCTTACTTGTAGGTGAGGTTGAAGTGGTCCCACTTGAGGTGCCCGGGGGTGATGGTGTAACGCCGGCTCCGCGCCCCCGGCCCAGGAGGGGCCGCGCTGGCCACGCGTGGGGCTGCCACTTCTTCCTTAAAGACAAAACACGGGCTTGGAGGAGATGGGAGAGACTCCAGGACAGCTGGTGCATTTCGATTTAAACCTTCACATTTGTCCAATCCTGTCCTGCATTAGTGCAGAGTTCTGAATTCCATATAAAGTGTTAACTCTATTCACACTTCGGTCAGACAAAACAATTCCTGTCTGGGCCTGAAACTCAAGGATACCCCACAGCCTCAGGCCCCAAAAAATATAAACAAAAGTGAATTGGGGAGGAGTAAACTGAGGGTAAATGACTTCATTACCTGCAGCTGTAATTGGAGGATAAACCCCTGATATGCAAATGGACCAAACTTAAAATTGTGTGAAAAACGCACGACCTTTGTCCATCTTGGCTGCAGCCCCTCAGAGAATTTTCACTGCCCAATGTGTATCTACTCAAGGCCTTTAATAAATATTTAATAAATATTTAATAAATCCCCATTTTATTCCCTTAACCTCATCCAGCCTCTGTTCCAGGCAGCCACTCCAAGGCCTCACAGTGTGGAATAAAAACCCCATGGAACAGGAACATGGGGAGCACCACTGCTTCTGCCTTGGGGGTGTCCAAGAGATGAACCTGGTCCTGCATCATCCCACAAGAGCTCCTCTCCTCCTGGAGAGCAGAAATGAGGCCTCAGGAGGCTCCTGGCCACAGCCAGAGCTGCAACTCTGCCTGGAAAGTTCTCATTTCCTCCTCTCTTCGCTGCTGCTCTCCAGCCTCGCCACAGAAGAACTGTCAGTGTGGAGAAATGACTAAAACAGGCAACTCTTTGTGCAGGGAGCTCTCTCAGAGAGCTGAGCTGTGGCTCTGAAATGCCTTCAAAGCAAACAGGAGCCCTGGAAACCCTGGAGTGCCTTTAAAGCACCGAGCAGCAAAAGACATCACATTTTGTGACACGTCTGACTGCAGCTGGAAAAGCCTTTCAGTGCCTGGAGGGGAATGAAAGGGACCCAACAGCGATTTCTGGGAGTTTTCCTGGTCTGTCTCCCCTTTTTGGGGCTAAAACCCTGCAGATCTCTGGGCTCCAGAGGCACCAAGCCCTCCCCAAGAGCCAGGGCCAGTGGCTGTGGCACAGGGGCTGCAGCAGGAGAGCCTGGCCAGGCTCCCAGAGCATCCCACGGGCAGCAGGAGCTCTCTGCAGGGAGAGCTGAGGGCCTGGCAGCCAAAAACCTCATCCCTGGTGCCACAGGAGCAGGCAGGAGGTGCCAGCTCCGGGTCCTGCTTGAGGAACCAACACCTTTCCATGGTTTGAGCAGGCTGGGAGCTCCCCCTGCCCCATCTCCTCCCATCCTGACCCAACCTCAGCCCCTTTCTCCCTACAAGGACAGGTTTTGGTGCTTCCTGCGGCTGGAACCAGCAGCAGCTTTGTCAGGACCACGATGGGACCTCCCCAAGGCAGAGCTGGGAGCCAACCCCTCCCTGGCTGCAGATTTTGGCAGGGTTTGGGTCACATTTTTGGGTTCTCTCAGCTCAAGGCCTTGTCCCTTCCCCCCTGGGGGTCCCTGGCTCTCGTCCCTCTCCCTTCACCCCCAGGGGGTTTTGCCCCTGATTCTGCTCTGACAGTGCCAATTTCCCAGAATATGAAAGGAAAATTTTGCCTCCTGTTGAGCAGCACAGGCAAAGTGGAGGATCTGTGGGAGCTGCAAGGGGAGCCTGGGGAAGATCAGCCCATAATTACAGGATAAACAGATATTTTCCCCTTTCATTTTCCTGGCAGTGCTTTCAAGAAGAGGAGAATTTATGCAAATCCTTCCTGCCTTTGTTGTTTCCTCCAGGATTCTGTGCCAGGATTGGGGCTGGTTACACATTCCTTCATCCTGGCACCAGGATTTCTGGGAATTCTGTCAGAGTCCAGATCAGGATCACTGCGAATTCTGTCAGAGTCCAGTTCAGGATCACTGGGAATTCTGTCAGGATCCAGTTCAGGATCATAGGGAATTCTGTCAGAGTCCAGATCAGGATCACAGGGAATTCTGTCAGAGTCCAGATCAGGATCACAGGGAATTCTGTCAGAGTCCAGTTCAGGATCACTGGGAATTCTGTCAGGATCCAAGTCAGGATCACAGGGAATTCTGTCAGGATCCAGATCAGGATCACTGAGAATTCTGTCAGGATCCAAGTCAGGATCACAGGGAATTCTGTCAGGCTCCAGGACACTCTGGCTCAGGAGAATTCTTCCCATCACCCAGGGTGAGTGAGGTGTCCCCCCCCTCAGGGTTTCCCTGTCCCTGTGCTGGGTGCTCTCCAAAGCCAGGACAGTGGGAATTTCTTTGCCAGCCCCTCCAATCCCCCCCCAGCTGCTGCCATTCCCGGTTCCTGGAGCACAGGGAGCAATTTGTTCCCTCTGGCTGTGAAATTCCAGCTCCGGGGGATGCTGAGCTCTCCGTGGGCAGCAGCAGAGGACAGTTCCAGGCAGGAGGAGCCTGCTGCCTTCTCCTCCTGCCGGGAGAGCTCCTGCAGCCCCCGGGAGCTCCTGCCAGGAGCAAACTCAGCTCCAGCACCAACTGCCCTTGGCTGCACAATTCTGCTCTGGGACCCTCTGCAAAAAGGGCTCCACAGCCTGAACACACCTTGCTGCTTTAACAGCTGTTCATCTATTCAGATCTTCTTAATCTATACATCCATTTATCTATTTAGATCTATTTATAGATCTAGTTGTACTTATCTATTTAGATTAGATATTTAGAAATTTATCTATTTAATTTTTTTTCTAGAGATTCATTGTTCTATTTATATCTATTTATCCATTTAAATCTATTCATAGATCTATCTAAATCTATTTATCTATTTAAATTAGCTATTTAGACATTTATCTACTTAAATCTTTTTTATCTGTAGCTCCATTGTCCTATTTAGATCTATTTATCTATAGATCTATTAGATATATTTATCCATTCAGATTAGATATTTATCTGTGTAGATATTTCGATTTATTTAGGTATTTATCTATTTAGATATTTATTCAGAATAGATATTTATCTATCTATGTAGATATTTGGGTATTTATCTATTTAGATATTTACCTCTTCAGGTTATATATTTATCTATCTATGTAGATATTTAGATATTGATCTATTCAGATTAGATACTTATCTATGTAGATATTTAGATTTATTTAGATATTTACCTGTTCAGACTCCAGCCTGTCAGCAGAACACACCCGCAGCTCTCTTTGCCCCCTTCCCCTCCCCTCCCAGGCCCTGGAGGAGCAGATCCCCTCTCCTCACCTGCGTTTCCTGCACTGCAGCTCCCGGTGGATATTCCAGAGCCGCCAGCAGAGCCAGCGCAGGGAACAGGCACAAAAACCCCACCGTGCTCCTCCAGCCGCTGCCCTTCCTCCTGTCCAGGGACACGGAGCTTTTCCTTCTGCCCGCAGGGATCTGTCCTGCCCGATCCATGTCGTTCTTGGGGAGCTTCTGGAGGGAGCTGGGACAGGGATTCAGGACATTCCCTGCACAGAAAGCATCTGGAACCCTCGAGCTCACATTTGTGAGCAGCCCCGCAGCCACTGCCAGAGCTGTGCACAACCAGAGGAGCTTCAAAAAGCTCTACCAAAAAAAAAATTAAAGAAAAAAGAAAAAAAAAAGTCGACTTTACATTAAGCCTCTTTCCAATGTGCCAAAGATTCTGTCAGGCTCTGCCAAGTGGGATCGTGTTACCGCAGCTGAAATTGGGCTGGCGGAGGAGCAGCAGCAAAGTGAAACAAGCTGGGGTGGACATGAACTCTTCTCTTTAACTGTGTGAGCAACACACAGAGCAAATCTGCACTTGTCAGCTTTAGGGAATGACATAAAACCCCAAAAAAAACCCGGGGGAGGGGGCAGCCAAAGGAATCCAACATCACCCCCTTGGAATGTGGCACTGGGGATGCTCCCGGCGTTGGTCACGGGCTGTCCTCAGCAGGAGAAATGAGATCCCGGGAGAGCAGCCCGGGCTCTCTGCTCGGGGAGTTCACAAACTCACACAAAAGCGAACACCAGCCCCTCTTCCAGCAGGCCTGGCTGGGGCTCTGCGGGATTCTGGTGTATTTGGGTTACCAGGTATTTTCGGGATTTGGGTCCCAAAGGGTGCCCTGGAGGGGTTTGCTCGGATTAACCGGGAGGTTCTGGGTGGCATCTCCAGGCTCGGGACACGAATCCATTCAGGGCTTTCTGAAAAAGCTCCCTCAGAAGTTCTCAGGTTTGCAGAGACTGCTGCACTTCTCTGTGCAGTCCCGGGTGGAGTGAACTCAACCCCAGTTCTGCCCATCCAGAGGAAAAGGAGCTCCGGGAGCTCCCAGTTCCACAGGCAAACGCCAGGGAGGGGGAAGGTCATGGAAAAATTCCTTGGGGGCATCTGAGGCATTCGAAAAGTTTCAAAAAAGCCTTTGCAATTTTAATAACGAAAAATGCTTTAATTGGAATTTTTTCCACCCCAGTTCGTAATCAAGCCTGCAGCATTTTATGAGTTTCATGTATTTCCAGCCTAAAGCTGGCCGGGAGCTTTTCAACAAACTCAGGATAAATAAGGCCAGGGAGTCTGGGTGTACAATCCATGAACAATTTCCTCTTCAATTCTCACCAAGAAAAACCACCACGAAGTGGTTCAGACCCCGGGAAAAGGAGAGGACAAGGAGTACCAGGGAAGGAAGGAATGGATGGAATGACAGGGAAGCCGGAGCAGGAGGAGGAGCAGCAAGCCGGGGTCCGGGCTCTCCCTGCTGTGGAATTGGCTGCTCTCAGCTGCCCCGCAGCTTTCCAGGGATGGTTCCTCCTTCCCCCCAGCACCTCCGGCAGCAGGAACGAGCCTGGGCACGGCTGAGAAAATCCTGCATTTGGAGCTCCAAAGGGATGCAAATGCAGCCCTGAGTGAGGCTTTAAATGGAGAAACTCAACGATCTCTGCCTTGAGTCCCCGAATTCTCAAAGTTTCTTTCAGAGCCTGTGGATGAGAACAGAAAGGACAATCGAGAGGGGAATCTTGAAGGAATCCCCAAATTCCTGAAGTTTCTTTCACAGCCTGAGGATGAGAACAGAAAGGACAATCGAGAGGGGAGTCTTGAAGGAATCCCCAAATTCCCTAAGTTTCTTTCAGAGCCTGAGGATGAGAACAGAAAGGACAATCGAGAGGGGAGTCTTGAAGGAATCCCCAAATTCCTGAAGTTTCTTTCAGAGCCTGAGGATGAGAACAGAAAGGACAATCGAGAGGGGAGTCTTGAAGGAAAAACCTGCCTTGGACTGGGGCTCCAAACCCCAGCCAAGAGCTCTTCTCCAGCAAGGCAGCACTGGCTTGAAAGAAAAATGTTGTTATCAAACACAGAGCTGGAAGAACATTGAGTTTCAGTCACGGAACAGCTTCAAGTGCCTCTCCCAGAGCCAGGACTCTGCAGAGCTTGGGGGAGACTTTAATTTATGCACTGCACACCCACCTCTCCTCCTGCTGGAGCAGCTCAGTCTCTCAGGCAGTTTAATGTCCCCAGACCTGGCCCAGGGCAGGGCTTTGTCCAGTTTAATGTCCCCAGACCTGGCCCAGGGCAGGGCTTTGTCCTGCACTTTTCCCAGGCTCAGACACTGGGCAGGTGAGATTTGCCCGAGGTCGATGTGAAATTTGGCACAACAGGAACCTGAAAGCTCCAAGCAGCCACGCAGTCCCTGATTTTTGTGGCTCTCACTTCTTTTTGTGGAGAGGAGCAGAGGAACCCGAGCTTTAAAGCACAGACTGGGCACTCACACAGACACAGAGGGGACCAAGAATTTCCTTCATAATGTGAAGAAGGTGGAAGTTTTTGTAAAATCCGTCTCAGCACAGCTAAGGGAGCTTTAGGAAAGTGCATTTTTAGGACCTCACTGTTCCTGAATACTTCTCCATGCAGCCACCAAGGGTTAGCAGAGCCAAGAAAACCCTTTTCCATGAGTCACAGAAAGGCTCTGAATGGGAAGAGAGCAGGCTGCACATGATCTGTTTTATCTTGTGCTGGCTGAGTGGGAATCCTGGGCTGCAGGGATGATTCACGACCTCGGTGCCATTTGAGGATCCTTTTCTCCTGCCAGGATGGATCCAAAGGGAGAGCAGGGTTTCTTGGAAAGCACTTTGCTTTCCCTCCCACATGCACTGTGCCCATCCACACCGAAACCCAGCACATCCAACCCCAGCAAACCCCTGGCTGCAGAGAGCTTTCAGAATGATTCCAGTTCCAGCCAAATATTTGCTGAGAAACCAGCTCAGCACCCAGGCCAAGACAAAGCTCGGTTTTTAGGGCAATTGGAGTCAGATGAGGAGAGGCTGTCAGGGCTCCCAGACGCACTGAGGGAGCCTCAGGTCTCCTTGCTGTGACAGCAGCAACACCCCTGAGCAATCTCTGCTGCTCTGGAGCCACCAGGGCACAGGACCCGCGGTGACACTGCTGGGAACGTCCCCCACCCTCCAGCTGCTCCGAGTTCTGCTGAGTCTGGGAGGTTCTGGAGAGCAGATATTTGGTTTGGACTGCAGGCAGGAGCCGTCATCCCGGCTCTGTTTGGAGAGCAGGAACATTCCTGGCGCTGGGCTGTGTCTCTGAGCAGTGGAACTCCTGACACTGAGGGAATCCATGTGCTGGGGCTGGAAAGGGGAGCAGGGCAGGGACACGGCTCACTGACAGCAGGGCAGGGACACGGCTCACTCTGCTCTAGGGGCAGGGACACAGCAGGGACACGGCTCACTGATAGCAGGGCAGGGACACGGCTCACTGACAGCAGAGCAGGGACACGGCTCACTCTGCTCTAGGGGCAGGGACACAGCTCACTCTGCTCTAGGGGCAGGGACACGGCAGGGACACGGCTCACTCTGCTCTAGGGGCAGGGACACGGCTCACTCTGCTCTGCCTCCTCTGCACGGAGCTGGCGTTTCCCGAGCCAGCATCCAGGGATGCCCATCCCGAGCCCGGGAAGCAGCAGGCTCCCAGCAGCTGGCAGGAGGGAGGGAATGGTGAAGAAAAAGTTGCATAAACCCCCCAATGGGCAAGGAGAGGCCGCGGAGAACACAAAGCACGGGGTCATTTGCACAACACAATGCACTGCCCTCGTTCCAGCACCTCGGCTCTGCTCTTTCACTCCATCGCTGAAATGTTTGGCTTAAAGCAGGGCTGTGCATAACACACAACACATGGCTCCCTTCCCCAGGGCAGCCTTCAGCTCAAAAATCAATATTTTTTCACCTTTGTGGATTATTCTTAGCATTTCTCTCTTTTCCTTTGTTCAGCCTCCATGAAATGTTGTTTTCAGCACCATTTCCAGTATCTCTGCTCCACTTCTCAGGACACTGGTACTGCTTCATCCCAGTCCCCAAAATAACACAAGAACAATTTACGACAACAAATCTTAAGAGCAAAACCTGTGCTAAGAGATGCTACACAGAGAACAACCATCAGTGCTGAGAGTGGAGCTGTCTGACTGTCCCAGAGGAACCCCAGCTCTCATTAAATCTCTTTATTTATTCAGGGATAAGAGCCTGTTACTCAGCACTGGAACAAACCACCCCCAGCAGCTGCCCCCGGTGTGATTTGGGAATTCTGCACGGAGCTGGGGAGAGGGGAAGGACCCAAAATCTGATGGCTCGAGGCACCAGGAGCAGGATTTCATCTGCAGCTCCAAAGGCAGGGAATGGGATTTCCCACGGAGCAGCCCCTCGGTGGCCCATGGGAATCAGGAAAACCTCACAGCCCTTCCCTAAAAACACTCCCAGATTTCACCCTCCAGCTCCCAACTCGGGGGGAAAAGAAAAACAAAACCAACAACCCAACATTCCTGCGTGGTTCCTGTGGGAATGGCACTGAAATCTATGATTTTTCTGTGGGTCATGGGCTAAAAAAAGGGTTTTGAGTGCTGTAAGAGGGAGAAACGCTCCCCAGGGAGGGGGAACAGGAATGTTTGGGGTCTGAAGAGAATTCTCCCACTTTGTGCCCTGCAGCCCCTCGTGATCAGCATCTGCTGATGTTCCTAGAAAAATCCATGCTCTGCTGAATAACAAATGAGCTGCAAACGGCTCCAGCTGGCAGAGAAAAAGGAATATTTTGCTTGACTGTCAGTTTGAGCTGCAGCTCCCAGAAATGCTGCCCTGGCCTGACCTGGTGTCAGCACAGAGCCTGGGCCAGGCAGGGCTCAGCTCTGCACTCCTGCCATGGAGAGCTCGATTTTGGGGATGAAATGAGGGAGAAAGGGTTCCCAAAGCACAGAAAACCAGCTGAATCCACAGTGAACTAAGAATTGCTGCCCTGGGTGGGGATATTTTTGTCGCTGCTCTCTGGTGGGATGTATTAATTACCTGTTATTAATATTATTAATTCATTAGTGGGCGGATGAATCCTCCTGGAATCTTGGGAGCAGCACAGAGCAGTGGGAACACGAAGGAGAGATGGGTTCTGACTCTGCCTTCCAGCAATTTCCCTCCTCTCTACTCCCTCAGTCTCAGATTGCCTGTAAAACACAGAATTTTGGCCACACTTCCAAAGCAAAAGGTTTAGAGATTAAAGATTTTGATTTTTGGTACTTTTGTACCAAGTCTGAGATGAGCTGATCTGTTAAAAATGAAATTGTGCACCAGAAAAACCTGGGAATATCTGAGGCCCAGAGCTGCATCCAGGAGATGACAAAATCCTTTGCAGAGGACCCATCCAAATCTCATTTTTGGGTGACCAGCTGGTCACAAACATCGAGCAGGAAGCTGCTCATTACCCACCCCAATTAACAAATGATGAGATTTGCCTTTCAAGGAGCATTTCCCACTGCTCTGGCACCTCCTTCCCCCCTGCAGCATCAGGAGCAGCTCCCCTGTTCCATAACCTGCAAGAAATCCAAAAACCAGCAAGAAATCCAGCAGGAAAAGGGTAGAAAAGGACAAAAAGGGGAGGGAAATCTTCCCTCAGCTCTCCTGTCTCATGATCTCTCAGCAGACTTGATCCAGGTTTATTAAGGAAGATAAAACAGAATTTTCTTCCCCCCTGGGGTGGGGGGCAAAGTTTGCCAAAACCATTCCTGGCACCAAGGGGCTCCTGCTGCCTTCTGCCACCTCCTGGCTTTAAAAAAGAGAAAACACAAAATCGAGGGCAGCTCTTCCCTCCCTGCAAAATCACTTCTCATTAGTCAGGAAAGAAAAAAAAAATCATTTTTAAACAACTTCAATTTTCTGCAGCAGCTGCACAGCTGGGAAGTCAAAGGCTGAACTCTTCCTGCAATTTTTTTCCCCTTTAGGGAAAATAATCACTTGAAATTCTCTCTTCATTAAGCACCCAAAGAAACCATTTAAAAAAAAATAAGCAGATGCTCCATGTTGTTTTTCCTGAATAAAAGGACACCTTTGGAATAAGAGATGAGAATTAAATAATGGATATTGAACATTTTGCCACCTCTGTCCCCTCTCCCCTGGTGCCACCATAATTACAACAAATGTGGTGAAATATCCTTCAGCATTTTGGATTTATGGAGTGGTTTGTGAAATAATTATTAATTTTTTTAAATAGCATTTTTTAGCATGGGGCTGGGGTAATAAATAGTCTGCAAAATGATTCCCTTGTACCAAAAAGTGGTTACTAAAAGCAGCTCTTACAGGATAAAATTGGCTCAGATTTGTAATTTTTGAGAGCAGCCTTTGCACAGCACTTTTGTTTTGCTGCCCCAGCAAAGATTTTGGGGAATTTTTTGGCTTTTTCCAAAGGGATTCCCATCAGCATGGACTTCTAGGAAATAATGAAAATCATCTGCACCTCTGATTTTTACAGCAAAGATGATTCTGAAATTCAGCTTTAGGTTATTTGGGTGTCAAGTATGATGCAAACAAATAATTCAGGGGTTAAATCCATTTTCACAGATTAAAAAAAAAAACTATTGAAACTGTAACAAACTCATGTGAATATTTTGATAAATATTATCTCTAGGAGGGAAGATTTGATAAAATAACTTTCTCAATACACCACAGGGTTATAAAAAATAAATATCCCCACACATTCCACACAGTTCCACATTTCTTTAAGAGCTCTGCCACCTCTTTGCTAACGAACAAAGGGAGTAGAGGAACACAGGAAATTTTGTTTTGTTTTGCTTTGTTTTGTTTGTTTAAATATTGCTTCCAATACGTAACAAACAGGAGGTTTGGGCATCACTGGAGATACCCCCCACACAAACAGCCACACTTCCACCAAAATTGACTTTACAGGATGACTCAGTGGATAATAATTCTTCACTCAGCTGGAAAACAACAGAGCTGGATCCATAGTGCAGCTACTGTTTGTACATTCATTTTTTAATGCTCAGGAAAATATATATTTTTATTTTATTAAGTTTTGCTGCAAAACAAAGAAACAAAAATGAAATCCCTTTTTTTTTTTTCTTTCTCCCCCTCGTATCTTAATTATTACTATTTATTTTCTTTACACTTTGATTGGAGTATTTAACACCTGCCTTTGGCATTATGGATAGAAAGCTCAGGAGTCTCTGAACACATGGCTGTGCCAAAATAAAATAAAATAAAATAAAATATGGAAGAAGAAGAAGAAGAAGAAGAAGAGTGTCACTTAGAGGTCAGAAATATTTGTTGTAACAGATTTTCTCCAATCAGTGTTCACTACTTTTTCTCTAAGGCACACGCTCTGTCTTTAGGACCTCCTGACATCCAGCTCTGCTGCTGCTGAGGGGTCAGAGGGTGTTTGGGGACACTGCCTCCCTGTCCCTGCATCTGGGAGAGCTGATCCCCGGGATGTCCCTGGGAGGGAGCTGGGAGCAGTCCTGGGTGCCTCTGGAACAGCTCTGGATCCGTTCAGCTCTGCTCGGAAGTGAGCTGGGGTCAGGGGTGGAGGAGCAGCGCAGGGCAGGGAGGGGCTGTCCCCTGCCTGGGACACCGGCACAGGGGACTCCTCCTCCTCCTCCTCCTCCCCCTCCTCCTCCTCCCCCCCCTGGCTCATCCCTTCTGTGCTTCCCTCTGCTCTCCAGGGAGCCAAACCCCTCCAGAGCCCGACGGAGCCACGGGAGGGGAGCAAAGGAGGGCTGGGGCTGAGAGGGGGGCGAAGGATCCTCAGACAGAGACGGGGATCCTCTTGTGGATGGGGAGCCAATCACCCTCACACGAAGATGGGGATCCTCTTGCAGATGGGGACTGGAGCCTCCTCAGACAAAGATGGGGATCCTCTCACACAGAAGAGGAGCCAAACACCCTCAGACAAAGATGGGGATCCTCTCAGAGATGGGGAGTGGAGCCTCCTCAGACAAAGATGGGGATCCTCTCACAGATGGGGAGCCAATCACCCTCACACGAAGATGGGGATCCTCTTGCAGATGGGGACTGGAGCCTCCTCAGACAAAGACGGGGATCCTCTTGTGGATGGGAAGTGGAACAGCCTCACACGAAGATGGGGATCCTCTCAGAGATGGGGAGTGGAACACCCTCAGAGGAAGATGGGGATCCTTTTGTGGATGGGGAGCCAATCACCCTCAGACAAGATGGGGATCCTCTCACAGCTGGGGAGGCAGTCACCCTCAGACAAAGATGGGGATCCTCTCAGAGATGGGGAGCCAGTCACCCTCAGACAAAGATGGGGATCCTCTCAGAGATGGGGAGCCAGTCACCCTCAGACAAAGATGGGGATCCTCTCGCGGATGGCCTGGCGGCAGATGGGGCACACGGTGAGGGCCGTGCTGCAGTCAGGGCAGGAGCCATGGCCACACTGGAACACCAGCTTGATCTGGTCGTCGATGCAGATGGGGCAGGTGATCCTCTCCTCCATCTGCCGGTAGCGGCTCTGCAGCTCCTCCATCAGCTTCCTCTGCTCCGTGCACTCGGAGCTGGGGCTGCACTCCACCTCCGTGCTGTCTGCAGGGCACAGCAGGGTTAACCCCAGCAGCAGCACCCACTCACTCTGCACTCTGCACTCTGCACTCTGCACTCAGCCAGGGACCACAGCACAGTCCTTGGGGTGATGCTTTCTACTGACTAGCTTTCCTCTGCTTGCTTGCTCAGTGGTTTCTGTGTGTGTGTGTTTGGGATGGTTTGGTTGTTTTAAATTCCTTTAAATCCTGTCTGAAACTCCTGCCTTGGTGCCCCGGAATGTGCTGCTCCCTTTAAGTGGGAATATTCAAAGTTGGCTGTGATGTTCTGCCCCACTAACCCAGGAATCCTTCCAGGGCACTGTGCTCTCTCAGCCTCCTGGTCACACTTCAGACTCCGATTTCTAACTAAGAAATATCTAGGAAATGTGTTTTTGTCTTTCAGGACACACATGGGCACACAAGGAGAAACCATCTGAATCTTGTGTTGATTTTTACATACATGAAGCTACACAAATTAAAAGTCATTTGGTCAACTCTGTGAAATCAAAGAATCCCAAATCCTGGAAAAACTGGAGTTTAAGGAAATATTCTCTCCTGAATCTTTGCTTAGGCAGCTTTTACACTGCACTACAGCTGTCCCTTTCCTCAGCATTCTGGAATTAGCTGCACATCAGTGCTGGAGGAAGTGATTTCAAATCCTGTCCCTGGGGATGGGAGTTTGTCAAAGGCAAGCACTGGAGACATCACTGCCAGGGAAATCCTGCTGGTGTTTAAGAGGCCTTGATGTTCCTCCTCCACTGGAAATCTGCCTGCAAATGTCTGATTTGGAATTCCCATCGTTATTTTGCTGCCAGTCTGCAGCAAAGACAAATGCTCCTGTCCACTGTCAGGTCAAAGAGGTATTTTTGGCATGATGGAGTTCCAAAGAGGAGCTCTGGCTCTGCCAGCTGTGCATGTCCAATGCCATGGGACTGATTCCTGCTTTTTTTCCAGGCTTCAAGTCCCAAGGCTTGAGCCTGGCTCCAAAAGGAGCCCACAGAGCTCACTCACGAGCAGCAGGACATGAAATGAAATCCTCACGTGCCCTGAGAGTGATCTCAGCCCTCACAACCACTCTGGGAAAGGCTTCAGGGGCAACTTGCATCAATCCCATGGCCAAAAAACAAACCCTGCTGACACCCAGCTCATCCTGACACTGGGAAATGTGGACAGGAGATAAATCTGACTGAAACTGTGCTAAAAAGCTCTATTGAAACACTGGGTCATGCCAGCCTTGCACATAAACTGTGATTTCTCAGCCAAGGGAGTAATCAAGAGGTAATTTTCACTCCCTCATGAATTTTCACTGTTAAACCACCTCATGTGAACACAGACTGGGGAACCTGGAGTTTTGTTTTCAACACACAAAATAAGCCAGGCCCAGGTAAAGCTTCCTTAAATGTCCTGTCCTGTCTGTGCAGCTTGAGCTTGGCCTGGGGCACCTGAAAAAATCTATTAAAATCTGCTTTTTATCCCTCTAAAGGTGGATAATGCAACAGGCACACACTCACACACACAAAGCCAAAATAAATGAACTCTCTTATTTCACTGAAAATCATTGAAACCCCTCAAACAAACACTGTGCAGGACCCTCCCCACAGCCCTGATCAGCAGGACAGCCCAAACATACCTTGTTTCAGTTTTTTGGTTATTGTCACTTGACATTTGATGCACTTCTTCATCCTCCTGGAGCATTCTGGGTGACACAAGGAGAGATGACAATTAAACCCACAACAGACTCCAAACCATCAGATTTGATCAACCTGAGGCCACCCTGGGTGATTCAGGGATTGTTCCTGCATGGGATGAGGTCACTGCCTGCCTTCTGAGCTGTGCCCCACTCTCCTGTTGCACCTTCCCCAGGTCTGCTGCAAACACAGCACCTTTAAACCTTTAAACCCCCCCTGCTCTGTGCCCTGGAGCTGCTGCACTGACCCAGCAGCTCTGGGGGAAGAGGATGAAGCTCTGGCACAGAGTCCTGCCCAAACCCCCTGTGCTCACACTGTGCCTCCTGAGATGAGCTTGCTGACAAGTCTGCCCTTAAATCAGCAGAAATTCAAAGAGTTACCAAAGCCAGAGGAGAGGGAAATCCTTCTCTGGAGGTTTCTGGGGGATAAAGCACTGACAGCCAGAACTGGCTCCCCCTCTCAATTCCCCAGGCATCTCTGAGCCCAAGCAAAGCTGCCTGGAGTCCCAAGCAGCAGGTGGGCAGAACATTCTGTGTTTCCCAGAGATAACTTTGGCTGGGTGAGATGCTGGAACCATGCTGGGGTTGCTCCAGGACACAAACAGCACAACAGCTCAGTGTCTGAGCAGGGCTGGGTCTCTGACAGGCCAGAGAGAGAGGCTGGCTGGGGGAACAGGGAGGAAAAACATTAAAAAAAGCAGGGGGAAAATGAGTGTGGGCTCACCTTCACACACAATGCTGTGCTGGCATGGGAAGAAATGGATGAGCAAGGCCAGCTCAGAGCAGACCAGGCACTCCGTGGGCACTGCCACGCTGGAGACACTGAGGTTGGTCATGGTGTTGGGCGTGGTGTGCACACGGCGAAGGCTGCAGGTGATGGGTGAGCTCTCAGAAGAAATCTGCTGTTCCCTGCAGGCAGGAGGCACCAGGAAATGTGAGCCACGAGCTCCTCCAGCACTGGCTAACACTGAATTATCCCTCCCCACAGGGAGACAGAGCAGCACAGGCTCAGGTGGATAAACCTGGGGGCATTCCCTGCCCTGCTCAGCTGGGATCCTGAGCAGTTCTGGCCAAAAAGAAAAGAAAAGAGCAGGGACCTCCAATATTTACACAAGGTGAAACTGCTCTTTTGGAGGTAACAGTAAGGTAACAGCACAATCATCTGCTGAAACCAGTAATGAGAAATTTCAGCCTGACAGAAATGACATTTTTTAAGCAAAAAGCCTCAATCCAACACATTCTGCACTGACAGAACTGCCCTGGAAGGTGTTAAAGGGACACATTTCACCTGTTTTTTGCAGTGGCCAATGGCAGCACTGCAGGGTGGTTCCTCCTCCAGCAGGAACAGCACGAGCCTGTGCCCTCAGATCAAACACAACCCTGCTTTCATGTTTGCAAAGTCAGAATCCAAAAAAGAGCTTCTCAGAACCTGAGATAAAGCCAGCTTTGACTTGCCACACTCTCCCTCTGGCATTTCTCAGCTATTTCTCTTATCAGCTTCAAAAGGAGCGTTTATCTCACCCTGGAATAAATTCTGTGGGTTTTGGTGCCCACTCTTTAAATGTCTGTCAATGAGGAATCAAATCAAAGCAAAACAGGACCCAGGATTGCTCTGCAAAGGTGCTCTTGGCCTCAGTGGCCTCTGAGGCTCCTCAGGTTGCCTCGGGGCTCTCCAAGGAGCCAAATTTGCACAGAGCCACATTAATCTGCTTTTCCCAACCCTTCCAAACTCAGCACACACCCTCACATCAGCCCTCCAGAAACTCGGGGCAGCTCCAGGACAAACAGGAGCTGCTCAGGGTGACATCCAGAGGGTCTCAGAGAGGCTCCATCCCCGCTGGAGCAGCTGCAGAGACACCTGGGCTGGGGAAAAATCTGGTTTCCTGAGGCTCACCTGAATTTCTGTGAGAAGTCTTTGACGATCTGGACAATCCTTCCATCTGTAATGAGGTCCAAAGGAGACTTTCCCCGATGATTTGCATAATTAATATCTGCTCCTTCTTGTGCTAAGTAGCAGGCAATGGCAGTGCCAACGTTCAGCTCCACGTTCCCCAGGAAGCCAGAAGCCTGCAGCTAAAAGAAGTTGAGAAACAAACTCTGTCAACAGAAGAAGTTTCTGATCCTCTGCTCTGATCTGCATCAAAATTTAAATAAAGTCTCAAACCTTCTGCTTAAAACTCGGAAGAGCAACTTGGTGAAAGCACACAAAGATTCTTTTTGCCTCAAATGGGCTCAAATCTCACATTTCAGGGCCAGGAGTGCCTCAGACTGAGCCTACCTGGTGATAATCCCTAAAATCAGAGAAAGGGGCATTGACCTCTCCAGGGAGTGAAAAGGAAGGAGCTGAAGGCCCCACAGAACTGGTGAACAGCTGCTGCAGGGGCCCTAAGTGCTATTTAAAGAGCCAAAATTTGATGTGCATGATCCCAAATAATTTCAAGTCAACTCACATATTCCACTGACTTAAAAGACCAGAGTGTGGCAGTCAGGGCAAGTAAAATTAGATGTGAAAGAATCTGCAGCATTTAGAGATGATGTTACTGTAAATAATATTGGGAATGACATGCACAGATCCCTCTTTAGGACTTCCTGCAGCCAGGATTTTGCCCCTGCCCTTGAGCCATCAACTCCTGGTGGTTTGGTAAGGAGCAGGATGGAAGAGAAATGCACTGGGCTTTTCCAAACAGCTAAAAAGGAGGAATGTGTGGTTTCACATATTCTGATCATTTCAAGTTAAATAAAGTATTTTAAAAATCTATGCTGGTTTTTCCAGTGAATTAAATTATCCCTGCACCTTTGGCTTATCCTGCAGTGATTTCCAGATTTTTATATCCGTGGATACAGAGCTGCATAGAGAAATCCAGTCCAGGCTTTGTCACAGCCTCCCCCTCTCCTCCAGCCTGCTCCATGTCCCCTCTCCCCCTGCTGCACATCTGCAGATAACTGGGGTGGCTGTGGTCAGCCCTCCTCATATTTTCCATGCCATCAGACAGAAATGAATTGCTGTGGTTCTGGGGCATGAATTAAACCCAGGAGTCTCTTGGCTCTGCATTCATGACCTTCCCCACGTCAGGAAAGAAGAGCACAATGCTCATAAAAATATCAGAGACAGCTCTGGATTGTTGTCTGGCTATGTGGAGTTCTATGCTGTCAATTCAGGAGGATCTATTCCTGCTCCCCCACAAGCCAAGCTGCTTTCCACGCTCCCCATCTGGGCTGGGTGAAGGAACTGGAGGGGAACTCAGAGCTCCTTCACCCCCTCACACCCCACAGCCTGCTGATGTGGCCCCATGGAGGATCCTCCTGGCCCTTGGTGCTGGAATTGTGCTCACCTTGGACAGGAGGGAGGCTCCCATGTCCCCGTCCCTCTTCTCCATGGCGAGGGCCATGAGCTGCTGGCGCTCCAGGGCGATGTGCATGGCCGTGTCCCCATCCTCGTCCTCAGCATTGACATCACTGCCCTGGCTCACCAGCAGCTGCACCATCCCCACGTGGCCCTGGATCACTGCCAGGTGCAGGGGGCTCTGGTTCCGGCTGTTCTTCACGTTGACGTCGCAGCGACCCTGGAAAAGCAGGAATTGCATCCCAGGGAGCTGTGGCTGCTGAGCTGGGCTGGAGAACTGGGAGGGCCTGGGAGCTCCCAAATCCCAATTTATCCTCACTGAACATTCCAGTTCCAACCCACTTTGTTATCAGCCAACACACCTTCTCTCCCCCTGCCACCGCCACAAGAAAATCTCCCCAGGAATGCCAACGTGTCCCCCTGCTTTTTGCAGGGTTCCATGGTTGTCATTTTGTAGTAGAAGTTCCCATGCATTTTCTATAAACACAGTCCTTGTTTTCCTAACTGGCCAAGATTCTTTTGAACTTTTAGATTGTTTTTCATTCCTTTCCCCTGGGGTGGAGAAAGATGATTGACCATGTCTTTATCCTGTGAACTTATAGAGGTGGTAACCTCTTTGACCAATCCATGATTGTCTTAAGAAAGAGATATAATGAGAGAATAAAGAAGGGCAGGCCCCTTTTGGGTGGTCCTGCCTGGTGATTCAAAATGCTGCTCTGAAACCTGAGTGTTTCTTTTGTAGCCAGCAGTGCAACACCAACCCCTGTTTTTCATCCTGGCAAACAATGCCAGCTCTTCAAAGGGACAGGGACACTCCTGTGGGCCCCAGAGTTAACTCAGGAGGAAATGTGGGGCTTGGGAGTTTCTTGCTGTAGGTTTTGAGTTATTTCTTACCTCTTTGATGAGAATTTCAGCCACCTCCATGTGGTTGTTGAGAGCAGCCAGGTGCAGGGCAGTGAATCCATCTTCCTTCTTGGAGTCCACCAGCTGCCGAGCCCGGGCCAGGATCTTCTTTATGGCCCTGCAGAGTTGGAGAGGTTATCAGAGATGGAAGAATTCATTTCTGCCTCTCCTGCTCAGGAGTTACGAGTGTTCATGTTTCACCAGGTGGTGCTGACACCAGCAGGGAAGAGCAGTGACTCAAACTCACAAATTGAATTACAAGAATAAAGCAAAAGCCCTCAGTTATCATTTAATAAAGTAAGGAAAAGTCACACTGCTTTGGAAATAATGAGCTGATCCATCCTTGGAAGTGTTCCAGAGGCTCTCAGTCCTTACTGAGACCTTCTCCTGTCCTTCCAAGTGTGAACCCAACATCTGAGACTGCCCAGAAACAGAGATTTCCCAGCCTAGGGCAGCATGAGAAAGATGGGATGGGGAAAGCAGACAGAAGTTTCCTGTGAAGGCCTGAAGGACACCAAGAGCCCCAAACCCAAGAAATGTGTAACCAACCCCCCCCACTCCTGCCACCTTCTCAGACAGCCAGCACAAATTAACCTCTGCAAAAGGCATAAAAGTGAAAGAGAAAGGTCACTTACAGCTTGTTGCCTTTCAGGGCAGAATAGTGGAGCAGGTTGAAGCCTTGACAGTTCTGGACAGTGAAATCTATGTTGGGAACTTCAGTGAGGATCTCAATCACCACTTTGTAGTCCAGGGTGATGGCATAATGCAGGGGGGTGTCTCCCTGGGCATCCTACACATGGAGAGTGAAGCAAACACAGGTTACCAACCCCAGGAACTCCAAGGAAAGCCCCTGTGAGCTGCTGGAACTCCTGCCCAGCTCTGAGGGACTGACCCAGCACAGAACAGCCCCACCAGCACACAAGGAGAACCTAAAAATGGGCTGGGTCCAAGTCACCATCACTGCCCGCTTTAAAAATCTTAAAAATCCTTATTGCTGGGAACAGGAGTGTGGCCACAACACACAGGAACAGCAGCTCAGCTCTCCCTGAAGCCTGAATCCAGCAGGGAATGCTGATGTGGTGAAGAAGGGGCAGACCCAAACCTGGAATTTCAGGCTACTGAAATTCAGGAATATTTCCCAGAGCATTTTCAGAGAACAACTTTCAAATTCTACAAAGCCACAAACGGTGTGGGACATAAAGAAGAACCTCCCCACCTCAAAAAAACCCCCTCAAAAACCTTCCTGCCCCAAATCCCTGCAATCCCAAACTTACTGGGAGGTTGACATCACAGTTGAGCTCGCAGAGGGCCCTCACCACCTCTGTGAAGCCCTGGCTGACAGCCACGTACAGGGCTGTGCACTTGGCATTGTTGAGCAGGTCTGCACTGGCCCCTTTGGCCAGCAGCACACGGGCAACCTCAGCCTGGTTCCTGGTTCAAAAGCAAGGAGAAACCCAGATCAGAGTCAATCCTGTGCACAAATTAAATTCTGCCTTCTTGCAAAGCAACAGAACTCAGGTTTTGTATCCTCTCAGCCTCACCCCACTTCCTCTCAGTGTTAAATAAACCCTACAAGCAACAAAACCTTTCTCATTTGTGCTCTCTGCTCTAAATCAACAGGAATTCCCAGTCTTAGTGATGAATTCTTCCCTGGTAACTGATGATACAATTCAAAATCTCATCTTGCTCTGGAAAACACACAGAGAAACCAACCAAACTAACTGATCTCAATCCACCAAACCAGCTCCCACATCCCCTGGAGAAAAATTTCATCACTAAAATCTCATTATCAATTTTTTTTTTCTGATTCCCCCTGAAAACTCCTAGCATGGAAACTGAACTGGCTGTGCAGGATAAGAAAAAGTGGTCAATAAAAGCAGCTTTTACAGGATAAAACTGGCTCAGATTTGTAATTTTTGAGAGCAGCCTTTGCACAGTACTTTTGTTTTGTTGTCCCAGGAAATTTTTTTGCGGAATTTTTTTGCTTTTTCCAAAGGGATTCCCATCAGCATGGACTTCTAGGAAATAATGAAAATCATCTTGTGCTAAGAAATCCTGCGCTGGACAGAAATCCTTCTAGAAAGAAGGATGCTGCTGGAGGAGAAGAAACGCTCCCGTGAGCTGAAGCTCCAAGGCCAATTCCCAACACAAAAAAACCAGAGAACAGTTTCAGGAGGCACACATCCTTCACACAGGGGGTGTCCCTTTGGATCCAGGGTGGGAGTTTTCCAGCAGGGATGGCAGGAGGGGAGCTGTCCTACCCGAAGGCCGCGTAGTGCAGCGCCGTGTCCCCCTCGTCGTCGCGCAGGTCGAGGCTGGCGTGTGCCTGCAGCAGCGTCCTCACCACCTCCAGGTGCCCCTGGTAAGAGGCAATCTGCAGGGCAGTCCTGCCCTGGTTCTTGGCATCGACCTTTGGCAAGGGCAGACACACACAGAGTTAGGGATGGCCTCGTGCTGTGCCCGGAGCAGGGGGAGATGGCACAGAAACCCCCCGGGGTCCGCGCCCTGCCGGCTCCTCTCCCGGCTGACCTTGTCCCAGCACGTGTTGGAAAGGGAAGGGGACAGCAAGGTTAGTCAGGAGGGGAGAAGTGAGAGAACAGAGCTGGAAGCCAGGGCTGTGATTGCAGAGCCCTGCTGCCAAATTGCTCTGTGCCTGCGAGAACAACACTCCTTGATATCTCTGCCAACAATTCCCTTCCCCAGAGGAAAATGTGTGAGGAAATCAAATCAGCTTTGTGTGAGGCTCTGGAGGTGCCAAGTCCCCGCTGTGCTGAGCTGCTGCAGGTACTTCAGTGGGTGCAGTGGCTGCAGGGGAGAGCTCAGGGCTCAAGTGCTGCAGTGAGAGCTTTGGAGGATTAAAGGCACTGAAGAACAAGAGGGGGGAAAAAGGCAAAGTAGCTACTGAAAGCAGTGGGAGGCTAAAGAGAGGAGAAGGAGGCACAAAACCTCAGCACACTGGCAAGGAGAAAAAGTCAATAATCAAGGTTTTTCTCCCTGCAGCTGATTTTATGCAGCAGTCAGAGAGCAGGAGAGGCAGCACTTCCCTGGACAGGCTCAAAACAATGGGAGAGTCCTTTGGGCAAAGAGGAAATAGAGGTCACTGCTGCTCTTCCACTTACACAAGGCAGACAGTGCTGATAAGCTGGAAAAACCCTGCCAAGCAATTCCAAGTGAGCCTCAAATCCAGCCTGATCTCTCTATAAGATTCTAACAGAAACAGCTAATTTATTAATATCAATATTAGAGTAGAAATAGAAGCCTAATAAAAATAACTGATCATATAATGGGTTCCTTACTCTTGGGACTTCCCTGTTTGGGATCAGTTTGGGAATTACAGGTATTTGTGTCTCCTTCCCAAACCCAGAAGCTCCATTAAGTTTATAAATAAAGAATTACAATAAATACCAGACAAATAATCACTAAAATCAGCCTCTCAGGGGTTCCTTCAGAGCTGATCCTGGGTCACAGCCCCAGCTGCTCCTGCCAGCCCCAACAAAACCTCTTTTTGTTCCCCATGGTTTCCAAGGCCACACTGCTGAAAGACTTTGGTGGTTCTTTTCTCCCCCTGTTCCTGAACCCTGAGCCCCTCCCTGAAGGAGGTTTCAGGAGATGTGATCCTGACAGTTTGGCACTCTGCAAGCACAGAAATCATCCAGCAGCAAGCCCAGCCCAGTTCCCTGCTCCAGTCAGACATGAGATAAGACACTGCACAGATCTGGGCAAGCTTTTCTCCCTCCTGATTCCAACAATGTGATTTTACAAGGTCCTCTAAGGACAGGCACAGCCAGACACAACCCTGGCTCTCTTTTCCAGCAGATCCTCTGATATCTCCTGTTTTCCTATAGATAAACCCCTCTCCCCCTCATTCTACAGCTGCAGTGGCCACAGGAAATCTGGGAAAAGCCAGCTTGGGAAAGGTGCTGGAAGGACTTTTAATGCCACAAACTGGAGGCATAAAATCTGCACATTTAACTTGTGAATTTAACCCTAAATTGCAGCAAAATAATATTCCAGCTGTTAGGAGCCTGAAAAACCTCTTATTTTTCTCACATCCTTTTCGCTGCTTGACAACAACATTTTATGGCAGTGTTTTAAAGAGCAGAAACAAAGGAGAAAGAACCATTTTTGTCTTCCAAACTTGCCTTGTCTGGGTATTTCTGCAGGAGCTCCCGGACTTTGGCGGCGTTGTTGAGGGCAGCACAAATGACCAGGCACCCTGCGTGCTCCGACTCTGTCCTCTGTGACAGCAGCTTCTCCAGGACACTCACCAAAGTACCTGAGAAAGGGACACAAATGGACCTGCCACCACCCATCTCTCACTGTTTGAGGGGACAAAAGTGGCACAGCTCCCCAAGGAGAGCAAAGCGAAAAATGTTGCAAGTTCTGCCTCAAGTCTGACTTGAGCAAACAGTTCAAGATCCATCCACATCAGGAAAACAAAAAAATCTGGCAAGTCTGAGCTGTCTCCCACATGATGCTGACACCCAGAGGAAATCAGGATGGTCAGGCCACAAAAAAAATTTATGAACAGATGTGCAAAGCACCAAAAACAACCCCAACTACGCACCATGTGATCCCAAACTCGATTTCAGGGCGGATGAAGCAAAACAATTGTTGATTTCACAACAGCTCCACTCCACGCAAGGACCTGGGAATATTTCCCAAGCCTTCAAGAGTCTGTCCTTGTACAGGAAACAGGATGGGACAGGGAACTGAGACAGAACAAGGATGAGGCAAATACTGAACCTAGGGCACAGCTGTGGTTAGCAATTCTGAGTCCTAAATTCTGTCATTTTCCTGTTAATCCCAGCACTTCCAACTCTTAAACTCTGTATTTTCCTGTCAAGGCCAGCTTTGTTTGCTCAGTAAGGCATAGCAAAGTTTTATTCCGTATTTTACTGTTAAGACTAGCATTTCCAAGTCCTAAATTCTGCATTTTCCCATTAATCCCTGCACTTCCCAGTCTTAAATCCTGTAATTTCCTGTCAAGGACATGTTTGCTTGCCCAGTAAGGCAGAGCCAGGCTTTATTCTGTGTTTTCCCATTAATCCCAGCATTTCCAAGTCCTAAATTCCTCTGAGTCCTAAATTCTGTATTTTCCTATTAATCCCAGCATTTCCAAGTCCTAAATTCTGCATTTTCCTATTAATCCCAGCATTTCCAAGACCTAAATTCCTGTGAGTCCTAAATTCTGTATTTTCCTGTGAATACCAGCATTTCCCAATCCTAAATTCTGCATTTTCCCATTAACCCCAGCATTTCCAAGCCCTAAACCCTGCATTTTCCTACGGCCCATCCTGGTTTGCCCAGTAAGGCACAGCTGCATTTTAGTTCCCCATCCAGGGAAGAACATCTGGATTTTCCCACTCTCCAAAGAGCTGGACCAAAGAGCTGCCAGCCCCTGGGGGATCAGGTTTGTCCCTCACTTTTGGACTCCTTGGCACTCTCTGTGGTCATCAGGTTGGCCTCCTCCTCCCTCTGGTAGGCTGTCAGGCAGGCAGGGTTGAAGGTCCAGGACTGTCCCCCCACTGACACTCGCAGATCTCCATCCCCATAGACCTTGATCACCTTCCCAATGTGCCCCAGGGTCTGCAAGGAAAAAAACAGGATATTTTTTTTTCCCCCCCCAAAGCTGCAGTTCCCAGACTCAAAGCTGGGGTTATTTTGGGTTGGTTTTTGTTTTTTTTTTTGTAAAGCTGCAGTTCCTGCTGTGTGAAAAGAAGCACTGGACAAGTGACACACTCGCAGACAGCTCCCACTTCGAGGACACCAGAGGGTTCTCACCAGTTTTTCTTCTCACTGGTTTGGCACGGATGGGTTTTCCCAGACATGGAAATGGAAATAAAAATGGAGGGAGGTGCTGATAAAAACTGATCAAGTTGGGATTAGGGATGGTTTCCTCTGGGCTTTAACTGCTCCTGGAGGACACCTGCATCCCACTTTTTAGCCACACTGGGCTGATTTTCCACTTCCCTGCCTCATTCCAGAGGATCAGGGAGGGTGTGAGAGGACTTTGGTGATGGAAACCTCTCACGAGAGGTGGTGGCAGCCAAATCCTTTTTGTCAGATTCCCCCTCACCCCGTTTGGGTGCCGTGGGCACGACGGTGTCACCGAGAGCCACCAGCACCAGGGGCTGGGCAGGGATTTCCCAGCAGCAATTCTGGGGGGATACAAGCCCAGGTGTAATGCTGAGGGCTTGGGGAAGCTCAGCAGGTTACTGGACTGTCCTGGAACTGGAACTGGCGCGCACTCACAGGTGCCATCTCATCTGTCCACTCCCCATGACCAGGTTGGAACCGCTTCACTGTTTCCATATCATCTATCACCCGGACCACATCACCAACCCAAAAGGTGTTGAGCTACAAGAAAAAGAAAGTCATGAGCTTTTGGGGGATGAAGCCACACAAACACAGAAAGACAACAAATTAACAGTGATCAGCCCCCCCGCCCCACTCCCAAAATCCCAACAAACAAGACACCCATTGAGTCAAGAAACAGCATTGCAAAACATAAATGCAACTACCAAGAAAGCTGTAAAATAAACAGAGTCTAATTCTCTTTTAAGCCAAGTGCAAATTTAAGTAGGGAAATAATTTGGAACAGGCAGTTTTCCTAAGTTCTTTTCCTCCAAATCGTTTGTAATTAATACCAGATAAAGCACGGAAGTTTTCTTGGTCCATCTCCTCGCTACACCTGGCTTGGCACTGGAGATTTTAATTCACTCTAATAAGGAAGTTAAATCTGTTTGTTATTTAAAACAGCAAAGGGAAGCCAGGGTTTATCTGTGCTGGTAATTTGCCAGATGCTCCCTCTGCTCACCGAGCTTAGGAAGGGAGCAGTGTCAAAACAGACTTTTCAGAGCAGACTGATTTTGTGCAAAACAGTCTGACACTGCATTTTCCACTGCTATTGGGAGTTTTTAGCATTGTGACCTTGCTCAGGTCAGAATTTTGTGGTCTTCCAGCAGCTTCTTCTATATCTAATTAGCTCCATTTCTAATCATCCACATTTCAAAGTCCTCAAACCTCTGGGGAAGGCCAGAGCTGTGAGCTTTAGAAACGCAGCCACAGAATCAGAAGGGCTGGATTAAAGACTCAGAAGAAATCAGAGAGAAGAGAGACAAAGAGGCTAAAAAGGAACAACATGGAGCCACAAAACAAGGCAGAACAAAAAGAATCAAAGGGAACTTATGTGGGGAAAAGGTTCATCACAAGGGAAAGGCAGCTGCAGAAGGATGAGGGACTGGAAGCTGAAATTAAGAAATGGAGTTTACCTTAAAAAGTAAAAGTTCATAGAACAGGACAACTGTGCTGGGAAGAGCAGGGAGCTCCCTCAGCACCTCTGGGGACACCCTGAGCCCCAAGCCAGCAGGTTCAGTGGTTTCCTGCAGCATTCCCAGGGCAGGCTCAGCACTTACCTTGGTCAGGGCTCCAGGATGGAAAGTCCAGCGGGTCTCGCTGTTGAACTGGACCCGCACGTCCCCTCTGTCCGTGATCCTGTGCACGGTCCCTGTCTGCCCAATGAACTTGGGACAAAAATAAAGGAAAGGAAAAGCCCTTAAATAAATCAGGTTGGTTAATGGTGTGGAAAGAAGGTACCCAAGGTATGGATGGCTGAATCACCCAGCATCTCCCATCCACACGGCTCCCAAAGCTGCTCTACATGAGATGCAAACATTGTTTTTCTATAAAAAGAGGGGAAAGGCTCCTCTAAAAGCTCCTCTGAAGGAGCAGCACCTTGGGGGAGGAGGGGGAGAGGAATACAAAGTGCAGAAATGCTTGAAAATGCAGCACAAATTGTCCTCTTTCCAAATGGCAGAGGTGGGCAGGGATTCCATGTTGTTCTGCATTATAAAATACCAGCAAGGCACACTCTGAGAGGGGAAAAAGGGGCAAGGTACAGAAAATAAAATAGAATTGTGTGGTGTAGGTTCCAGATCTGCTGCTCTAGCAGGTCCTGAGCAGCACATGGTTTATAAAGAGGTAAAAAATGCCAATTTCTGAGGTGACAGGAGGTTCCTGTGTCCCTGTTTAACATCCCTCTCTACCCCTGCATTCCCCAACAACAGGAATTTGGGAGCACAGAGGTTTAACAACCAACAACAGACACAGCAACACCCAAAATCTTCAGCTTTGGGAGGGTATTCCTTAGCTGGAATAAAAAACTCATGGCTCCACTGGCAGCTTAGTTAAAGTTCATCAGGAGATGCCAAATCTCTGCCTGCCAGGCTGAAAAAAACCCTAAAAAATAAAAAGGCTGACGCTCAGTTAAGAGATTTCCACATTGAAACTGAAATTTGTAAATCACAAAATGACAAAGTTTGTAATTTTGACATTTTAAAGCTTGGTTTCAAAAACTCTGCTCACCTACAGGGCAGGTTGGGCCAGGATAGAGATTTAACTTATCTTTTATAGCTTTATAGCATTTATTCATGCTATTTACAGTAATAGGTGCTATTTCTATCTTTATTTCCTCCTCTCTCTGAGGTTTTTTAAGACAACAGGTGACAGCATTCTGATGGCTCTTCAATTTAAAGGCAAGACCAAGCTCCAAAAATATCACATGGGCTGAGAAATTTTAGCCCTGGCCAGAACAGAGCCCAGGGTTGACAACACACATAACTTTCATTACCAGTAATGCACAGCACAAAAGAAGCCAAAAAAGGAATGGAGCCAGAACTCCAAAGAAAAGATCTGTGGCTCATTTAAAAACAAACAAACCAGCCATTATTATATTTTTGGGTGGTTTTTTTTGTTTGCTTCCAAGACTTTTGCAGGGATCCACAAGGCCACTCTCATCCAACAGTGCCTAAAAATAACTCCGACTCCAGCATCCTATCACTAAAAAAAAATAATCTGTATTTGTGATTCAGTCAACTTTAAGGTCACACAGAGATGTTCTGGTAACTTGCTGAGCAGTGCAGAGAATGAGGGAGAGGCTGGAATTGCAGCCAGAGGAATATTCAGGGATGTACCTCAGCCATTTTGGGGTTCCAGCCTCCGTGGCCCTCCTGCATCTCACGCAGGATGTCGATGTCCAGCAGGCACTTGACCTTGTCCCCGTGCTGGAAGGGATGTCTGTCTGTGCTCTCCTTCCTCTGCAGCTCGGCTGGTTTCCCTGGGGACAGCAAGGACAGCACCCACGGGCATGCAGGGTGCAGCCACACACCCTGGGTGCCTCTCTGGCTTTGTTAAAAGGGCTGAAAATTAACATTAATTGGGGCAGAATGGTGCAAACCTCTCTTTATACCCAATAAACTCTATAGGGCAGCAGAGAAATCAGCAGGATTTAACTCTAGCTGGACATTAATGTGAATTAAACATTAGCAGCTCTAATAAGACCTATTTTGTCCCTCTGCAGTGCAGGGAATGCCTCTCAGGCTGTGGCAGACACCAGGAGCTGTTCTTAGCAATCCTCTCACCCACAACTGTTCAGACACACCCACACAGCACCCAAAATTAGTCCTCCCCTCCACAGGCAGGCACAGAACTCACTCTGAGGACTGCCTTACCCTCCTACTCTTCCCATGCAGCCAAACCCCTGGAATTAGCTCCTCATCCAAGCCTTCCCTCCCCTTATGCTCTGGCCAAGCTGCTCAGAGAGAGAAAAGTCTGAGAAAGACTGATCAAAATCTGCCTGAAAAGTTTCACCTGATAAAAACCCTGATTGTGCTGCTGCAAACACAAAACCAGACCCCTCTGTTTACCTCAGGGGAGGCAAAGATGATCCCTGCACCTCATTAAAAAAAACAACAACCCCACAACTAAATTACACCTGGGTAAAAAAAAGGTTCAAGTTCAAGTTTCCTTGAACTTTAGAGGAAAAGGTGGATTGCAGCAAGTTGCCAATACAGACTTCACCTTTTCCTACAATTTTTTCTAATTTTTGGCTGTTCCATTCTCCAAAGTCTCCCTTTGGTCACAAAGTCACCCTTTCCCCCCTTGAACACACTTTTGGCTCCACCAGCAGAGTGTTTGCTCTCTAAAAGCCCAGTGAACAACAGCTTGCCTGAAGAATGAAAAGCTTTGGATTGACAAATGTGACCAAAAAAGTGAGAGAAGTTGGATTCTCTGTAACAGAGTGGGAATTTCCTGCATTTCCAGCAGAAGTTGTGCTCCTTGGGATACAACTGTGGGCACCTGATGGTTTCACCACTGAAAGGCCAAACTATTTCATCAGCCACTCTGAGATCAAGCAGTGTGTTCACACACAACCAAATTCTCTCAAATGATGCTCATTATGTGGCAACTTTAGAAAATCAGGAGGTGATTTTATGTCTCCCAAACAAACTGGGTTCGGCTCCAACGGCCGTGTAAATCCCAACTTCTCAGCAAAGACTTCTCTCCACCCACCTAATTTTGGGAGATGCTCCTTGTAGTAGAAGCCCCCAGAAGCCTCTACAGTACATTTGAGGTCCACTTTTCCCTTGTGGCCCACCCTGTAGACGTTGGTGGTTCCATCAGCCCAGGTGACGCTGGCGACGCTCCGGCCGGTCTCCACGTCCCAGCCGCGGATATCGACCACGCGGCCGGTCTTACCCTCACCCCCTGGGGGGAAAAGAAGGGAAAATCAGCAAAACTGGATCATGAGACAACTCATTCTGAGCAGTTAGGAGGGAATCTCTGCGTTAAATTTGTTGGAACCCAGCGAGCCATTCGTTTTGGAAGGATTCTGTGGAGAATTCCTGGTGTGCAGGAGCGTGGCCGAGTTAGGGAACACACACGTGGTGTCATGGCACCACACTGTGGCAAGAACAAAACCTCAGCAGTGCTGTAAAACCCACCCAGGATCTTTAAATGTCTCCCCAGCACCATCCAGGTGGAGGAACATCAGATAAACTTTGTTTTCTTCTCTGGATGATGTGTGGAGGTGAATGTGGCTGGGCACTGGGACGTGAGGGCAGGCAGGGTTTGCAGACTCCCAGCCCCACAGTCACTCTGTGTGCGCTTGGGCAAATCCCAGCACTACCCCAGGACTTCCCCAAATGGAGACAGCAACATCTGTCTCACTGAGGAACTTCTGATTGTCTGCAAAGTCATGAAATTGAACAGCCCGAAGGAGCTGAATTACTCACCATCAGCACATTTAAATGCAAACACTGGGTGTTGGTGTCAGTCCTACCCATGACAAGGCCACGGCTGTGGGTGGGTGTCGCCCTGCTCTTTTCAGGGTTCCATGTTTGTCATTTTGTAGTAGAAGTTCCCATGCATTTTCTATAAACACAGTCCTTGTTTTCCTAACTGGCCAAGATTGTTTTAAACTTGTAAATTGTTTTTCATTCCTTTCCTCTGGAGCAGAGAATGATTGACCATGTCTTTATCCTGTGAACTTATAGAGGTGGTAACCTCTTTGACCAATCCATGATTGTCTTAAGAAACAGATATAAATGAGAGAATAAAAAAGGGCAGGGCCCTTTTGGGTGGTCCTGCCTGGTGATTCAACTGCTGCTCTGGAACCTGTGTGTTCCTTCTGTTGCCAACACTGCAATAGGTGGGGGCAGCTCCACCACAAGCAGAGCCCATGGGAGACCAGCTGAGGGCTGGATTTAGGGTTCCTCTCCCTGCTCCTGCTCAGGGAGCTGCTGGCAGGTCAGCAGCACCGTAAGCAACACCAGTCTCAGACATGTAAATGCTGCTGTGAGCTCAGCAGGATGGATAAGCTGCATGGAGCATAAGCTGCTTTGGCTCTGCAAGGATCCACGCCCTCCAGTGAACCCAGAGCTGCAATAAATGGCAGAGTCAACTCTGGAAACCTTTGAACTTCTGACTTAATTCTTAAGGGGCAAAAGGAGCTGTAAACATCACAGTGAGAGTGCAGGGCTCGGGGATAAACGGGCAGGGAGGCTCCCTCAGCCCTGCAGCACCACACAGGAACTGCTATCAGTGAAATGGGGACAGCAATTACACCCTAAAAGCAGCTTTTAAAAGGCATCCTTTGCCCCACTGCATTTTCAGCCTGAAGGTTTCAATTCCTACAGAAAGCAGGAATCACAGAGTCCTTCATTAGAGCACCATGTGAAATCCTCCTTACAGAGAATTTCTCCTCACTGTTCTTAAAAAAGTATCCAAATAAGGACATTCCACAGAACTCCAAAAGCAAATGGATACTGCACACAAAGACAAACCTTCCACTATCAATTACAGCTTTTTCAAGAAAAGAAAGGGTCTTTATTTTCTTGTAACATGGTGTGCATTTACAAATCTACACAAGAACTTCTAGGATGGCTCCCAGAGGTTTTCACATCTATGAAAAGAGGAGCAGCAAAACTTCCTCCCCACACCCTGAATGAATGCACACAGTTTATGTCAGATATGTGACAAATAACACAAGAACACAAGGAATATTTAACGCTCTGAAGAACAGGAACCTGCATCACCTGAACAGCTCCCCTTAGAAACTGCTGCTCAGCACGTGGATTTTCAACCAGCAATTTGCAAATATAAAAGAATATATATATATATATGTATTAAAAGGAATCCAATGGTGTTCTAGAGGACATCCCAAAAGCAGCTTACCATCCTGGTTACCCCACTCCCAGTCAGGCCCACGGACCACCTTAGCCCCCTGGAAAGTCCCTTTTAATGTGATGCGAGTCAGATTCTGTCGAGGGCTCACCAGGACCCTGGAAAAACAGAATAAGAGAAAACAAATAAATTTGTTGTTGTTACAGACATTGACAAAGCAGCTCTGTCCCAGCTGAGGGCTGTCACATGGGGACCATCCTTCACTTCAGGGTAATGGACATTACTGGGGTGAGCACAGAGACATTAATGGAACTCAGCACGTTTTATAAACCCAAAATCAGAGCAGAGCAGACCAGCAGTGCTGTGGCTGGAGCACCCCCAGGCTGTCCCAGCCCTCCCCACCTGCCCTGCACCCCACACCACTCCAGCTGCAGGGAAAAGGAAAAAGGTACCTACGTGATAGTGAACAGGGGGTCTGATGTCCTGTTAAAGCAGCTCCCAATTCCCATAATGGCTCAGCAGCCTCTCTGCTGCCTCTGTGTGTGCTGTCCCCAGGCAGCCACAAAGCCTTCTCATGTGTCACCAAGCCACCAAAACCCACAGGGAGCTGCGTGGCCGCTCACCCAGGGTACACCCCAGGACAAATCCCCTTTTCTAGGTGACTGCACAAGTGCCCCAATCCATGCCCCTGGAGCCAGACAGGCTCTTGGCAGCTCCCAGCCCAGACAGAGCAACCCAAGTTCAGCAGCTGCTCCACAGGGCAAGGGGAGGGGAAGCTTCCTGGGGGTAGGGCTGACCTCAGAGCACTGCATTTATTTTCCATCTAATACCTCCAGAGGGAAGGTGGAGACTGAGGAGGATAAAAAGCTTATGCTTGAACTTACTGTTTACTTATCCACCAAGTGCTTAAGTCTTTCACCTTTCTTAACCTGTTGCCAGATCTCCCACCTGTGGTTTACAACCCCATGTGGCTAAAAAAGAGGGAGAGATCATTTATGCCTTGCTCTTATAATCACTGAATGTTCAATAATTACCCAGGCTGGAGCTCAACAGGAGGAAGATGAAGGCCCTTTCTTTGGAGGGCTGAGATTTTGTCTGCTTTAAGCACCATCAAGGCTGGATATTGTTATGAAAGAAGATAATGACAGTGGAGGGAAAAGCTCAGCTAAAAAGAGCCACTGCTCAGCATTCATTTTATTGCACTGTGGCAGGCAGGACAGACTGGCTCCAAAAACCAGCATGGATTTGGGTGCAGCCTCTGAAACAGCATTTTGTTCAATGTTTTTCTAATAATTTATCAAAGATGTCTGAGCCAAGCCCTGAGACAAAGTGATAAAAACATAATTCTCTCCTCCAAACCCTTCTTTTACAAAGATTCTTAGTGATAGTAAAATAAAGCACCGAGCTAAGCTTAAGATGTTTAAATAGCAAAATATCCACCATTCATTCTATTCTTAGCATGAGCTCCCTTTTTGGATTATCATGTAACAGTAGCCATTCCCCAGCTCAACACTCTCACATTAACCTGCCACTTCCTCTGAAATTTGTGGTTGGGGACCAAAAAAAAGCAGGGAAATGTAAGAAACTCCATCTCCTGTCCTGCTGAAATGCTGGGGGCCCCCACCAGAACTGCCTTCCTTTGCAAAATCCTGACCCTGCACCCCCAAAGAGTGATGCAAGCACCAGATGTCCTCAGCCAACGATTATTATCAAGGTTTTAATCTAATTCAAGGTTTTGCTCCAAATACTGGATAACAACCAAAGTTACCCGGTGCGATGCAGAAATAGCCCCGGGATAAATTTAATCCCTGTGATGCTGCCTTTAATAACAACATTAATTATGACAGCACGAGTCTGCAGCCATTCCTGCCCTACAAATGCCAAGGATATTAAATTGCTGCAGGGCCCAGAAAGCACTTGGGAGAATGCACTGCACAGAATGGAGTTCTGGCTCTCTCCAGCAGGCTGGGAACCACTCCCTGGGCATGTTCTGCCTGTGCTCAAGTTTCTCTGAGGGGCTTCTTTGGCTTCTGACAGCCCTGAGAACTCTGGAACAGCAGCATCAGCCCTGCTTTAGGGAGAGGGGTGGGAGACACAAATCAACTGATCTGGAGAAATTGAAACAAAAACGGCTTTTAATTTGCAGCAGCAAGTCCCAGCCCCTTCACACCAGGTGTGGTTGATGTGTTCTGTGAGATTTTTCTGCTGCAGAAAGTTCTTGTCTAAAGAAATCAACCTGAAGGGGACTGGGAAGCAGAAGGGACCTGTAAGGTGGCAGGCCATAAATATCACATTCATCCCTTCAGAAAGGCACAGCTCTAAAGCAGATTTGCAGCTCGTGAGAGACACAAACCCAACATCCCTGCCAGGACACACAAAGATCCACCTCAGGAAAAGCCAACAGGAAGATCCTGCAGGAACTCCAGGTAAAACTGACCTCAGTGCAAGAAATCCCAGGTTTTCTAATCCCCCCAGCAAAGCTTTTCCTGAAGCACTTCCAGCAAAGGATAAAGGGAGGCAGCTCTGACAGATGGCTGCTGGCTGCTCAAGCAGGAACCAGACTAAGACAAGGACAGGGATCAGGATCACAGAAACCTATTTCAGGAACTGTCTTTACCCAGATTTTTTTCCTTTTCAATCCTCTCCTTCCCTGACAAGGCCCAGTTCCTCAGAAAATCATTATAACAGATAGAATTTTTTTTTAATAAGTAAAAACTGGTTTTTTGGTAACCCCCAAAGTAACTGGGATCAAATCCTGTTCTGGAAAGCCACAGCAGGGAAGGTTTCAGACCAAGGCTACTGAACAGGAACCAAAAAGGTTCCTGCAGAGAGTTTTTCACAGCTGTGCTCTCAGAGATGTTCATACAGAGCATTTAAAGGCAGAATATTGCCCTGAAAAGATGCAGAAACACCACTGAACACACAGAGTGGAAATGTCTTGTTATAATGTCCAAATATCATATTAGCTCAAAACCCAGCCTAAAGCTGGTTTAGTGAAGGTTTCTCTTGCTTGCAGTTTTGATAATGTAATTCCAGAAAAGATAGAGATAAAATATGTCATTGAAACAGAATCCCTGTTCTACAAATCAAACAGAATAATCCAAATTACACAAGGGAAGCCCCAGTTTGGCACTACACCCCAGTGTTCAAGTTTGGGGCTTTTTAAGGAGGCACAGGAAATTCATCTGGCAAATCATGGTTGGTTTTTTCCTGAAGGAAAATTATACCATTTCATTAACAGGAAAAAAAAAGACAAATTCATATTAACAAATTCATTTGATTCCAAATATTCCTCATCCAAATTTCTCAGCTTCAAGCGCCAGTGCATAAATAACCCCTGTTGAGGAGGTTACTGTGTAAATAAAGCTGCATCCCTTTATTGCCCAGTAATCAAACACCCAGCAGTTGTCACCGAGCTGCTGGATTAGCTCAGCTCTCAGCAGAAGCAGCCACAGATGGGAGATGGATTATTGGAGCTGCCTGGAATGGTCTGCACTGCACAGACCTAAATCAGAGCACGCACTTGCTCCTGGATCTGATTTCCAAACCCAGCTGGTAACTCCACCAGACTGAGCTGGTTTAAGAACTACAGATGAAAATAACTGCAATCTCTGTTTTGACTACAGGATAAAACACAATGGGAGAAAATATTTGTATTTCTTATGCTTGATTACACAAAACATTTCCCTGTGCAGCTCACTGGCTCCTCCAGCTCCATTGTTGGCCAGGAAAAAAAAAACAAAGCAGGACTTGTGAAAAACTACTGAGGTTGTGATTTATTGGTGAGTGAAGGCTAGACAATAAAATAGAATAAAATGCATCACATCTGAAATTCAGCTCAGCCCCAGCCCTGAGCAGGTGATCCAAGCAAAATGTTGGTGCTGCATGGGAATATAACAACACCAACAGTTTGTGTGGGATTATCTCAGGCTTGATTATTTGCAGAACTCACCAGAGTGTGCCTGACTTTTCCAGCCCCAATATAAACTTGAGCTTTGCTTTGCTGCCCTGCTCACAGACACTAATTTATCTTCCAATTACTAAGCACATATTCAGCAAATGGATACAACAACTCTGAAAAAAGCTCCTCAGTAAAACTGAGCTCTTCCATCCTTTTTAAGCCAAGGATGAGAGACTCTCCCACAACAGCCATAAAATTCAAATCAAACAAGACCAATAAAAAAAAACAAATTAGGAGGTCAGGAAGAGATTACCTCAAATAGCAAAATTAAAAATAAAAAAATCAGCAATTCCTGTCAGCTAAAGTTCAAACTGAGGTCATTTTAAGAGCTGAAATAGCCTTCAGGTAAAGGCGTCTTCAAAGCCTCTTTAGAAAACTGATTGGGAACCCTCTGCAGAGTCTGGCTGGGGTTAAACCCTCCTAAATCCTGGGATTAGTGACCTGCTACAAACAGGGATGGTTCAGGTGGCCAGACGTGGCTCTGGCAGCAGCAGCAGGAATTTGTGAAGAACCAAAGGATTCCCTGGCACAGAAAGGAGGTGGGAGAACCCTGGACCCTAAAGGAGACTCAGCAACAAAACCCAAATCCACACAGCATTTACCAGCTCTTTTTAAATACTCTGATTTTCTCTTTTTATCCTTAGGGAACTGTCAAAGGTTTTATCTTTTACTTTATTTAGAAGGGAAAAAAAAGAAAAAAAAAGAAAAAAGAAAAGGAGAGATGAGTGATCTAAGCAAGAGCCCAGTGAGTCATAGGCAGGCAATTTCTGCTCTTCCAAAAGGATGCTGCAGTGCCTGAGGCAGAGTCTGCACAGCTCAGCCCTCCCAGATCCCACAGAAATTCCCTCCATGGCACTGTTCAGGGTGATCCGTGCCCTCTGTCTCACACCAGACACTCCACTCTCAATGCAGAGCACTCTCCAGAGCCCAACAAACCCCAGGGTTACATTTGCATTAAAGCAAAGATCTCCCCTCTGCTCCCTGCACTGCACTGCAAGGCATTGCTGAGGAAAAGGGATGGAATTTGCAGCTCCCTGTGTGAAAGCTGCAGCAAACACCCATTTATGGCAGCTATGGTGCCCATTTCTGACACCCTGTTTGCTCCAAAAGCTGAGACTTCCAACAACCACGGCGTGAGCCTTTCATTCATCTTTAAAACTGCAGCTTTCCACAACAGGGAGCTTCTCCTTGGAAAATTTCTAATTCCTCTCCATCCCAAAACTCAGCTGGAATCAGCACCTGCCACGCAGGAACAGCAGGAAAGGTGTTCCATTATCCAATTTCAGCTGCTGGGTTATCCTTGTCCCTCATTGAGGCTCCCAGAAATCACTGCCACACCTGACAGGCTCATGCTGTGTCTCTTTTTATTTTCTTTGTTTTAAATTCCTTTTGTTATGAGCTGCTCGTTGTTCTGAAGATCCTTATTCCTGCTAACACACAGCAAAGTGAATCAGAATGGTGCTAATTTTATAAAGATTTGGTATCAGGCACTCTGGCCTATTTTGTCAAATGAAGTTAATTTACATCACATTTTCTCTAACCACTCAACCAGTCACACTCACAGAAAAAAAATTAAAAAGACAGAAGAGTTTAGGGAAAAAAACAACCCAACCCAACCAAAAAAACACCAAAGCACCATCAGCCATCACATCCTGCTCTGCACCTCCAAAGAGCTCCCCTGACATTCCAGAGTGGTGCTGCAGCTCTGGGAAAGTCAAACAATTGACCCAGGACAGCTCTGGCCCTGCCAGGGCTCCTGGCCCAGCTCCCAGCCCCTTTTTCACCCTGCCAGGCAGAACTGCAGTGCCCAGCTCCAGCAGCAGCCTGGGCACAGGCACACACCAGCCCTGCAAGGGAAAACTGCTTTATTTCCATCTTCCACTACTCAGAGTACTCAGGAAAAAGGAGCAAGTTCTGCACAGGGAGGAATTACCTCAAAATCTGCTTTTTGATCCAGGACAGCATTTCAGGTGCTCCTGGGGAGGGTCAGGTCCCTGCTGCCCAAAGGATTTCCCACCTGCAGGGTTGGGAAATCCCCAGCACAGGGCAGAAAATCAGAGCTGCTCTGCAGCAGTGCCTTTTTTTAAAATTTAAATGTGAGTAAAATGATGTACCTTAAGCTGAAATAAAAGACACAAGCAGGCATCCCTGAGTAACTACTTGGAGATGACTCTGTTATTAATAGAAAGAGAAAAATCCCCCTCATGTCTATTTTTTGCAGAGCTGTGAATTTTTATATCTCCATGGAATTGTGAAGCTCATTTCACAGTGGGATCTGGCTGCTTTGTCACATTAACACAAGCTCCAGAATCACCCTAATCTGGGGGATAAATTCAAAGCTCAGAGGGGAGATTCTCTGGCCAGCAGCATCCCTGCTCTGCCAGGACCTGGAATCCTGGCTGGCACCACTCTGGCAAGATCAGCTCCAGGCAGAGCTTCCCACATGGCAGCAAAAGCAGCTGCAAATCCCACCCCACTGCCTTCAGCACAGCAATTACACTTTTCATTCCACAGATGGATGCAAGGCACAGTGATATTTTCAAAGGCAGGCAAAAAAAATTAAAGAAAAAAAAAAGAAAATGAATGACAGAGATAAGCTGATTTCTTATTCCTTCTCCTGAAGGCAAGAGGATTACATGATTCATCTTCATGCCCACTTTAGGAGGTGCAAATAAAAGGACTGTTGAGATTATTTTATTTTTGAGTTCTTCCTCAGGACAGAAGAACAGATCTCCCATGTTTAGATAAATCAGGAAGGAGCACAAAATTACAGCTGCTGTTCCACAGGCACCAGTGCAGCAGGCACCTCCAAAAAAATTCATGTGCAGAGCAGGAGTGAATGAGAAAGTGCTGAATAGAGCCCAGGAATAAATCAACAATTTGGGAGTGCAAGATCCCTGTCAGCTTCCCTGAGGCCTGGAACAGCAAAGAGCAAAGCATGTCTAGGAAATTATTTAATTGTGGGGGGCTGAGGAAGAGAAAAACCAGGGCAGAAATCATTCCTTTGTCACTTTATAAAAACACCCTGCAGATTGCTGTTTGCTGCCTTCAAGCAGCTCCATAAAACCTAACCAAGCCTGACATTATTCTATGGAACAAACTTTTTTGGTCATAAAATCCAATCAGTAAAAATTGAGCACTGCCTGATATATTGGCATTAATTTCTTTATAAATTATCCAGACATGTACAAGTCAGGTTCTACTGGGTTATTCTGCACGGCCCTGGGGTGCACACAGCAGGTTTTGGAGAGCCCTAGGATGGAATTGAGCCCCATAAATCAGAATTATTCGATGGAACAAAACTTTTTGGTCATAAAACCTAATCAGCAAAAATTGAGCACTACCTGATAAATTTCTTTATAAATTATTCAGATAAAATTAGGCTGTACTGTGCTATTTCTGGGTTATTTTGCCCAGTGCTGGGGTGCACCCAGCAGGTTTTGGAGAGCCCCAGGATAGAATTGAGCCCCCAAAATCAGAATTATTCCATAGAACAAACCCTTTTGGTTATTCAGCCCAATCGGCAAAAACTGAGCACCGCCCAATAAATTTCTTTATAAATTATCCAGATAAAGTTAGCTTGCACTGTGCTATTTCTGGGTTATTTTGCCCAGCCCTGGGGTGCACCCAGCAGGTTCTGGAGAGCCCCAGGATGGATGAACCCCATAAATCAGAAAAATTCTATAGAACAAAACCTTTTGGTCATAAAACCCAATCAGCAAAAATTGAGCACTACCTGATAAATTTCTTTATAAATTACTCAGATATGTAAAGTTAGCTTGCACTGTGCTATTTCTGGGTTACTTTGCCCAGCCCTGGGGTGCACCCAGCAAGTTTTGGAGAGCCCCAGGATGGGATGGAGCCCCCAAAATCAGAATTATTCTATAGAACAAACCCTTTTAGTTATTCAACCCAATCAGCAAAAATTGAGCACTGCCCAATATATTTACAATAATTTCTTTATAAATTACCCAGATAAGTAAAGTTAGATTCCAAGTTATTTCTGGGTTACTTTGCCCAGCCCTGGGGTGCACACAGCAGGTTTTGGAGAGCCCCAGGATAGAATTGAGCCCCCAAAATCAGAATTATTCTATAGAACAAACCCTTTTAGTTATTCAACCCAATCAGCAAAAATTGAGCACTACCTGATAAATTTCTTTATAAATTACTCAGATATGTAAA